>JARQOC010000011.1:217125928-217287807 GCA_033576535.1 Allobates femoralis | reverse complement strand
TGGCACAACCCTAACTGTATATAGGTGGAACCTGAGGTCAGTATGGTACCCAATTGACTGACAAAATTTTTTTGGGATGACATGTGAGACCAGCTGTTTTAAATGAGGTCTTCCGCTATAATAACATTTGCAGCCGGGATATGAAGAATGGATGTCCCCTTTGGGTGGAAGACAAATTTCAACAGTTCTAGGTCAGTGAGCCTACTGTCATTGCTATACGGTTTTTTACTAGGTTAACACAAGCTAATTTTTTTATGATACTTTCCCCTTGAAGGGAGAACTTGGTCTCTTGCCGCCCGTCTCTACCCGGATACCGCAGGGATAATCCATTGCTGTATCTAACCTGGGTAATGACCTAATAATTATACATGGGAAATAGATCACCATCACCAGGGGTAGCGTCTGATTGACTAATTTCACCTAAGGTCATTCCATGTCAAGTGATCCAAAAATTAATATTTTTTTTCCCTGACGTCTTCTTTTTTTTTTTTTTTTTCTATATAAATTTAAAAAAAAAAAAAGTTTTGAATTTTTTTCTTATCAGTTAATTTTTTACAGATATTAAAATTTTTAAAAAAAGTTAATTTTGGCCTGGTATGACTTTGCATTTTCTATCATTCTGGGGCTAGAAATAAGATGAGAAACAAAATGAACACCATTCTACTCAAACTGTCCAGGCTTTCACCAGATATTACAAGAGGATCTTTGTTAATATTTTACCCATGTGATTGCAAACGCAAACTTTTAAAACGCATTTCCGAAAAATCGGCGCGCTTTAAATATTTAAAAAACTGCCCATATGTCTGCCGTGCTCTTAGCCACATCTTAACCAAATTTCAAGTTGGGATCGTGATGGGATCATATTTTAAAATATTTTACTATTAAATAGCGTCAATGGGTCATTCCATATCAAGTGATCTAAATATGACAAACTTTTTTACCTGACGTCTTTAGATTTTTGTTACATTTTTTTTCTATTTGAAGTACTACTTTAATTACAAATTAAAAGTTTTGAATTTTTTTCTTAATCAGTTAATTTTTTTTACAGATATTTAAAGTTTTAAAAAAGTGCGAATTTTGGCCTTACATTTTTTTTTATCTCAGGCTAGAAATAAGATAATGAAGTGGGAGAGGCATCGTTTTACTCAGAACGGGAACAACTTTCATTTGAGATGTCACAAGACTATGGTTTTTTTTATATTTTGCTGGTTAAAAATCAAATTCAAAATTTTGATGCGCAATTGTGAAATAAATGTAAGTTCATTCTCAGGTTCAGTTCTAAGCTTTCTCCTATATGTCCTCTCCTGCTTCTAAGCTGTAACATATCAAAATAATACAGTAATGTTTAAAAATCATGGATTATTTGGTAAATATAGACCCCACCCTTTTAGACCACAGGCTGAACAGATCTGAATTCAAGATTTTCGAATAGACGCTATAATAGTTAAATATTTTAAAATATGATCCCATCACGATCCAAACTTGAAATTTGGTTCAGATGAGGCTAAGAGTACAGCAGACACGTGGGCAGTTTTGGAAAATTTTAAATTATGCCAATTTGTCCGAAATGCGTTTTAAAATTTTGCATTTGCATCGGTAAAACATTAACAAAGATCCTCTTGTGACATATCTGGTGAAATCCTGTACAGTTCTGAGTAGAATGAAGTTTATTTTGTCTCTCTACCTTATTTCTAGCCTGAGTTATGAGGAGAAATGTAAAGGCAGCAACACAGAAATTCACACTTTTTTCGAACTTTGAAAATCATTTAAAAAACAAACAAAAAAATTTTTTTTTACATTTTTCTCTTCACATTTTGCATTGTCTGACATGCTATTATCAAATAAAATCTCAAAATAATTAAAAATATAAAGGTAATAATCATTGGCTCACTTGACATGGAATGACCCCATTGGAGTGTCACAGACACAATTCTGCCTAAACCTAAAAGGGGAATACGACTGATTCACAGGGGTGTGCTGCTCGTCATGTTATATAGCCTCTATTATGACACAAGAGGGTGTTTAGCACTAGCCAGTTCTACTGTGCACACTATTACCTCTTTGGCTTATATACGGTGTATACAGAATTACCATCGTAATTAAGGATCCTATTGTTGCACTATAAGGCTTTAATTATAGAGACTGTTTCAAGAAAACATCTGTACCTGTACAAACGCCTTATAAGATCTAAAGAGAGATTTCAACCCAAAAGATCTGTATGGACTATGTAACAGAATCCAAGAAAAACAGCAATTACTATAAATTACTAAGACACAACTGTGCCCCAATCCAGCACACGGTGCGAGTGGGGCGCCAAAAACGCTTTAAACTCACCGGGTGTTAAAGCCGGCAAGTTTAAAATGACCGCTTTGCCAATACAGTAAGCTATCATCTTGTATGCTGTGACAGCAGCGGTACAAGATGTTTAGCTAATACAATAATGATTGTTGTAAAATAATGTATTCTGGGGTTATTTTAGTGATTAACCCCATCAGCATCCTCTGTGCCGCATGTGTGCGCAGAGGATGCTGATGCGGCTCAAATCCCAGTGATGAAGGCGTTAATATGCAGCTGGTATAGTGGCACCATGTATGTTGATAGTGTCCTCACACTCTGCAGACATGGTGTCATTACACCATGTGTGTGAAGGGGTTAATTGAACGGTCAGCTTTATAATTTCACTGAGAAAGCCGGCGCTCTGTTACTGCCTATGGGGAGCTGTCCCCTCTCATGGTGCTGAAGACCTGTCTCGCCTTCAGCACCTGCAGTGTTCAGCACCATGAGAGGGGACAGCTCCCCATAGGCAGTAACAGAGCGCCTGGCTTTCTCAGTCAATTTATAAAGCTGACAGTTCAATTAACCCCTTCACACACGCTCCGTGTTTGATGCACGACAGTGTGCCTTCAGCCTTAAACTTAAAATGTTCTTATAGGACTGACGACCTTGACAGACCTTAGACAGACTAACTGACGTATAAGGGTAGTCAATTGGTTACCAACTCGAGGAGTCAAGAGTGGGGTATTTTTAATATTTCTTTGTCTGTGTTACAAGTTGGGTTTAGGTACTTGTGTCTATTTATTAAATTATTTTAAAACCATGTGATAACGTGTGCAATACAATACATGTTTATCCTTTAGTTATTTTGCAATCAATTTGGTTAACTCCCCCATCTAAATTTAAGTTACCCTCTCCCATTCCCAATTATTTCCTTTTGCCATCATATTTTTCATCTATGATCTCTCCGAATTTGAACTACTGGACTTGCAGGTCAGTGAATCCCTGGGTGAGCTTAGGTCGTACTGGTTTTTTTTTTTTTTGGTCTATATAATGTTTTTAATTTTCTGACAGCAAGCAAAGAGTCTAAATATAGAAAGGAATTTTAGACAACACTCCTTTACAATAACCCAAAAGTACAATGAGGAAACATATATACGGATCGGAGTATTACCTGTCCATCAGAGTCATAGCCCCAGGCTTCATCTCCTGCTGGCAGAGACGGCGCTCGCGTGTCCTGGTCTCTGCGCACCCCGCTCAGTACAAAGTGCCAGGCACGGCTGCTGCGTGGTCGACGAGCCATATTACGCATTGATGACTGCAATCATTAAAATAAATAAGGCATTATAAGAAGCAACTGACAATATATTAAAGTGTTTATTGCATGTGATGAAATATCAATAGGATGCCATGACTATAAAGGGTCTGACCTTTGAGACCTCCACCAATCCTGAATGACACTATAGAGCATAATATCCATCAGGTAATCCTAATAATGAAATTCCATAATAAATTATTGGAAAGTTGGAGGTCCCCTTAAAGAGGTTTTCTCCAAGGTCATTTAAATCAATAGATCTTGGAATAATAATAATTTCCACAATTGGATGTTTAAAAAAAATTTCCCACTGAGATAATCTTATATATGTGCCCCTGCTATGTACC
This sequence comes from Allobates femoralis, assembly GCA_033576535.1. Lineage (NCBI taxonomy): Eukaryota > Metazoa > Chordata > Amphibia > Anura > Aromobatidae > Allobates > Allobates femoralis. Next base: position 217,283,871 of record JARQOC010000011.1, on the reverse strand, counting down.
TGTGTAATGGATGTGTCTGACTGTACATGGGAACATGGTGCTGATCATACCACATCTCCTGTGCTGAGATAATCTTATATATGTGTCCCTGCTATGTACTGTGTAATGGAGGTGTATGACCATACAGGGACATGGTCTGAAATAATCTTAAATATGTGTCCCTGCTATGCACTGTGTAATGGATGTGTCGGCCAATACAGTGGCATGGTCTGATCAACAGCCATTTTCTTGCTTAGGTTTGCACAACAAAAGCAGATGCAAAACTTCAGAAATAAGCATTAAAGATGCTGCATCCCCTTCATTCCTGGGATTGTAAATGTGAAGGGTCCTAGAGATCAGACCCCAACTGATCCCAGAGAGAACAGCTGCACCTCAGTCACACAGGGAGGCACAGCGCCATCTAGTGGTCAAAAAGAGCCATGCAGATATTTACCAATTGGTAAATTTGTAGATGATGGGCGACTATGTATCCTGGTCACATTAAATCACACATCTGCTTATGAGACTGATGGATATAATAGGTGCGGGACCTTGTGTCTTTGTAGCAACTGAGCTTATTGCGACTCTCATGACCACACTGGAGGGCGACCCAATCCTGGGGCCCCAGCTTCCTCCATATACACGAGGGGCCCCCAGATTGACCCCGGCTTCCTCCATATACACAGGGGACCCCAGATTGACCCCGGCTTCCCCATATACACAGGGGACCCCAGATTGACCCCGGCTTCCTCCATATACACAGGGGACCCCAGATTGGCCCCGGCTTCCTCCATATACACAGGGGGCCCCTAGATTGGCCCCGGCTTCCTCCATATACACAGGGGGCCCCAGATTGGCCCCGGCTTCCTCCATATACACGGGGGCCCCAGATTGGCCCCGGCTTCCTCCATATACACAGGGGCGATGGCCCGGCTCCTCCATATACACGGTCCCCTGATGGCCCCGGCTTCCTCCATATACACGGGGGGCCCCTAGATTGGCCCCGGCTTCCTCCATATACACAGGGGGCCCCTAGATTGGCCTCAGCTTCCTCCATATACACGGGGGCCCCTAGATTGGCCCCAGCTTCCTCCATATACACGGGGGGCCCCTAGATTGGCCCCGCTTCCTCCATATACACGGGGGGCCCCTAGATTGGCCCCGGCTTCCTCCATATACACAGGGGGCCCCTAGATTGGCCCCGGCTTCCTCCATATACACAGGGGGCCCCCTAGATTGGCCCCGGCTTCCTCCATATACACGGGGGGCCCCTAGATTGGCCCCAGCTTCCTCCATATACACGGGACGCCCTAGATTGGCCCCAGCTTCCTCCATATACACGGGGGGCCCCTAGATTGGCCCCAGCCTGGTGCAGATCAGCTCAGATCCTTTTTCCCCCTGTGATAAGCAGTGACAGCCGCACCGGCGCCCCTCATCTCAGGGATGAGCAGGGGATGGGCTCCTTCAGTCAGGTTTTCCTTCCTTGTTTCTATATTGCCGATAGAAGACTCCTTTGTGGGCTGTGGACGGTTTTTGGCCTTTTAGAACTCGAGCAGTGGGAACCCCAAATAGTGTCATATCTGATGGAGCAGCCCCTACAGGCCACACAGGGAAACCCCATGACCCCAAATCCCCATGACAACAGCCCTCTCCACCTACCCCAGACAGCTGTGGCCAATGGCCTCCCCCTCTGCTCTACATGGATGGCCCCTTCTCCTGTCACTTTCCTTGGACTCAGTGACTGCCCAGAGCAGCCCCGTCCTGCTCCCCACACACCTACCTGCCTTTCAGCCCGGAGTCACAGCCGTACAGACGTCAACAATAACCCCTGAACTCTCTGCCCCAACGACGAGCAGCGACCGCCCTGATTGGGCACTCACAACGTCAATCGCTCACTCTTTTTCTACTATTGGCTAAAGGTTCTGCCAATCAATCTAAAGAGGCGGGACAATATCAACGGTCCTTGATTCTGATTGGAAGTCTCCTTCAAGCCCTTTTACAGCATAAGACCGCCTCCTGTCTCGCGTTTCCTGTATGGAAAGCATGTGACTATAATCGCACTAGGTGATTGGTTCAAATAGTTTCCGCCTATAGAATGCTGCGTTCTTCAACCCTGAAGGGGGATCAGCCAATGGTGTGATAATAGAATTGTGTACTTGTCGCTGATTGGTGGAGGCTGATGCCAGTCTGGTAATACCCGGAAGTGAGTGTCCAGCATGGAGCCTGCGCCCGGTGAGCTGGTCCTGGTGATTGTGGCTTCTGCCCATACATTATACCATCACTGGGGGAATCCTGTACTAACCTGTCCCTTTAAGCTGTTCTAATTCTGGGCCATGTGAATGATTTGGGCTGTCTATGGCATAATAATGAGTTTAAATCCACTTAAAGGAACTCTTCACTTTCAGAGCCGTCCCTCCAGCCAATCACTGAGCTCTGTCTAGGGAGGGACAGTCATCACCTTTGTTTCTATACTGTAATAATTTGGTTCCCGCTTCTCCAAAGTTGGAAAACCCCTTTAATCCCTTTAATATAAATAACGAGCAGCGCGTGCTCCCCATCCCCCGTCCACCTATGAGTCTCCAACAGCAGCGCCGCAGCCAATCGTGAGCTCCGGGGCTGTGAGTGAGGCGTTCTGACCTCACTGCGCTAATGATGTCCCATCTACAGCATGGCGGACACCAGGAGACTCGCCATTGGACCCGGAGAAGGTGAACACAGCTCGATGTGCTGATATTAAAACAAAATTCAGCATCAAGTTACTTTTGAAAGGGAACAGCCCCTTTAAAGTGAACCTGTCACCAGTTTTGGGGGTTGTAAGCCCTGCCCACTGCCTTTAACATGTCATTGGGTTCCTGTAGCCCCTTTGTATCCCCAGACGTACCTCAGAAAAAGACTTATTCCGTCCTTTGCCGTAGGCTAGTTTCGTGGTTCGGTCATATAGGTGTCTGTAGATTGCGGTCAGCGCCGCCCCCGCTATATGCAAACACTGCCCTTCCTGGCTGTGTGCAAGTGTATGATATAGGACATCATCCACACAATTCTTAAGTCTCACACCTGTGCAGTGGCGCCCCTCACTGTGTCCTATAGAAGAGCCAGTGATTCCACTGCGTAGACGCGAGACGTCAGGCAATGTGCGGCTGATGAGAGACCGAAGTCTTGCGCCTGCGCAGTGCAATCACTGGCTCTTCTATAGGACACAGTGAAGGGCGCCACTGCGCAGGAGCAAGACTTGTGAATTGTGTGGATGATGTCCTATGTCGTTCACTTGCACACAGTCAGGAGGGTTGGTGACTGCATAGACCGGGGCGGTGCTGACCACAATACAGCCGGATCAGAATTCCCATGCCCTGCACTGATGAGGGGCAATCACCCTGAAACGCAGCATCTGCAGTTTGGGGTACTGATCTAGCACAAATCCTCATTCAGATTAAAAGACTTGTTAATGAGTCAATTACGACTTTTATGGTGGGTTTACACGCTTCAATATCGTTGTGATATCGCAACTCAATGGCGCGGGAGCGCGCAATTAGTGCACGTTCCTCCCGCATCGCATTGGATGTTTACACGCTGCGATATCGGAATACAACGTCCGTGCGATGTCTACGCCCCCCAACCCAGGAACGATCCTTTAACATGGGAGTGAATGGGTGACGTTTCAAATCGCATCGTAGTTGTGCGTTTACACAGCACGATCCGACACCAATCTCCCTTCAATATCGGGGCATTGAATAGCACGCTCATTCAATCCCCGATATCGCATTGACATCGTTCCTGCATCGTATTGGACGTTCACACCATACAACGCAGGAACGATATCGGCTCCAACGATCGAACCACGTGACTTTTCATTGAAATCGTACTACGATATCGCAACGTGTAAACCCGCCATTAGGATTGCTACCTTTATTGGTGGCATTAGAGTTTGTCTACTTAAGTGACAATTTGCATATGCAATTACCCAGAGGAGCATTGTGGCTTAAAGTCTCCTCACTGCTGGTTGGCAGAATACTCTGCACAAGGAGGATAGATCCTCCCCCAGACTGCAATCTGCAAACAACAATATGACCGAACCACGAAATTAGCCTATGGCACGGTACAGAATAAAACTTATTTTCTAAGGTATGCAGGAAAACATCTGAGGATATAAAGGGGTTATAGGAACCCCAATTACATCATGTTTAAGGTGGTGGGCAGGGTTTACAACCCCCAAAACTGGTGACAGGTGCACTTTAAGGACACAGAGAATTTTTGTTTTTGTGCCTTTGTTTTTTTCTCCTCTCCTTCCAAGACCCATCATTTTTCTTATTCTTTCCATCCACATAACTGTATGACGCTTCTTTTTTGTGTGATGAGTTGTAGTTGTTAATGACACCATATAATGTGCTGGTGCATTTCCTTTTTTATGGTGTTTAGTTTGCGGTAATAGTGACTTGTTATCATGATTCTCCAGGTCCGTACCATTGTAACAGCGCCAATCTTTTATATGTTTGATTTCTTGTTTTTTTTCTTTTTATTTAATCAAAACTAAGGGTACCGTTACACATCGCAACATTGCATTTGCTGGTTGCAGTGAAATCATGGACACATTGTTACATTTGTACAGGGCAACAAAATAGAACAATGTGTCCATGATTTCACTGCAACCAGCAAATGCAATGTTGTGACGTGTAACGGTACCCTTAGGGCCACTTTACACACACCAACTTCTGTGTCCAACTTCTGAACAGATCTCTGGTTGCAGTGAAATCATGGACACACTATATCATTTGTACACAGCCACAAAATGGAACAATGTGTCCATGATTTCACTGCAACCAGAGAAGTTGGACACAGAAGTTGGTGTGTGTAAAGCAGCCCTAAGGGTACCTTTACACGCCGCTACAACAGGATGCATACAACCCGCTACAGGCTACAAATGTAGCTTGTGGCACCAATATCGCCCGTAGTAGCGGCGTCTGAAGACGGGACGACACAGCCGGCACAGATACATCTGTATCCGTGCACTGCCCATAAACAGATGGCTACATCGACGATTGTAGCGAGCTGTATCGGCGTGTAAAGAACCCACAGAAGGGAACTGTGGACACCCGGCGATGTAGCTGCAATGTAGCTAAGGCGTCACCCAGGCTCCGTGTTACCGCGCCCCATCTGCGATCATTGGAGGAAGCTCCTGCGTTGCGATTGGTTGTCGCCGCACAGGGCGGCATATTTAAGGAGCTGACGAGTCACACTACACAATTGCTCGAGCGTGCTGTATTACTCAGCCTCCTGCGATGCGTGGCCAATCATGGTATTATTGATTTGTCCTATCAGCGTACGGACGTCTTGTAATCCACAATTGTAGCACGCCTATGTGCTGTCCCTGCTGCACCAGGTACGCCCATAGTAGCTGTTTGTAGCGGTGTGTAAATGAGCTACAGATGGCTACTTGAGACACCCGGCGATGTAGCTAGCTGTAGATGTAGCGTCGCGTAGCGCACCTTGTGGCGGCGTGTAAAGAGGGTGCGTTTCTTGTTTGTAACCGTTTGGGCGTGCTCGTGCACGTGAAGTAGCAGTTGGTATCCATCCTGTTGTGGCGGCGTGTAAAGGTACCATAAGTTTCACCCTTTTCCAACACCCGTGTTTTCTTATTGTTGTCTTCCGATGGAGCTGTATGTATTTTTCTGTTTTGTGATCCGGTGTAACAGGCTAGATTAACCCCGGGTATATTCTGGGCGGGGGGTTAAAGTGGCCTAGGCCAGATTATACCCCCCTGAGCCAGAATATACGCCGGGTATAATATGGCCTAGCCCAAACTATACCCCGGGACCATTGAGTGATATACTCAATATTGGGGCCCCAATCAGCGCAGAGGAGGCAGAAACAGCGCACAGGGGCCCCAGGCAGTGCACAGGGCCTTAGTCAGCACACAGGGGCCCCATGCAGCATACAGTTGCACCATGCAGCGCACAGGGGCCCCAGACATTGCACAGGATTGAGTGATATACTCAAGAACGGGTCCCTAGATCGTGTTCAGGGGGTCCCAGACATCACACAGGGGGGAAGAGACAGCGCATAGGGGCCCAGCGCACTGTCTCTTTCACCCTTGCGTGCTGTCTCTGCCCTCGTGTGCTGCCTGGGGCCCTGTGGGTGCCTCTGTGTGCTGCCTGGGACCCTTTGGGGGCCCCTGTGCGCTGCCTAGGGCCTTTTGAGATACCATGGGCCCTGTGAGATGCCTGGGGTCTTGTGTGCTCCCTGGAACCCCTTTCACTGTCTATGATCCCCTGTGTGCTGCCTAGGGCCCCTGTGTGCTGCCTAGGGCCCCTCTGTGTTGCCTGGGGCTCCCGTGTGCTGCCTGGGACCCCGTGCGCTCTCTCAGCCCTCCTGTGTGCTGCTTGGGGCCCCTGTGTGCTGCCTGGGGCCTTGTGGGGGTCCCTGTGCGCTTCCTAGGACCCTGTTTGCTGTCTCTGTCCCCTTGTGTGCTGCCTGGGATCCCTGTGCGCTGCCTGGAGCCCCGTTATGGGGTAGATCACTCAATGGTCCTGGGGTAGACCACAATATACACAGGGTATATTCTGGCCCAGAGGGGTTTAATCTGGCTTAGGCCAATTTATACCCCGGGGTATAGTTTGGGCTAGACCATAATATACCCGGGGTATAATCTGGCCTGTTACACCGGGCTGTAGTTCTCACTGTTACCATTTTGAAGTACTTTGGACATTTTGATCATTCATTGCATCTTGGGGGGTGCAGCAACTGAAAAACAACACTTTTGGCATCTACCTGTATTCTGTACAGTGTTTACTTCATGGGTTAAATAACTTTAAATTTTGATAGATTTGACTTCTGCAGACGCAGTGATAGAGAATATGCTTTTTTTTAAAAAAAATCTGTTCATTATTTGGATCCGGGTGATTTTCTCAAAACAAATGGCATTGTAAATGATAGCTAATCAGTTAGGGGATATAGAAATAGTGGAGAAAGGGTGATCTTGATGGACCTGGGTCTTTTTTTTTTAACCCATATAACTATGTTAGAGCCTCGAGATGCTCATCCTTAAAAGTCTAATAATATATTTGTCTCCTTACAGATGGCAGTAACCTTGCTGGCGTGCGGAATATTATCCTGGTATTGTCTGGAAAAGGAGGTGTTGGCAAAAGTACCATCTCCACTCAGATTGCATTGGCGCTGCGCCACGCTGGGAAGAAGGTGAGTGTCACATAGTAACGTCTGCTTTCTCTTTATACTTGGCCATTTCCAGATTGTGTACGGCTCGGAGCCACGTCTGGTGGCAATGATTACTCTTGAGTATCCACCATAGTCTTTTCATTTTGCTATCGGACAGTTCATACTTAGAGACCAGCTCGTTTTAGATCCCCATAGGCTGTGTGCACACATTGAGTATCTGAATACAGAAATTTCTGCACCAAATACTCAGCGTGCACCCATAGCCTTAATGTGAAGATTCAGGCAATCCACAAAGAAGGAGTTCACCATATACACACTTCAGTGTTCAATTGTAGAACCTCACAAGACATTTTATTAGGCATTACACTCAATTATCATATGGTCCCTTTTAAAGTGCAATTGCAGGCGTTCCAGCAAAGAAAAAGTTAACTGCATGTATTAGTCAGTGTCAAAATATAGTCACTATGCAATCACATGTGCAGTCATTCCAAGAAGAAAAGCAATTACATCAATATAAAGAATGAAAATTGCCCATAATTAGATTATAGCGGTGCGCCAGTACCCACGTTTCGCATATATTGCTTCCTCAGGTGACGTGACTATCTTATAATTGTTTTAGATCCCTCAGCTCAGATTCACATATCACAGGCACATTGGTGACTGCGGGATCAGAGACCTGAAATGACAAAATTGTAGGGATCTATGATGAGGTCACTTCGAGCCATTGAACCTGCAGTTGGACCCCGAGACTCGGCTGAAATATTGGGAAAAAATTAAACTGCTCCAAGGCAGAATTTCCACTAGAGAAGGATCTAACATACATTTAGCTGGCGCACCTCTTCCAACAGGTGAGAGAGATTATCCGGACAATCAGATCGTATGAGAATCGTTTGCTCCTGGATATTGCTATGAATGGTCGGGTTGGCTCAGAACTTTCATTCTGTGTAAATGAAGACATTGAGTTAACCCATGAGTGCTCGTCCTTGCGCTTTGACATAATATGCCTGATGTATGGGTTTATTTGTAGGTTGGCATACTGGATGTAGATCTGTGTGGGCCCAGTATACCCCGCATGCTGAATGCTCATGGGAAGGACATCCATCAATGTGACAGTGGCTGGCTACCGGTATACATGGACCAGGAGAAGAGTATTTCACTCATGTCTATTGGTTTTCTGCTGGAGCGCCCTGACGATGCTGTGGTATGGAGGGGTCCTAAGAAGAACGGTATGGAGCTTGTGGATACACTACACTATAGAATAATCTGTTCTTTTATTAGAATACGCAGCAGGAGATCTAACGTATATAGACATACACATCACAAAAAAAAGACAGTATAAAAAAAGTCCAAAATTACTCTGCTAAAGGTAATAAGCAAGTGCAAAAAAGTGTCAATAACAGGGTACTTGGTTAATAAGTTTTTTGCAAAAAAGGTACGAAAGCTGTTCTACCACGTCACGGTGACCCTTTATCAGAGCGGTCCCTAAAACTAACGTATTTAAAACCTGATCTAGTGTAAATATACCTTAGAGATACAGATGCAGCAGGGCCAGATTCATTAAGGGCACAAGGTAGAAGCAGCACAATATATTTCGTACCTTTTTTGCAAAAAATGTATTAACTAAGTACCCTGTTATTACACTTTTTTGCACTTGCTTTTTACCTTTACTTATATAGCAGAGTAATTTTGGACGTTTTTTATACTGTCTTTTATTTTTGTGATGTTGATTCTTGGTGGTGTGAACACGGTTCTACAGACCTGTTCACACTGTGATCTGGCTCAGTATTAGTATTCATATATAGACATGCAGCAGCATGCAAACGTTTGTGCGCCCCTGGTCAAAATGACTGTTATTTTGAGCAAGTTGAAGATGAAATGATCTCTAAAAGGCATAAAATTAAAGATGACGACATCTCCATTGTTATTTTAGGCAAATCTTTTACATTTTCAAAATTACAAAAAAGGAAAATGGGCTACAGCAATAGTTTGGGCACCCTGCATGGTTACATAGCAGCACCCCCTTCTGCTGGTATCACAGCTTGTAAACACTCTTTGTAGTAGCCAAGAGTCTTTCATTCTCTAGTGTGGACGGTATGCTGCAGGTCTTATAGGCTTCTAACAATAGTTTCAGGGCCTTTGTCTCTATTTATCATCTAGCAATGATAAAACAGTTTGTGGGTGATGTGGCCTGGGGAGAGCTAGATTTTCTTATTGTCGACACTCCACCGGGGACCTCAGATGAGCACATCTCCGCCGTGGACGCACTGAGGCCGTTCAACCCAATGGGAGCCGTATTGGTTACCACTCCTCAGGTACTTTTTTCTTTTTACTTTTTTAATAACATAAACAAATGCCCAAAGAAAGTGTACAAAAATGTGGTTCCTCTATAAACAGCAGCTGCTGATGGGCTGCGGAGCTCACTCACCAGGAACCCTGGATGATAGACCAAATTATGCAATGATCCCTGCTACATTATGGATTTGATCTACTCTGTGTGAGGGATTTCTCTTGCCATACATATTGTTTCAGGCCGTATCTATTGGAGATGTGAGACGTGAACTGACGTTCTGCAAAAAGATGGAGCTTCCAGTGCTGGGAATCGTGGAGAACATGAGTGGATTTGTGTGTCCCCACTGTACGGTAAGCTGAAGAGCGAGTATATAGAGAAAAATGTGCCTGGCTACCCCTCTGCATGGCTGGATGTGGTGGCTACCACATCTGGTAGATTGGTTGGGGTCGTCTGTTCTTGACATAGATGCAGGTGACCAGACATCGTATCTATGTTATCGAAGTTATCTAGGTTTCTGCACCTGGAAGAGTTCGTTGGCGCCTCCCCCCCCCTGTCTGAGTAGATGTCATGTGACATATCCATATTTATATATATTATTTTATATAGCGCATTAGGTTCCATGGCGCTTACAGAGGATGGGGAACAGGAAAGTACACTAATTAGGCGATCGACGTACAGTACGGGGGCCAGGACCCTGTCCATGAGGCTCACAGTCTATGAGGGGGTTAGGATACATAGGATGGGGGAATGCATTTTTTTTTCACTTACAGGTACAGTGACTGCTGGAGTATATTACATGTTGTTAGGGGTGGGCTAAGGTGTTTAATGTTATAATTAAAGGGCTTGTCCAGGTTTCAGATGAAAGTCTAGATGACTGCAGGCCTCCGAATTCTCATGGCGCGTGCATTGCGCACTTTCCGGATACTCCCATGTCAATGGTAAGATTGGTTGGTCATGTGAACACAAGTATGCGATTTATATACTTCTGGCCACATTCTGACTAGACGTGTCCGGCCTCGCTCAATTCATTTAATTGATTGAAGCCTCGCATGTCTAGTCAGCAGGTGACTGCATGTATGTAAATTGCATACTTATAGTTACGTGACCTTCCACTCCCACCGCCGCCACCAGACAATCCTGACAGCAGGCAATGTGCGCTCTGTGAGAATTCAGAAGTCTGCAGTCACATAGAGACACATAGAGTGACTGCAGACACATCACAAGCTTGGGACAACCACTTTAATGCTTCTAACAAATAAATACATAGAACCATTAACTTGTTAGAATGCACAACACTTTATTAACATAGCCATGTATCAAGAAAGCTTACAAGTTATGGATTGTTAGATGTGTACAGGATCAGAATAATTAACACAAAACTACATCACCAGACACACTAGAGGTACTGAAATACATCCAATAATAACACCCATCAGTACAGAAATCACAATCCTCATCAGACCAAAATTCCAACATCAGAACCACCATCAGTACATGGTAAAACTATTGTAATGTCAGGTCAGACCCAAACACATTTGTACTGCATGAACCTACAACTCCTACTACATCATTAGAAAAGGTAGGACATACTGGGAGCTGTTGTTACCAGTCACCATCAGACCATACAGGAACCACAGCACTGATGAGAATGTCATTATCACAAATAATAATTTACATCCTGGTACCTTATAGATGACCTTGTCTGATCGGGGTCGTCTTTTTCTTTTCTTCATCTTGTGCAGGCATCATGATGACTTTTACATTCACAGCTCGTCTCTGCAGATTTCCATCTTCTCCGGTCTTCTGCAGCACATCCCGACACGATATCCTTAAAAATAGCAGAATGATCAACATTTTCCTAAGTAAAAATATCTGCCCTACACTGAGCCCCGGAACAAATGTTTGCTCCTTCTCACTGTTCCTTGCTCAAAATATGGTTTACATACTGTCCCTCTTCTGGTGCATGCCCTCCACACTGCCCTCTCATCACACTGCCCTCTCATCACACTGCCCTCCACCTTTCCATACTGGTTCTCCCTGGTCACTTTATCCTCTACACTGTATCCTTTTATACTGTCCCGGTTTTATACTGTTCTCCCTTATCAAACTCAACATTCTGTCCCCGCAAGCTGCCCCCTTCATACAGCTCCACACATGCTCGGTCTCTATTCTGTGCCCCTTTACATTTTTCTCATCCCCTACTGTTTATTCATCCCCTTCTCACTCTACATACTGTATCTACACCTATTCCCTCCTCCCTCCCCATACTGTGTCAGCAGCCATCCACCCTCACTTCCACATACTGTGTTCACACCCATCCCCCTCTCACTCCTCATACTGTGTCAGCAGCCACCCCTTCTACCTCCCCATACTGTGTCCACACCAATCCCCCCTCACTCCACGTACTGTGCTGCGGCCATCCCCCTGTCACTCCTCATACTGTGACCATACTGATCCCCCTTCACTACATATACTGTGCCACATCCATCCCCCTTACTATTCATACTGTGTCCATACTGATCCCCCTTCACTACATATACTGTGCCACATCATCCCCCTTACTCCTCATACTGTGTCCATACTGGGCAGCTCCAATGTGGTTGCTGCCTGGCACTGAGTAGTCAGACATGTCCACCATTCAGCATCATCCACACACCACATGCAATGATCTGCAGTCTGAGCATCAACAAGCCGCCACTATACTGAGCTGGGAAAATGGCGCATCTTCCCCAACAGACCACGCCTCCTCCACCCAAAATGCTGAGTACATGGGGCTGTCCAGAGCCAATAGTAGGGGCTGTCCAATTAGGTTGAGCAAAGGATGTGGTAGTGGGAAGGGGGACGAGAGCCACTGATCAACCGCCGCTCAGGAGAAACATGGCTGGATGCCTGTATGTACCGAGGGGCGGCACTGGACCTGGTGTGTAAGTTATGGCCAATCAGTCCTGCAGCAGAGGGACAATGCATCCTGCATGAGGGACCTACATAGAAATAATGGGGCCCCTTAGTAGAAGTTCTTATTGCCCCCCCAAAAAATATTTGACTGGATCACATAATAACATATCTCATAACTTTGCAGCCCTTACAAAGTAATTTTCCTCCTATTGAAGCCCCATGATTCCCCTTTCGTTACAGCTATAAAATGTGATGCCAATGAAAGTGCCCCCCAAACACTGTATGATGCCCCTCAACTACACTGCACAGTATGATCTCCAACTGTGATCACACACAGCCCTCCATACAATATAATAGATTTACATACAATATAATGAATGGCCCGTACACCTAGCACACACCTGCTCTGCTCTGCACAACCCATACACACGCAACTCTGCTCCATGCACCTAGTACACAGTTGGCTCTGGTCCGCACGACCCGTACACATGCGGCTCTGCTCCGTATACCTAGTACACTCTCAGCTCCGCTCCGTACACCTAGTACACTCCCGGCTCCGCTCCGTACACCTCGTACACACACGGCTCGCTCTGTACACCTCGCATACACGTGGCTCCGCTCCGTACACCTCGTACACACCTGGCTCCGCTCCGTACACCTCGTACACACCCGGCTCCGCTCCGTACACCTCGTACACACCCGGCTCCGCTCCGTACACCTCGTAACACACCGGCTCCGCTCCGTACACCTCGTACACACCCGGCTCCGCTCCGTACACCTCGTACACACCCGGCTCCGCTCCGTACACCTCGTACACACCGGCTCCGCTCCGTACACCTCGTACACACCCGGCTCCGCTCCGTACACCTCGTACACACCCGGCTCCGCTCCGTACACCTCGTACACACCCGGCTCCTGCTCCGTACACCTCGTACACACCCGGCTCTGCTCCGTACACCTCGTACACACCCGGCTCTGCTCCGTACACCTCGTACACACCCGGCTCTGCTCCGTACACCTCGTACACACCCGGCTCTGCTCCGTACACCTCGTACACACCCGGCTCTGCTCCGTAACACCTCGTACACACCGGCTCTGCTCCGTACACCTCGTACACACCGGCTCTGCTCCGTACACCTCGTACACACCGGCTCTCGCTCCGTACACCTCGTACAACACACCGGCTCTGCTCCGTACACCTCGTACACACACCGGCTCTGCTCCGTACACCTCGTACACACCTCGGCTCTGCTCCGTACACCTCGTACACACCCGGCTCTGCTCCGTACACCTCGTACACACCGGCTCTGCTCCGTACACCTCGTACACACCCGGCTCTGCTCCGTACACCTCGTACACACCCGGCTCTGCTCCGTACACCTCGTACACACCGGCTCTGCTCCGTACACCTCGTACACACCCGGCTCTGCTCCGTACACCTCGTACACACCCGGCTCTGCTCCGTACACCTCGTACACACCCGGCTCTGCTCCGTACACCTCGTACACACCCGGCTCTGCTCCGTACACCTCGTACACACCCGGCTCCGCTCCGTACACCTCGTACACACCCGGCTCCGCTCCGTACACCTCGTACACACCCGGCTCCGCTCCGTACACCTCGTACACACCCGGCTCCGCTCCGTACACCTCGTACACACCCGGCTCCGCTCCGTACACCTCGTACACACCCGGCTCCGCTCCGTACACCTCGTACACACCCGGCTCCGCTCCGTACACCTCGTACACACCCGGCTCCGCTCCGTACACCTCGTACACACCCGGCTCCGCTCCGTACACCTCGTACACACCCGGCTCCGCTCCGTACACCTCGTACACACCCGGCTCCGCTCCGTACACCTCGTACACACCCGGCTCCGCTCCGTACACCTCGTACACACCGGCTCCGCTCCGTACACCTCGTCACACCCGGCTCCGCTCCGTACACCTCGTACACACCCGGCTCCGCTCCGTACACCTCGTACACACCCGGCTCCGCTCCGTACACCTCGTACACACCCGGCTCCGCTCCGTACACCTCGTACACACCCGGCTCCGCTCCGTACACCTCGTACACACCCGGCTCCGCTCCGTACACCTCGTACACACCCGGCTCGCTCCGTACACCTCGTACACACCCGGCTCCGCTCCGTACACTCGTACACACCCGGCTCCGCTCCGTACACCTCGTACACACCCGGCTCCCCGCTACCGTACACCTCGTACACACCCGTGCTCGACACCGCTCCGTAACACCTCGTACACACCCGGCTCTGCTACATCCACACTGTAAATCCCTCCCGACCCCACACATAACCTTCTCCTTATACACCTTATCATGACAAACAGCACAACAGCGTCCTCAGTCCTGTATACATGGAGGAGCTGATCATGTGACCCATGACTCCATCCCTCCATTGACATCAGCACAGGTCCTCTCAGCACAGAGTGCAAGTGGAGATGAATGCCGGCTCTCACTTCGGGGGCCGCGCAATATGCGGTGGGCAGAGGAGACAGCGGGTGCTGCAGGAGGGGGCCCAGCAGCGCCCTTTCCCCCCTGCAGTGCCCGGGGCTCATGCCCCGCCAGCCCGCCCCCTAGATATGGCTCTGTGTTATAACTATTAGAGCTTTTATGTAGTCGCTGTTCTCATTCATGTTGCCTCTGTCTCCCCTTAGGAGTGCACCAATGTTTTTTCCAAGGGAGGTGGTGAGGAGTTGGCAAGACACGCCGGAGTCCCATTTCTGGGTAAGTAACACTGGAAATCTCTGAATGCTCTGAGGATATATGGATGGTGAAAAAAAACATTCTTCTAGGTGTTCCTGCAAATTGTCTCTTCAGAGAAGAAGTACATTTGATCCCTAGTGTAACCTATTGGAAGTAGCAATCCTGAAAGTCATTAATGACCCCTTAACGAGGCTTGTCTCATGACTTAGAGGTGCTGATGTGGTATACATCCGAAGTCATATGACGAGGCTGGTTTTTGACTTTAAGGATTGCTACTTTCAGTAGGTGGCAGCAGAGTTCAAGTCTACTTCCTCTCTGAAGAGACATATTGCATATTTTATTTGCCAGAGGAACAGTCTGGCATATTATTTTTCTTTAGTGTATATATAGAATCACCGGCTCCATAGCTAGTATCTGCACTCCTCCCTTCCCATTAGACCATATATACATTTACTGCTCAAAAAAATAAAGGGGACACTTACATTGTGTTGTTTAGCTCCAACTAATGGTGGGTTTACACGTTGCGATATCGTTCCGATATCGGATACAACGGGGTGGGAGCGCGCATTTTCTGCCCGTATTTCAAAGAATCGCATCGGAGGTTTACACAGCGCGATATCGTGATACAACGTCCCTACGATGTCTACGCCCCCTGACCCAGGAACGACCATTTAACATGGGAGTCAATGGAGGACGTTGTACTACACATCGGAGTTGGGCTGTCACACAGCACGATCCGGCTCCAACCGGCATCCGATATCGGGCGGTTGAATAGCACGCTCATTCGACCCCCGATATCGGTTTGCCATCGTTCCTGCATCGTATTGGATGTTCACACCGTACAACGCAAGAACGATATTGGGTACAACGCACGACCCACGTGACTTTTGGTCGGAGTTGGACGCCGATATCACAACGTGTAAACCCACCATCAATCTCACTTTTGAGAAATCCACCTGTCCAGTTATGAAGCATCACCGATTGTGAGTCAGTTTCTCCTGTTATGCAAATGAAACAATCAACAGGTAGAAATAATAGCCAATTTGCAAGACACCCCTATAAAGGAGCGGTTCTGCAGATGGTGACTTCATACCATTTCTCTGTTCTCATCCTTTTTGGCTGTTGTTTTGGTCACTTTTGCCTTTTTCTTATTGCTCTCACCCCCAGAGGTAGCATGAGGGGATGTCTACCACCCACAGACGTTGCTCAGGTAGTGCAGCTCATCCAGGATGGTACATCAATGAGAGCTGTGACAAGAAGGGTAGCTGTGTGTGTCAGCACAGTGTCCAGAGCATGGAGCAGATACCAGGAGACCGACCAGTACACCAGGAGACATGCAGGGGGCCATAGGAGGGTATCGACCCAGCACCAGAACTGCTACCTCCTCCTTTGTGTATGGAGGAACATGAGGAGCAATGCCTAGAAGGAACCCAGGGCACCCTACGCCTGCATATGGTCTCACAATGGGTCTGAGGATCTCTTGTTGCTATGTTGGTTCCTTCTAGGCACTGCTCCTTGTGTTCCTCCATACACAAATGAGGAGGTAGCAGTTCTGGTGCTGGGTTGATACCCTCCTATGGCCCCCTGCATGTCTCCTGGTGTACTGGTCTCTCTCCTGTAATCTGCTCCATTCTCTGGACACTGTGCTGACAGACACAGCTAACCTTCTTGTCACAGCTTGCATTAATGTGCCATCCTGGATAAGCTGCAATACCTGAGCAACGTCTGTGGTTTGTAGACATCCCCTCATACTACCTCTAGGGGTGAGAGCAATGACAAAATGCAAAAGTGACCAAAACAAAAGCCAAAACGAATGAGGACAGAGAAATGGTCTGTAGTCACCACCTACAGAACCGCTCCTTTATAGGGGTGTCTTGCAAATTGCCTATTATTTCTACCTGTTGTTTGTTTCATTTGCATAACAGGAGAAACTGACTCACAATTGGTGATGCTTCATAACTGGACAGGTGGATTTCTAAGAAATGAGATTGACCTGGAGTTACATTGTCCCTTTATTTTATTGAGCAGTGTATATATGTAGAGAGAGAGATATGTGTATATATTTTTTCAATATCCTTAAAGGGAGTCTATCACCAGCCTGGTTTTCACCTAATCTAAGAGCAGCAGATTGTAGGGGCACAGACCCTGATTCCAGCGATGTGACTTGCTGGGCTGCTTGCTGTAGTTTTGATAAAATCAATGTGTTGATCATTTTACAAAAAATCTGTTTCTAATAATACAACTTCTCTTCTTTCAGGTTGTGTCCCACTTGATCCTATTCTGACCCAAAGTCTGGAACAGGGGAAAGACTTTATTCGGGAATTCCCCAAGAGTGCAGCGTACGCCTCCATCACAAGCATTGCTCAGCAGATCCTGGACAGTGTTACACAAGGGTCCTGACCATGCAGGGTTGACATCCGAGGACTTGTCATATATTAGCTTAGATTAAGTAGGACAGGCGGATCATATTTCCATTCCAATGTCCTGACACTGCTGGTGGGGAGTCGCCATCTTCAGGATCTTGTGACATAGGAACCTGACAGTTCGGCATTAGATAAATCTCCTGCAAATATGTCATCAGAGTAAATGTTGTACTGGATCAGATGTGATTTTTCTGGAGAAATGTGATCTTCTTTATCCCATTAAACTATTTTGAGCCTGCCCCATACTTGGTGTCACGGGTGTATCAGGAGCCCCGGAAGAGGCTGTTGGGGCCACTCGAAGAAAGTCACAGCGTCTGACCAAACAGCCAAAATCCTGAATTATGGTCTGTCCCTTTTAAGAGGTATTTCTCTGCTTGGTGATGGCTGGAGGTCACTGGGACCCAGCAGTCTCCTATCTGCCTACCTCAGCTGTCTCTATTTATACCCTTTGTCTCCCATGATGCATTGCTGGTGATGGCGTGTTTGGTGCTGTTTTTGCTTCCTAGCTCAGCAGTGCATTGTGGACCTTCTGTGTAGTTTGCTGTCTGGCTCTCCTTTCAGCTGTTTTTCCCCTCTCACCTTTTGTTTGATTCCCTGGTGTTTCCCTTTAGCTGTTAGCTGGATTGACCAGTCTCCACACTGCCTGATACATAATTAGGGCAGACAGGGACAAGGTATTTTGTTTGGCAACAGTTGCGGTGACTGTATAGGGTTGTTAGGGGAACCAGGTGTCAGTGCTGGTGTTTCTAGGGGTCACTATCTCCCCTTTGCCCTTCTCGTCAGGGTCTCCTCCCCCCCCCCTTGCTGTCCTGGGTGTCTCCCTATGCCCAGTGTGACACATGGTGGATGTCTTTATACAGCTGCTGCTAAGAGCGGAGATCAGCGCTAACCCTAATTACTGCTGTTTAACTACTTTGATGCAATTGTTGGTCTGTGACAGTTGCATATAAAGCTGTGTGCAGGTTTTTTTTTTTTTTTTAGCAGGTTTTCACAGATCCTCAGGAAAGATCAGGAAATCCTTATACCAGCAAAGTCAATGAGAATCCTGAAGTGTTATGCCCACGTTCAGCATTTTTTCCTTGCAGATTTTGTTGCAGACATAATCTACACAATGTCAATTCTCTCTGCATTTCTCTCATTGACTTCATTAAAAAAAAAATATATATATCAGGCACAAAAGTATTAAATCGCAGCAGAAAAGTGCATCTTTGCTGCAGCGGTTTGTCTCCAGGAAATGCAGAAATTCTGCACCCAAATCTGCAACGTGGACACGGCCTCATGATTTTTTTTTCTTCATTTGGGGGGACTCCAGCATTTAAGAAGTAAGAGCATATAAAAAATGTGCATACAAGACTATAACAATGTATAAAGTTTATTGGATTTACTTAAAATTCAAGAAAAACATGGGTGGGTGTAATGACAAAGATTGGCCAATAGATGGAGCCAGAACATGCCAGGTATAGTCATACTATACACAGTCCTATACTGAAAACAGCAAAAAAGCCAGCATCACCAGAAGACATCTTGCAATAAAAACTGTGCTATTCGCCATATTCCTTGCAAACTATATAATATTATAAAATGTAGATATTTGCCAGAATATTGATCAATCTTTTGAGCCACCCTGCCACATCAAGGCAATCTCATCAGGGTGGTCCTTTTCTATATATTTTTGTTGTGCCATGTGGCCTCTAACATACACGTAAAGCAGACCATTAAAAGCATCATTTACCTAGTGCATCTCTTTACCTAGTGCTGTTTTTTTTTCTGATTTTTGTTGTTGGTTTGTGACTGACCCCCCACTGTGCCCTGCACACTAGGTTTGGTTTGTTATTCCTTCTGTGTTGTTGGTGGCAAATCTTGGTAACTGTTCACATACAGTTATTGTACCCTGCCCTCAGGCTCAGTTTATTTCAAGCTCCATTAGCCGCTATGGCACTTGAGATGTCCTCGGGTGACCTCAGTGAGTCACCGCTTACCCGGCTGCAGCTCGCTGCTCACTCATTCAGTGTTCAGAGGCCACGGTGACAAGATGCATTGTTAGGCTGGCTTCACACTGCGGCGTGATCCGGGATGTCCCTTACAGCCGCGGACCGGATCACCACACAGGACTGGGGGCTGATATGTCCTCCGGTCCGGTGTGCAGCGCACGCAGCTGCAGCCGCTGACAGGTCAGGACCGCGGCGCCCGCGGTCCTGACTTATCAGCAGCGGGAACTGCGTGCGCTGCACACCGGACCGGAGGACATATCAGCCCCCCAGTCCTGTGTGGTGATCCGGTCCGCGGCTGTAAGGGGCATCCCGGACAACCCCGGACTGGATCACGCCGCAGTGTGAAGCCGGCCTTAGACAGCACAAGGGAGAGAGCACAGAGGAGAGAAGATACCAGATGGGGAGAGCGCATGGAAGGGGGAGACGGGTCAAATGAGAGAGCAAATGGGGGAGAAGAGAGACAGCCTCCGCCCCAAGTGCCGCAGAGCCTGCTCCCTATCATGACACCACCGCCATCCCGATGTAATAGGATTGAGCTTCTATCTAGTAAAATATATAGTATAGAAAAGAGGAAAACGCGACAATTCAATATAATGCAATATCAAATTTATTAAGGTTAAAACCAGCGTGACAAGACATGGGAAACAGAGGGACCAAGGTCCACAACCCACAAGTGGAAGGCACCCACCAATTGGGACCAATACACAGAAAGAACAATTAATTATTGGTATAAAGTGCTGGTACAGTGCGGATTAGTTGATTTGTTATATAAACTTTATATAACAAATCAACTAATCCGCACTGTACCAGCACTTTATACCAATAATTAATTGTTCTTTCTGTGTATTGGTCCCAATTGGTGGGTGCCTTCCACTTGTGGGTTGTGGACCTTGGTCCCTCTGTTTCCCATGTCTTGTCACGCTGGTTTTAACCTTAATAAATTTGATATTGCATTATATTGAATTGTCGCGTTTTCCTCTTTTCTATACTAATATGCCTGACGGCGCGATTTTCTGCATAGTGGTGTGCTCCCCATTGTTGGGGTAATTAATATGCACCTTGATGAAGTATATTAACCAAAAAAATATATAGTATATATGTATTAAAAAAAAAATATATATACATATATATAAATATCCTACTATATAATTGCCCTATTGTGTCTGTCTTTCTGTAACGGAAATCCCGCATCGCTGACTGGTCGCGGCCGGCCGGGCTCGACCAATAAGCGATGTGGGATGTCTGTTACAGAGAAACGACCACAATCACTAAAATGGCGGCGCGGAGGGGAAGCTTCAGCCGCCAACCTCCATGCCGGCATGGAGCTACACGCTGGTGCCCGGTGCCAGCCGATCACTCGCCCCGGCCCCTCTACCCGCCAGGAGCGTGTGGGTAAGGGGGAGGGGGGGGGGGGAAGAGAAGCAGGCGGCTCGCAGCTTCCCCCTCATCCCGGTGCCCAGTAACGGCTTCTCTGGGGTGCTGCACAAGATGACACCGCCGTTCTACTCGCTGCCCTCCTATGGCTTCCCGGCCTTCGGTCTGTGTGCCAAGAAGGATGAGGGCAGCCTGGGGGAGAAGGGGGCGCTGCCTGGCGTCTTCTGGCGTCTTCTGGCCGGCCACCCCGGCCTCCAAGGACAGCTGGAGCCCAAGTCACACTCCCTGCAGGTACCGCCTGCGCTTCCCCTGTCCCCTGCCTTCCCCTGCACCCCTGCGCTACCCCTGCACTGAACATACAGGCTGACGATTTGGTACAAGAAGTGTCAATATTGACACAAATGTAGACACACACAGGTATACAGACACACATATCATATACACACGTATACAGACACAGACATGTACACACATACAGACACACCCACATGTAGAGACAGATACATGTAGACAGACATACACACACATATGCAGACATATAGAGACACACGTACACACAGGTATACACACACGTATACAGACAGATATACACACGTCTAGAGGCACACACATGTAAACACACATACACTCATACACAGACACACAAACATATACATACATACACATCCACACACGTCAGCCCCCCCCTCCTCGCCGCTCTGTTCTCACCCGCACCTGGTGGTCCTATTGCTGCTGAAAGCTCCAGGAACAGTATCAGACGGTCATGTGACAGGTTCTGTGTGACGTCACATCAGCCTGCACAGTCACATGATTGTCTTCCTGGAGCGTTCACCGGCAATGAGACCACCGGGTGCGGGTGAGAACAGAGCGGCGAGGAGGGGGGGCTGACGTGTGTGTGTGTGTGTGTGTGTGTGTGTGTGTGTGTGTGTGTGGATATGTGTATGTATGTATATGTGTGTCTATGTGTAGGAGTGTATGTGTGTTTACAGGTGCCAGCAGGGACGCTGGTTCAAACAACTAGAAAAAAATTCTCTGCAACACTCAGCTACCACCAATGATGTAAACATGCTAACAAGCTGTATGTATATGAGAAAAAAAGTTTAAAAACCTTGTTTTTTTAAAAAAAACTCAAAATTCTTATCTTTTTATTTCTGAAGTTCTTAGTACACACATTGGCCAATGTCTGCTTGCTCATCAACTGCGACAAAGTGACTTCAGGTCTGATGAGTCCTAACACTGACATCCCTGTCCTCCTTGTCCACCCCCCACTACTAAGTGGGCAGACACCATCTAGACCAAGGGTGGGGAACTCCAGTCCTCAAGGGCCACAAACAGTGCAGGTTTTCAGGATTTCCTTACCATTGCACAAGTGATAATATAATCACGTGCAGTGGTGATAATTCCAACCACTGTGCAATACTAAGGAAATCCTGAAAACCTGCACTGTTTGCGGCCCTTGAGGACTGTAGTTCCCCACCCCTGATCTAGACCCTAGATCACCTGTAGGCGATGAGGGTACAAATTGCAGAAATGGAACCAGCAACTCCACACGATACAATAGAGAAAAAAACTGCACAGCACTCACAGACAATGTGAACTGGTGCCAGCAGGGACGCTGGATCAAACAACTAGAAAAAAAGTTCTCTGCAGCACTCAGCTACTACCAATGATGTACATGTGCTAACAAGCTGTGAGCAGACTGCGACAGACCCCCGCTACTGTCATCTGTGACTGTGAGGTGACTGGGACAGACCCCCGCTACTGACATCTGTGACTGTGAGGAGACCGGGACAGATCCCTGCTACTGTCATCTGTGACTGTGAGGAGACCGGGACAGATCCCTGCTACTGTCATCTGTGACTGTGAGGCGATCAGGACAGATCCCCGCTACTGTCATCTGTGACTGAGGCGATCGGGACAGATCCCCGCTACTGTCATCTGTGACTGTGAGGCGATCGGGACAGATCCCCGCTACTGTCATCTGTGACTGTGAGGAGACCGGGACAGACCCCTGGTACTGTCATCTGTGACTGTGAGGAGACCGCAACAGACCCCCGCTACTGTCATCTGTGACTGTTAGGAAACCGCAACAGACCCCCCACTACTGTCATCTGTGACTGTGAGGAAACCGCAACAGACCCCCGCTACTGTCATCTGTGACTGTGAGGAGACCGGGACAGACCCCCGCTACTGTCATCTGTGACTGTGAGGAGACCGGGACAGACCCCCGGTACTGTCATCTGTGACTGTGAGGAGACCGGGACAGACCCCCGGTACTGTCATCTGTGACTGTGAGGAGACTGGGACAGACCCCCGCCACTGTCATCTGTGACTGTGAGGAGACCGGGACAGACCCCCGCTACTGTCATCTGTGACTGTGAGGAGACCGTGACAGACCCCCGCCACTGTCATCTGTGACTGTGAGGAGACCGTGACAGACCCCCGCCACTGTCATCTGTGACTGTGAGGAGACCGCGACAGACCCCCGCTACTGTCATCTGTGACTGTGAGGAGACCGCGACAGACCCCCGCCACTGTCATCTGTGACTGTGAGGAGAGGAGACTGCAGGGAGTGGGGTTTTCTCCTGCTTGTTACCGCGCGGGATCACAGGAGAAGCCATGACAAGCAGGAGAATCAGTGAGAAGCTGGTGATAGATGGAGGGCGGGAGTGTAAGCTCGGGCACACAGGACGCCTTACTTACTGCTATCAGGATGCTCGGTCAGGTGTTGTGGGCAGTAGTGCTAAATAGTACAGAAAATCTAACCCTGGCACACACCAAGAATGTGAAGACTGGACCGTTGCTTTTAAAGTTCATTTTCTAGTGCAAAAAAGTATGGTGTCCAAAAAGCAACGTTTCAGCTCAAGCATGAACCTTCGTCAGGAGACCAGCCTTATGGTAGTTTATTGTGTATAAGTCCCAGGTTTTCAGATTGCCCTATGGAAGTCAGTCATAGAGGTTTTTTGGTACGTAATTATATAAGCTCATCATACCTTAAGGCTCTTGAATACAGTCTCTGTTGTGTTGTGAGTTCTTAGTAGGCCCGCCTTAACGACAGCCGTACGTCTCTAGACGTCAGGCTGTCATTACCCGGTGTTTGAAGTGAGCTCCGGCGTGGAGCTCACTTCAAACCTCCCACATCTCAGCTGATCTCACTAGCTGAGATGTCGGTCTAACAGCACCGATAAGTCCCGCCATCCGATCGGTGCTGTTAACCCCTTAGATCCCGCCCTCAATCTCTGAGAGCGGGATCTAAGGGAGCCGGAGCGGGCAGCGCGCTTACCGGGCTCCAGGGGAGATCTCGCGATAGTATCGCGGGATCTCCCGTGCTGACGTGATAGGCCGGGGTCCTAGCTTGACCCCGGAGCCTGTCACTGAGCATTTCCTGGTTGTGGTTGGCAGGGGCTGCCAACCACAATGGGTCCGCGATTCTGACAGATACAGAGGAGCTGCAGCTCCTCTGTATCTGTCAGAAGCGATCGGACTGTGCAGCTGCATGCCTCTCACAGGGGCTGTGTAAAAGTAAGAATCAATAAGCAAATAAAGTTTTTACAAAGTTGAAAAAAAAACAAAAAAATAAAAGTTCAAATCACCCCGCTTTTCTCCCATCCACAATAAAAGTATTAAAAAAAAAAAAAAAAAAAATATACACATATTTGGTATCGCCGCGTTCAAAATCACCCGATCTATCAACATAAATAATCAAATAATGAGATCTGTAAACTGCGTAGCGCAAAAAATGGTTCAAACGCCAAAATTACGTTTTTTTGGTCACTGCAACAATGCTAAAAAATGCAATAACAGACGATCAAAACAGCGCATCCACCAAAGTATGGTATCATTAAAAACGTCAGCTCGAGACGCAAAAAATAAGCCATCACCCAGCCCCAGATCCCGAAAAATGAGAACGCTGCGGGTCGCAGAACATGGCGCAAAAAGTGCAATGTTTTTTTTTCCATGCTTTTGAATTTTTTTCCACCACCTAGATACCAGTAAAGGTATACATGTTTGGTATCTACAAACTCGTACTGACCCGAGGCATCACACCGTCATGTCGGTTTTACCATATAGCGAACACGGCGACTACAAAACCCAAAAAACAAACGTCTTATTGCACTTTTTTTTGCAATTTCACTGCATTTAGAATTTTTTTGCAATTTCCCTGTACACTATATGGTAAACAAATTATTGCATCTGAAAGTACAACTCGTCCCGCAAAAAACAAGCCGTCATATGTCTGTGTCGACAGAAAAATAAAAAAGTTATGGCTCTTGGAAGCCGAGGAGCGAAAAAACGAAAATGAAAAATGACAAATTTCTTGGTCACTAAGGGGTTACAGTCTCTGTTGTGTTGTGAGTTCTTAGTAGGCCAGCAGAATGGAATTAGAAGAAGATGATCGAACCCATAGTGAACTACCGTTTTAATAATAGGGATGCAGTTGTACTGAGGTAAAATGAACCCTTGTATCCAGAGAGTGGACTGTCTGGAAAGATATCCTTTAAATGTAAGTGGGAAGTGCATAAGGTGCTCTAGGACAGAGGTCCCCAACTCCAGGCCTCTGGGGCCGCCAACAGTGCAGGTTTTCAGGATTTCCTTAGTATTGCACAGGGGTTGGAATCATCACCTGTGCAGATGATCACATTAGCACCTGTGCAATACTAAGGAAATCCTGAAAACCTGCACTGTTGGCGGCCCTTGAGGCCTGGAGTTGGGGACCTCTGCTCTAGGAGATAGACCACAATGAGCCTTATTCACTGTTCATGAGGGAGGCTGCAGCAGGCATGTGGCTCCCATGCTGTGTCCTTGTTTGTGACCAGTTTGTGTGGAGGCAGGGAGAACAAAGAGTGGGAGCCACATGCCTGCTGCAGCCTCCCTCATGAACAGTGAATAAGGCTCATTGTGGTCTAACTACCACTCACAGCACCTTATGCACTGTGTGGCGGGATCAGATTTTTTTGTATTGACTAACTGTTTACCTTTCAGCACCTAAGTCCCCCTTCAAATCACATTTTTTTCCTGTCCAGGGGGATCCTTTGTTTTGCAGGATCACACTGACAGGAATGGATTTGTAACTCTGGATGCCATTTCTGTGTCCAGATCCGGGATTTTGATAGATCCGGACACAGAAAGAGGTGGGAGGAGCCGAGCCTGCAAAGCACAGGCAAGTGGTGTTGGGACTGTTACTTTCGCTTTCGCAATGTATCTGCATACATTACGAAAGCGAAAGACAGCAATGTGTTCAAAAACAAACAAACAAAAAAAAAACTCTCCGCCGAGTGTCCCGCCATGCGAGGCTTCCACAACCGATCACTGCAGGACAAATCAGCTGACCGGCGGCAACCAATCAGCTGATACTGTCTTGTGACACATCAGCTGATCGGTTGCTGTCGGTCAGCTGATGCAGGTCCTGCAGCCATCGGAGGTGGACGCCTTGCATCGCGGGGCACTCGGCGGGGAGATATTTTTTTTATTTTTAACACATTGCTTTCTTTAATTTCACTTTAGCAGTGTAGGTAGATAGTGTATGCTGAAGTGAAATTACAGGAACAGAGCAGTTTGTGTACTGAGCATGCTCTGTTCACTAAAACCGGATCCTGGAAACAATCCTGTTTTCTCCCGGATCTGGCACCCAAAGACCCCCCATGTTATTTGAATCGGACAGTGTCAGATCCGATTGTGTCCAATTTTTTTGAAGGCAGCCTAAAATCATTGCAGATTCTGGGTACCGAGAAAAAGCAAACACCATCTGATCCCTGATAAAACTGGCACACACGGATGGCCATTAAGGACCAATCCGTGCCCATTGGGGTACATGGACGCCAAATCTGATCCGTAGCTGTCAGTTTTACAACGGATAGCCACAGATCCCCAAAATACATAATGTTAAGGGGGCCCCACAGTGGTCGAGATTGATCTTATCAATTTTAAGTAGTGCTAAATAGTTACAGGGAGAGGGAAGGGTGTGGCTTAGAGCCCACGGTGTATGTGTAATACAAATAAGCCCAGCCCTCATAGTGACGCTGTGCTGCACTTTGTTCCTCTCCTCACCTTTTTGTCATAACTTTTATAACACTTTTCTCTTCAATCATACATGTAATCATTGAGGTAAAGCTATGATTGCACTCAGTATCACAGAGCCTGTGAGACAGTGGGTTCACATTATAGCCCTAAATCCTGGTGGTTGGTTCCCTTTAAGGTACCGTCACACAGGGAGATATCGCCGGCGATCGCGGGAGCGCGCATCCCTGACAACATCGCCGGGGAGCTGTCAGACGGAGCAACTTACCAGCGAAGCCGCGGCAACTAGCCGGCGACAATCGCTCGCTGGGTTGCCCAGCAACCCAGCGAGCGATAACTCGCAATGTTGTAGATAGGCGGAATCGCCCGCAACATTGCAGGTTGCCGCGTTACACAGGGCGATCAGGCATGATCGCCTGAGCAACATCGCCAGGTTTCCCAACATTGTTGGGAAACCTGGCGATGTGACTCAGGCGATTTTTCGCCTGATTATCGCCCTGTCACACGAGGCAACTCTCTGGCGATGTCGCCGCAACCTGACCACGCCCCTCAGTTGCCGGCAACATTGCCGGCGATATCTCCCTATGTGACGGTACCTTTAAAGATATCCTGAAAACAGCATATGCTGATACTATGTATGCTAATTAAGTGATTAGTAGTGATGAGCGAGCACTAAAATGCTCGGGTGCTCGGTGCTCTGGCCGAGCATCTCAAGATACTCTTGTACTCGGCCAGAGCACCGAGCCCAATGTAAGTCAATGAGTGACAGGCTCCGCCCACAGACTTCCGGTTATAAAAC
Organism: Allobates femoralis; assembly: GCA_033576535.1. Lineage (NCBI taxonomy): Eukaryota > Metazoa > Chordata > Amphibia > Anura > Aromobatidae > Allobates > Allobates femoralis. The sequence goes on along the minus strand of JARQOC010000011.1, from coordinate 217,256,211 downwards.
GAGTATTGCTGGGAAAGGGCGGGAGAGTGGGTTTTTTCAAATCGCCGCAGCATATAAACCTTGCTGTGGCCCCCAGAGGGATCCTATCAATTAATCTGCTCCCTGTATGGTGCCAGCTCACTGTGTGCACTGAAGGGAGCAGTGTATGTGTCTCAGATCGCTATTTATTACCGAGTAGTCCGAGCATCTCGGCAGTACTCGGTGCTCGCCGAGTAGCCCGAGTACAGTGATACTCGTGCGAGTACCGAGTAGCGCCGAGCATACTCGCTCATCACTAGTGATTAGTGCTTACAGCAACATATACATGATTGGAAACCAACTGATATACCTAGGTGTAACAAAACGTATTACCCCATGTATATCAAAAGTTACATTCTTACCACATAGATATTACTAATTGATGCTGGAAGCACAAGTGAGCATATCCCAGTTACTTACATACTAGAGACTTGAAAATTCCCAATCTGGGTCACAGAAGTAAAGTTAGGGTGTGTTCACACGCTGCATATTTGCTGCGTATTTTTTACGCGAGTGCTCTTGCAGTTTTTGTAGCCAAAGCCTGGAGTGGCTGATTAAATCCAGAAGTGTAGCACTTGTTTTTATTAGACTTTTCCTGTGACTGTTCCACTCCTAGTTTCGGCTACAAAAACTGCAACAGCACTCGCGTAAAAATACGCAGCAAATATGCAGCGTGTGAACGTACCCTTAGGCTCCTTTCACACTAGCTTTATTGTCCGGATACGGACAAAAAAAATGCACCTGCCGAGGGTGCTGACTAATGGCCGCACTTGCGGCAAACCCCATTCATTGTGTATGGGGCTTGCAGTACGGTGCGGTCACGAAAAAAACTGTGGTCAGCAGCGCTTTTTTTCGCGCCCGCAACCGCCGGAACCGCACTTGCCGTAAGCCCCATAGACAATGCATGGGGTCTGCCCCAAGTGCGGCAGTTAGGCGGAAAATGCGTTTTTTGGTTCGGATCTGCCACATTTTCATAAAAACGCCAGTGTGAAAGCACCCTGGTAACTTACTGCCACTAATAGTGCCACTTACTCCAACTCAGCTGTCAGCGTCTTCCTTGTACACTATACAGTACACACCTCCACACTACGGAATATACAGGCATACTGTAATACTAATAGGATATAGTGTAGACCTCTGTATATACAGTATAGTGCTGTATATGAGTCAGAAGACAGACACACGTTATACTCACCAGCAGAAGACAGAAGAGTGAAATGCAGCCCTGACATACTCAGGGGTGATTGGAAGATATTCTCGCAGTGACGTCCTTCTTCCGATAAGTTCCTGTTTGTACTGTGCATGGCGATAACGAAAAGGAACATAGAGCATCAGATTCTGCCGGCAGCATCTGATGGCCCTGACATGTCGGATGTAGAGAAGTCCACACCAAGTAGGGCAGGGGAATTGAGCAGGTTGGATGCTCTGACAGGCTAGACTTAGGGCCACTTTACACACACCAACTTCTGTGACCAACTTCTGAACAGATCTCTGGTTGCAGTGAAATCATGGACACATTGCTCCATTTGTACACAGCCACAAAATGTAACAATGTGTCAATGATTTCACTGCAACTAGAGATCTGTTCATATGTTGGTCACAGAAGTTGGTGTGTGTAAAGTGACCCTAATGGTGGGTTTACACGTTGCGATATCGGATCCAACGGCGCGGGAGCGCGCATTTTGTGCCCGGTTTTCAAAGAATTGCTTTGGAGGTTTACACGTTGCGATATCGGGATACAACGTCCCTACGATGTCTACGGCCCCCGACCCAGGAACGACCATTTAACATGTGAGTCAATGAAGGACGTTGTACTGCACATCGGAGTTGGGCTGTCACACAGGACGACCCGGCTCCAACCGGCATCCGATATCGGGCAGTTGAATAGCACGCTCACACCGATATCGCAACGTGTAAACCCACCATAAGAATAGTCCCTTAGTGATGGGAAGTCCGGCTCTCCACCCCCATACAGCCAGACAAAAACAGCATTTCCATGGGACAGCCGACGGATTCATTATTTTTTTTACCCCCACAGATAGCTGTTCAGAGATTGCAAGTGGCTCTGGAGCACCAGCTCCCGTCATTCACTGCAGGGGGCCGAACTTGGTGTCAGGTTGTTCACTAACATCGGCAATACTCGCTAAGTTCCCAGCTACCCGAACACACTCGCTCATCATTAAACTCCTCTAGACATCTTATTACAGGTGGGGATAGGAGCGAGATTTACCCCCTCCCCCACCTTCCCCTAAAGGCCGATTTATACGCTGTGATGTCCCGGTGGACCTGACCCATGTTCATCATCATTATCTGATCGCTGGTGAGCTGTCACACAGGCAGACTCACCAGCGATCAGCCACCCATGTAACGACCTCGTGGAAAAGAATATAAATTATTCTTTTCCACGATCTCGAGGTCCCGCTACGCTGGGGTAAGTGGGAGAACGCTGGTTACCAGGGAACACATCGGGTTAGAAGGGCGTCACACATGTCGTTAATGATGTCGCTACATGTAAACCGGCCTTAAAAGTACAACAGATGTTCTTCCAGTTCATGAAATGCAGCTTTTACCAACCATGAAGACAACCACCTTTAATGGAATGCACGGTATATAGAAAATATACAGTAAGACAAAAACAAGGTGAACCCCTTACACGTTGTTTCCTTTGATCAACTGTCAAGATATCAGATTACATGTCATCAGAAGGGACAGTAGGATGGCAGGGGGAGCGGTGTCATTTCCTTAATTCCCCATTAAAAAGAAAAAAAAATACAAAAAAAAAATCATTAACATAATAGCACTTTCCCAATTCCACCACTTATTTTTTTTAATAATTATACCCATCACTAAAATGTATCTCTCCATTATATGAAGGACGGACCAGAGAGAGAACTGCACAGCTTTCTGGGCGTGCCTTACTGGAGCTACATTAGCCCCTCCCCTTCTGCTGATTGGCTGATCTCAGGACTGTTAGAAAGTTTGAATCTCCCGCTCACTGCAGCGTTCACTGCTATTTCTCCCCGACAATAAATCTCCACTTCATTCCTGGTTACACTGAGCTGAATCCCCAGGACAAATCACAATCTTGAGTTCGTAAACGTTCAGGAGCCATCACCGGTCAAGGCAGCAAAGGGTTAATACTGTCAGGAAAACACAAAGTGCTCACAGCAGAAAATGCCGCCCCTTCCCCTCTGTTGTTACCAGCGGAACAAAGGAGGCGGCACTGGGCTCCGGCTGTCTGCAGTATAGCAATCCTCCACACTCCGGCTGTGTGCAGTACAGCAATCCTCCACACTCCGGCTGTCTGCAGTATAGCAATCCTCCACACTCCGGCTGCTGATTGATAAAGCCGGTGATCTCCCTCAGGAATATCCTGTTCTATCACAAACCTCCTGCCTGTAGATGTGGAATTACTGGTATCTTTACATTACAGGAATAGGTTACTGATTTATGGGGGCTCTGTCCTGCAAGGTCACACACAGGTTTCCCGGCCGGTATATATCATAGGTCACAAAACTAATTGTAATGAAATCTAATCACCACATCCCAGTATATGGATACTTGGACACAGCAGCATCATCCCTGGTTATACTGCAGACAGGACACTCCTGTATGGAGAAGAGACAGGAGATCACTGACCATCATCCGGAGACCCGAGAGTTATAGGAACATAGAACAGAAGAAGCCATCACTGAGCGGGGATGCGAAATTTTTATCTTTCCAGCTGCCGTTTCCTCAGAACTTCGGCCAATATGAAACTCCTTACAGATCCTACACAGGAGCGAGAATACACATTGCAGTCTGCAGGAAACAAGAGTTATGAGCAACCAGACACGAGATTGTAGCCTCTCATAGAACATGTGGTGGCTCTGAAAAGAGCCTTTGGGTTGTCAGGATGGAGCAGAACACAATTAACCTCCGAAGCCGTAGAGAGTGCGGCCCTGGCGCTTGAGCGCGTACACCACGTCCATAGCGGTGACGGTCTTCCTCTTGGCGTGCTCGGTGTAGGTGACGGCGTCACGGATCACGTTCTCCAGGAAGACTTTCAGGACTCCGCGAGTCTCTTCATAGATGAGGCCGGAGATGCGCTTGACGCCTCCTCTGCGGGCCAGACGGCGGATGGCAGGCTTGGTGATGCCCTGGATGTTATCCCGGAGCACCTTCCTGTGCCTCTTGGCGCCGCCTTTCCCGAGACCTTTCCCTCCTTTGCCGCGACCAGACATGTTCCAAAGAAATCAGCAGAACGCTATGCCTGAAATGGCCGCAATCCTCTTTTATATAGGCTGTGAGAGGACCAGAGAGAGAACTGCAGAGATGACGCGTTTATAGGGCGGGACATATAACATTTGTATTTAGGCCCCGCCCCTTCCTCTGCTGATTGGATGAATACAGAACTGTTAGTTACTATGAATTTCCCGCTTATTCTCTGGTTATTTTCCCGCTTTTATCACAGATATATCATTTATTTATACAAAGTCATTAATTGCACAGGGCTTAAACACACATCACTGTCCCCAAAGAGGCTCAATCTAAATTCCCTTATAGAGTTAATTTGTAGTGTGGGCGGATACAGGGAGAAATACAAGCTCCGTGCAATGCTGTGTTTTGTGGGTTTTGGATCCAGCAACAGAGCTAAACCCTGAGCCACCGTGCTGAGGATAAATATCATCAGACGCTTCATTACAGTAAACCCCATATACTGCTGTCTCCATACAATGCTGTATCCCCATGATGTGCTGCAGACTAGATATAGTGCTGTATACACCATATAGCATTGAATACCGCAATATAGCGCTGAATTCACCATAAACCTATCACAGTCACTCCCAGATGACAGGAGCAGATCTCCCGACACCTCCCGCCTGACACCGCGTGTTACACAGAACAAAGAGATGGAAGCTCTCAGCCATTGGGCGGGAATTACAAATGCAGTACTCAGCCAATCAGCACTCAGGAAGACTCTGGCTCCGCCCACTGCATCACTCACTACAAATTGGGAATTAACCCTTTAGTGCCCGCAGCCCCTACAGACTGCAGTGATCAGAGTCCAGGGCCGATCTCCCGCAGCAGGAGCTTCCCCTCAGATGTGTATATACCGCAGTGCAGGATAAATGCTATAATCACATTATTCCTCCAAATTAAAGCTTTACAAAAGCATCTCGATTAATCTCCATAAATATATTTCATGTATAATTCATCGCTGCACTCACCCATATAGTGTATCCCCCCAATACAGAAGTAAATAAGCAGTTTAGCTTCTCCCATAATGCCCAGACTGAGCCCAGTCAGTGCAGCCACAGCTCTGATGTAGACAGGGTGGTGGCTCTTAGAAGAGCCTTTGGGGTGATGGTGGAGCTGGACACTGCTCACTTGGCACTGGTGTACTTGGTGACGGCCTTGGTGCCCTCGGACACGGCGTGCTTGGCCAGCTCTCCGGGCAGCAGCAGGCGCACGGAGGTCTGGATCTCCCGGGAGGTGATGGTGGAGCGCTTGTTGTAATGAGCCAGGCGGGAGGCCTCCCCTGCGATGCGCTCGAAGATGTCATTGACGAAGGAATTCATGATGGTCATGGCCTTGGAGGAGATGCCGGTGTCGGGGTGGACCTGCTTCAGCACCTTGTACACGTAGATGGCATAGCTCTCCTTCCTGGCCTTCCTCCGCTTCTTGCCATCCTTCTTCTGAGTCTTAGTGACGGCTTTCTTGGAGCCCTTCTTGGGGGCAGGTGCAGACTTAGGATCAGCCATGATGAACAGAGCGATTAAATCTCTAGTCTCTAGAAAGAGAATACTGATCCTCCGGCTCTCAGAGCGGCTGTATTTATAGCCCGGCCATGCTAATGAGCACTGCTGTCAGATCACTGTTCTATTGGGTGGGAAACTCATGTGACTAAATGTTTAGACACCGCCCACTGCAGCTCATTGGTTTCCACAAATCTCTTCCCTATTGGATGATTCAGATCTAGCTGATAAAGGAGGGGGCGGGGGATTAACAAAGAACACGAGTGTGACCGGATATATTATATTGTACATAAATCTGTGTTTGGTGATGGAGATGACGCCGAGAAGAATTGGTATTTTTTATTTGCAGGGATTCGTCTGGATGTATGCAGCATTGCGGTGTATGAACCACATCTGAGGAGAAGCTCCACCTCCTGCTGCAGGAGATCGGCCCTGGGCTCAGATCACTGCAGTCTGTAGGAGCGGCCGGGAACAGTGCGGGCACTAGAGGGTTAATATTGCGTTTGTCATGAACATTCTGTGGCGCGGAGCCAGAGTCTTCCTGAGTGCTGATTGGCTGATTACTGAATTTGTAATTCCCGCCCAATGACTGAGAGTTTCCATCTCTTTGTTCTGTGTAACACGCGGTGTCAGGCGGGAGGTGTCGGGGGATCTGCTCCTGTCACCTGGGAGTGACTGTATGATGGATTCATGGTACATTCAGCACCATATTGCGGTGTATAACACGATATGGAAGTAAACAGCCCTGTGTGAGGGTATATAGCACCATCAAGATGTATAAAGCACTTTATTAGCAGTGGGCTGCACTATATGGTAATGAGACACTGGATTGTGTACAAAAAAATAGGCGGTTTAGAGAACTGAGAATATAACACTACACTGGGAGTATAAAGCTGTGTATGACAGTATGTAATAGATTGGGACTGTACAGTGCTATGTGAGGGTATACAGCACAACATGGAGATACAGCATTGTATGGAGACTAGAGAGCTGTATATATGGTTTACTGTAATGAAGCGTGTGACTGTATATAACAGCAGCTCAGGGGTTCTCCATTACCACAGTCAGTTTCTATTTAACCGATAATAGAAGCCTGAAGAGAAAGAGCCCGATCTCCCCACCGGACAACGTCATCCGAGGAGCGGACCAGAAGGAGAACTGATGATGGCCTCGTGTGTTAATAGTTTACTCTGAGCGCTGTATGTGACAAGTCTATGTATTATCTGCTGCTCTATACACAGCGGCTCATCCCTGTATTGTGTGATTAGTGACGATGTGCAGATCTGCTGCTCTGTGTATTGTAGATTCCTCCATCTGCGCTTTCTGCTCCAGTGAAGGTGACGTCAGTGTCCGCAGAGCCGCAGCTCATTGGTGTTTGCTCAACTTCCTTCTCCCTTGGCAGCTTCAGATCCATCCAATGACAGGAGAGGAGGGCGGGGCATCAGCTTATAAATATCGACGGAAGGCTTCATGTTCACCATTTCTTGCTCACATTAGTGATTCGAGCTCAACCATGTCTGGACGCGGCAAACAAGGAGGCAAAGTCCGAGCCAAGGCCAAGACCCGCTCATCCCGGGCAGGACTGCAGTTCCCGGTCGGTCGTGTGCACAGGCTTCTCCGTAAGGGCCACTATGCGGAGAGAGTGGGCGCCGGCGCTCCGGTGTATCTGGCCGCTGTGCTGGAGTATCTGACTGCTGAGATCCTGGAATTGGCCGGCAATGCTGCCCGGGACAACAAGAAGACCCGCATCATCCCCCGTCACCTGCAGCTGGCTGTGCGCAATGACGAGGAGCTGAACAGGCTGCTGGGTGGGGTGACCATTGCCCAGGGAGGCGTCCTGCCCAACATCCAGGCCGTGCTGCTGCCCAAGAAGACCGAGAGCAGCAAGAAGAGCAAGTGATCGCCTCATCCCACATCTGTCCTACAACCAAAGGCTCTTCTAAGAGCCACCACCTCCTCCTCATCAGAGCTGGGACCGCTTATAGCAGAACATACATCATGCTAGATAATTTAAAGATCAGACACATGTGGAGCAGTGGGTGCTCTAAAGATATTTCACCTATTAGCTGTATAGTAACTTAGCTTATAGCTTATTATGTTCCATAACGTTCTGTTGAACCTTTTGAAGTTAAATTTGTACTTCGGTATATTATGCTACATAATATAAAGATCAGACGTGTGGAGCAGTGGGTGCTCTATTCACATATTGATTGTATATTAGCTTTGCTTGTCCAGGTATATAGTGTTCTTCAGCTGAGATCTGCCCCATCTGAGCACAAATCTCGCCTCCATGTATCTGAAGAGCTGATTACTCAGTATCTGGCCTCTGGATTCGCCGCCTTTCATTCATTCTGCGGTTAGTAGATGTTTGCTCGTTATTACATGTGTGTGTCATAGATCTATTCAGTGGTGATCTGATCCTTCTCTGCACATTTGGGATGTTTTTCTCTTTCACCCAATTAGTGTCTTACCCGGGTTCCTTGTGATGTCAGTGGATCTCACCACAACTACAAGTCATCTGTTTTCCCAGGAGCCTGATGTGGGCGCTGCCGGGGTCTGGGGAGGACGAAGTCGCCGCATCTATTTAGCGCTGGAGACCGTGTATACATGTGGGGCAGTTATCTGCAGACCCCGGCCACTAAGGAGTTAAATGGAGGTGGAAACACTTGTATCGTGTATTAGTTGGATGATATTTGTCATTTGCTGATCACAGACCTGTTGGTTATTGTGAATCTCCCGCTCAGCATTTATAGAAACATTTTATTGTACAGCTCAACAGGTTATAATAAATAACTGAGAAAGTGCAGATTGGAGCTGAAAACACCACTGAGCCCTGAAAAGAGACAAATCCCAGCCATCAGGAGCACAATGTCCCTTATCAGATGTCTCACTACTACTCTCATCATCTACATGGATTCTGCATTTCATTATCCCTCTAATCACCTGACCAGTGATATGATCTGAGCCTGGAAATAGAGGCAGTCTGTGCTCTATATACAGCTGTGCTCTGTGTGTGCAGTCTATGCTCTATATACAGCTGTGCTCTGTGTGCAGTCTATGCTCTATATACAGCTGTGCTCTGTGTGTGCAGTCTGTGCTCTATATACAGCTGTGCTCTGTGTGTGCAGTCTGTGCTCTATATACAGCTGTGCTCTGTGTGTGCAGTCTGTGCTCTATATACAGCTGTGCTCTGTGTGTGCAGTCTGTGCTCTATATACAGCTGTGCTCTGTGTGCAGTCTGTGCTCTATATACAGCTGTGCTCTGTGTGCAGTCTGTGCTCTATATACAGCTGTGCTCTGTGTGCAGTCTGTGCTCTATATACAGCTGTGCTCTATGTACAGTGAAGTCACATCGTAAATCCGTCATTTTGTCAGATCTTCCCACCATTCCAGGCCTCAGCGGTCACAGCCTCACAGAGGGTCAGACACAATATTAGGCAGCTGATTGCCCTCACCCACCTCTGTGTATTATCTACTGATGTAGAACAAGTGTTCACCCCCAAATACTCTGCACATAGGGATATATCTGTATTCCAGGTCAGGGAGGCGGCAGTCAGTGGAGCCATCGCCTGTGTTACCCTTCTGGGCTCTCAGCAGCTCCAGCTCGTCCCCACATCGTACAATTAGCTCCTGTACGATAGACATTGTAGGAAAGATCCCTGTGATGGTGACAAGAGCCGGGAATAGGAGGTCGAGCTCCCGCCGCAGATTTATCTTCCCGGATACTCAGTGATGTGGAGATCGGGAGGATGACGGCGATGATCCCGGGACCTCCTCTCCGCTCTCCCCCGGCATCTCTGGTAGTGACGGCTATAAACAGTCAGGGGAGATGTTGGGAATAAGGAGATTTAGAGAAACCGCGCTCCTGTCCTCATTTAGCTGGGAAGGGACTTTTATCCCGGGCAGGGAAGCACAATGGGAGAGCGGAGCTTCACTTGTGCTCAGTTTGGAGAAGGCGGGGCCTGTGATCACAGTCAGCCAATAAACGCTCAGGAGGAGGAAGCTCAGCAGCCAATCAGTGCGCAGTAAGACTGTATAAATAACAGGCGCCTCCAGCCTCGGCCTCATTGTTTTCCTATCAGGAGAATTTTGTATTTTCTTTCTTCATCACACGATGGCAGAGACCGCACCAGCCGCCGCTCCTCCTCCCGCAGAACCGGCCGCCAAAGCTAAGAAGCCGAAGAAAGCCGGGGCCGCCAAGAAAAGCCACAAACCTTCCGGCCCCAGCGTCTCCGAGCAGATTGTCACAGCCGTGTCCGCCTCTAAGGAGCGCAGTGGGGTCTCTCTGGCCGCCCTGAAGAAGATCCTGTCTGCTGGAGGATATGATGTAGAGAAGAACAACAGCCGTGTGAAGCTGGCCGTCAAGAGCCTGGTCACCAAGGGCAGCCTGGTCCAGGTGAAGGGCAGCGGCGCCTCCGGATCCTTCAAGATCAACAAGGACAAGGCGGCTAAGAAGCCAGCAGCTGCGGCCAAGACTAAGAAGCCTGCTGCAGCTAAGAAAGCGGCCAAATCCCCGAAGAAGCCCAAGAAGGCTCCAACCGCAGCCAAGAGCCCGAAAAAGGCCAAGAAGCCCGCAGCTGCCAGAAAGCGACCAAGAGCCCCAAGAAGGCGAAGGCAGCTCCAAAGCCCAAGAAGGTGACCAAACCCAAATCTGCCAAGAGCCCAGCTAAGAAGGCGGCCAAACCCAAAGCTGTAAAGAGTCCAGCTAAGAAGGCAGCTAAAGCCAAGAAGCCCGCGGCCAAGAAATAAGCTGCAGCCGCCCTGTTACTATATCACAAAGGCTCTTTTCAGAGCCACCACCTTGTCCCAGCAGAGCTGTGTGATCAGTGCCTGGAGATCTGTCATTTCTATATTATACTGTGTACAGGGAGCTGCAGACTGGTGACAATAAATAGGGGCTTTTCCTTAACTTCTCTGTGTCCCCATCACGGCAGTCCTGTAACGGTTTAGATCCGAGCAGCACTCGTACAGGTGACAGCACAGGGGGAGGAGCGGAGGGTTATTGGCTTGGAGCGCAGCAGGGAAGGAGCAGATGTCACTAATCAGAATCGTGTATTCGCTTTGGTGTCAGTGATAGAAGATGTGTCTGGTGGGGGATCACTGGGATATAAGGACTGAAGCACCAGTGTAATCAGGAGTGTGAGGGATGGTGGGACAATGCTGTACAGACACATCGGCGGCTCCTGCTGTGGAGTCCCGTGTATAAGTGATATTCCCTCTGCCCTATACACAGCCACACAAGTGTTAACTGCAGGGACCTCGCCCCGCTGATGAAGGGCGGAGCTACAGAGAGGGGCTCAGTCCTATTCTAAACGATGATTGGTCGCGGACGTCGCACACTATTGGCGGGCTCATGTTATTTTACGAAATAGCCAGTAGAATGTTGGGGGTGTGTCTCCTACGGACCAATGAGGAGCAGTCCAGGACTATAAATATCCTGCTCTGCCCGCTTTTGGTATCATTTCTGTTCTCTTCTATCCAGAGCTATGGCCAGAACTAAGCAGACCGCTCGTAAATCCACCGGAGGGAAAGCTCCCCGCAAGCAGCTGGCCACTAAGGCCGCCAGGAAGAGCGCTCCCGCCACCGGAGGAGTGAAAAGCCTCACCGCTACCGGCCAGGCACAGTCGCTCTCCGTGAGATCCGCCGTTACCAGAAGTCCACCGAGCTGCTGATCCGTAAGCTTCCCTTCCAGCGCCTGGTGAGAGAGATCGCCCAGGACTTCAAGACCGATCTCCGCTTCCAGAGCTCAGCCGTCATGGCCCTGCAGGAGGCCAGCGAGGCTTATCTGGTGGGGCTGTTTGAGGACACCAATCTGTGCGCCATCCACGCCAAGAGGGTCACCATCATGCCCAAAGACATCCAGCTGGCACGCCGCATCCGCGGGGAGAGAGCTTAGATCTGTCCTACACCCGAGTACAACACAAAGGCTCTTTTCAGAGCCACCAAATCCTCTTTAGACGAGCTGATTCCTGTCTTCTTCCTTGTAATTCTGCCTTGATTCTCTTGCGCCCATCATCATCTAATGCGGTGCTCAATGTGTTGGTGGATGGCGGGGAAATGAATCATTTTCGTCCTGTCCCAAGTATACGTTAGTGATGTGGTTCTGCACATGCAATGATCTCTTCGTCACTTAATACCCGTGTTCCGTTTGGTGTCCGCTCAGATCCTACCACCGGTTTGATCTTTAGAGATCACCACGGTTATGATCTGTTTGCGTTTGTGGTGAGGAGTTGCTGCCGTTGGGCGCTGAACTAAAACTACCAGTAGAGCCGGATCATCAGAATCCACGATCACCGAGGAGTTAAATAGTGGAGGAAACCTTTCATCTGTGGTTCCTGGGGGTGAAGCTTCAGGTCGATGTTCCTGCTTTGTCTGATTGTTTTTATGATTAGAGGGCGTTCTGTTACTTGGAATTCACAAAAGTCTGATGAAGAAAATGATCATCTCGCGCCAGAAGTTTTAACTCTTCAATGTCCTCAGCATGACGAGGTATAGACTGTGTGTACTGATGTATCTATATGTGACAGATGTATTAAAAGAAGGAAATGTCCCAGACTGTGACCGAAATCAGTACTCCAGGCAGCCGCTCAGGGGATTCTGCACAGAGACTGGGTGTGATATAGACCCCAATCTGCACAGGATCTTACGTTCTGGAGAATATTCACCTATATCTAGAACACGCTGGTGCTCCCCGCCCCCTCCTCCCTGTATTGAGGGCTCAACCTACAGCTGCAGGAGCGGAATTCTCTATATTCCCGACACTCAGAACATTGTTCCTATGATGAAAGTTACGATTTTTGGGACATAACAAAGTGATCGAAATCAAAGAAGTAAACCATAATGTCACACTGACAGCACGGCGGCCACATATCCTCCAGGGAGGGGTCAGATTAGTGATTATTTCTCCTCATATATAATATATCATCGTCCACAATGCCGGAGATCACTTGTTACATACAGAATATATTCAGGCGCAGGGCACATCTGGTCGGTGACATTTTCAGCAGTGATCTGATTCTTCTCATTGAATAGAGCTGCACTTTCTCAGTGATTTATAGATCGGTGATGGAGCCTGATTCTTTGTGATCTGATGTTCAGTCATTCTTTTTTGTTCTTGGTTCTTACATGGTATCTCTATAAATGACTTTAATAGATCAGATTAATTCATCGTGATCTGGAAAGGTGAAGGAAAACTGCAGAAACTGTACAATGAGCGGGAAATTCAAACTTTCTAACGGTTCTGAGATCAGCCAATCAGCACAAGGAGAGGAGATGTAATTCAGTAAGATACGCCTATGATAGCATAATCTCTGCAGTTCTCTCTCTGGTCCACCCTTCCTCTATATCAAGGAGGAGTTGAATCAATTTAATAATTTGATTTATGGTTAATTCAACGCTATATTGTGGTATTCAATGCCATATGGTGTATACAGCACTATAGTCTGCAGCACAATCATGGGGATACAGCATTGTATGGAGACAGCAGTATATGGGGTTTACTGTAATGAAGCGTCTGATGATATTTATCCTCAGCACGGGGGCTCAGTGTTTACCTCTGTTGCTGGATCCAAACCCACAAAAGACAGCATTGTACGGAGCTTGTATTTCTCCCACACTACAAATTAACTCTATTAGGGAATTTAGATTGAGCCTCTATGGAGACAGTGATGAGTGTTCGGCCCTGTGCAATTAATGATACATGAATAAATGATATATCTGTGATAAAAGCGGGAAAATAACCAGAGAATGAGCGGGAAATTCATAGTAGCTAACAGTCCTGTATTTATCCAATCAGCAGAGGAGGGGGCGGAGCCGAAATACAAATATTATATGTCCCGCCCTATAAACGCGTCATCTCTGCAGTTCTCTCTCTGGTCCTCCCACAGCCTATATAAAAGAGGATTGCGATCACTTCAGCCATAGCGTTCTGGTAATTTCTTTTGAACATGTCTGGTCGCGGTAAAGGAGGGAAAGGTCTGGGGAAAGGCGGCGCCAAGAGGCACAGGAAGGTGCTCCGGGATAACATCCAGGGCATCACCAAGCCTGCCATCCGCCGTCTGGCCCGCAGAGGAGGCGTCAAGCGCATCTCCGGCCTCATCTATGAAGAGACTCGCGGAGTCCTGAAAGTCTTCCTGGAGAACGTGATCCGTGACGCCGTCACCTACACCGAGCACGCCAAGAGGAAGACCGTCACCGCTATGGACGTGGTGTACGCGCTCAAGCGCCAGGGCCGCACTCTCTACGGCTTCGGAGGGTAATTGTGTTCTGCTCCATCCTGACAACCCAAAGGCTCTTTTCAGAGCCACCACATGTTCTATGTGAGAGGCTACAATCTGTTATTACTAAGAGCTTATATCTCTTTAGTGATAGTGATGATTAGTGATAGTGAATAGTGAATGAGCCCAGTATTGTTGCTGATAATTCTCTTGTGTGTCGTTAGTGCAGGATTTATATTGAGGTGATAGACGTTAACCAGAATCTTGAGAATCTGCTCCGGGACACAGAAGCGGCCTCCATCTGACGGAGGTCACCGGCCTCCTCAATCAGCCGCAGTGTGGAGGATTGTGCAGTAATAGCAGGAGTTCGGGGAGTCACAGAGAACAGGTATAACTGACACAATGAATGCAGGGACCGGTCTGCGGCTCTTCCAGAGTGAAAGCTCCGCGTTCATTCAGAGCACAAGGCTGAGGAGGGAAGAGGAGCCTGGATTAGGGGGAGACTTGTATTCAGAACACTGAGGAGGATATCGGGGACATTCTGTCTGGATGGAGAGGATGATTTCATGATCGGTCACCCCCATCTCCCTCTGTAGCCTGGTAACAGGGGGATGGGCTGTTCCTTGTCAGCGCTGAGCGCATTCTCTCTCTCCTCCTCTCTGCTGTGAGCACTTTGTGCTTTTTGTTTTCTGACAGTATTAACCCTTTGCTTCCTAAGACCGGTGATGGCTCCTGATCGTTTACGTATTCAGGATTGTGATTTATTGCGGGGATTCAGCTCATTGTACCGAGGGTGAAGTGGAGATTGTCAGGGGAGCGTCACCACTGAGAAATGATTGATTTGATGTCTCCACATTACAAGTATTAACCCCTTAATGACGAAGAAATTTGTCATTTTTCATTTTCGTTTTTTCGCTTCCTCGGCTTCCAAGAGCCATAACGTTTTTTTTTTTTCCGTCAATATAGACATATGACGGCTTGTTTTTTGCGGACGATTTTTACTTTCAGATGCAATAATTTGTTTTAACCATAAATGTTCAAGCAAATTGCAAAAAAATTCCAAGTGCAGTGAAATTGCAAAAAAAGTTGCAATTACACGTTTGTTTTTTTGGATTTTTTAGTCGCCGTTTCACTATATGGTAAAACCGACGTGACGGTGCGATGCCTCGGGTCAGTACGAGTTTTGTAGATACCAAACATGTATACCTTTATTGGTATCTAGATGGTGGAAAAAATTCAAATCATGAAAAAAAAAAACAATTGCACTTTTGCGCCATGTTCTGCACCCGTAGCGTCCTCATTTTTCGGATCTGGGGCTGGGTGACGGCTTATTTTTGCGTATCGAGCTGACGTTTTTAATGATACCATACTTGGGTGGATGCGCCGTTTTGATCGCCCGTTATTGCATTTTTAGCATTGTTGCAGCGACCAAAAAACGTAATTTTGGCGTTTGAACCATTTTTTGCGCTACGCAGTTTTACGGCTCATTATTTGATGTATTTTATATTGATAGATCGGGGAGTTCTGAACGCGGCGATACCAAATATGTGTATTTTATTTAATTTTTAATACTTTTATTTAGGATGGGAAAAGGGGGTGATTTGAACTTTTATGTTTTTTTTTTTTTTTTCAACTTTGTAAAAACTTTATTTGTTTATTAATTCTTAATTTTACACAGCCCTGTGAGAGGCACCCTGCTGCACAGTCCGATCGCTTCTGACACATACAGAGGAGCTGCAGCTCCTCTTATGTGTCAGAATCGCGGACCTGTTGTGGTTGGCAGCCTCTGCCAACCACAAGCAGGAAATTCTCCATACAGGTTCCAGGGTCAAGCCAGGACCCTGGCCCGTGACATAGCATCGGAGATCCCGCGATACTATCGCGAGATCTCCCCTGGAGCCCGTAAGCCTCGCGCTGCACGCTCCGGCTCCCTTAGATCCCGCTTTCAGAGATTGTGGCGGGATCTAAGGGGTTAAACAGCGCCGATCGGTGGCGGGACCGATTGGTGCTGTTTCTCCCACATCTCAGCTAGTGAGATCAGCTGAGATGTGGGAGGTTTGGAGTGAGCTCCACGCCGGAGCTCACTCCAAACACGGGGGTAACGACAGCCGACGTCTAGAGACGTAAGGCTGTCGTTAACAGGTTAAAAGCGGGAAAATAGCAGTGGACGCTGCAGTGAGCGGGAGATTCAAACTCCCTAACGGCTCTGTGTTCAGCCAATCAGCAGAAGAGGAGGGCTAATGTAGATTCAGTTAAACACGCCTACAGACGTCTCCTCAGCGGTTCTCTCTCTGGTCCGTCCTTCATCTATAGTAGAGCCACACACTCTAATGAATGACTGAATTCTTTTTTTTTAAATTGTTACAAAATGTAGTGAAATTGCTCTTCTCTTTGTCTTGCATTTGTTTTTTTTGATGGGAAACTATAAAATAAATAACTCTAAGGCTGGTTTCACACCACATTTTTTTTATCCCGGCTGATCCGATGAGACCCGGATAGGCCCAGGTCACATTTCAGCCCTATAGTTTGCCTATGGGGACGGATGGCAGCTATCTGCATCTGGTTTCCATGTTTTCAGGAGGACTCAGATTTTTCACCCGGACACAAAAATGCTGCATGCTCGATTTTTGTGTCCGGGGAGAAAAATCTCCCCAAACCGGATCCTCGCAGATCTAGGGCAATCCGGCGCTCCCTAACATGGGAGCCTATGGGGCTGGATTGCCCCAATCTGGGAACCAGACACCTGCGGCCGCATGCCGCTGTTATTTCAGGACCGTGGCTAGTTCCCCGATACAAATATGGATACAAAGTTGCACACTCCTTTAGATGTTTGTGATGCAAGGTTTATTATGAACAGTTAATGGCCACAGATGTCAACGCGTTTCGGCTTTAACCAAAGCCTTGATCACGACAATTGGCAGGTGTGGGTCATGGAATGTTCTAGGATAAGATTGGAAAGAGGCGTCTTTCCTTGGTGGCGAACGCTCGATTAAGGTGGTTTGCTTTATTTCAATAATTCCCAAATGGGGATAGGCGTTTTTCAGCACGGTCCTTCTTTCAGTGATAGGTCCGCCCCCGTCAGAGTCCTGGTAGGAATGAGCTCATTCCTACCAGGACTCTGACGGGGGCGGACCTATCACTGAAAGAAGGACCGTGCTGAAAAACGCCTATCCCCATTTGGGAATTATTGAAATAAAGCAAACCACCTTAATCGAGCGTTCGCCACCAAGGAAAGACGCGTCTTTCCAATCTTATCCTAGAACATTCCATGACCCACACCTGCCAATTGTCGTGATCAAGGCTTTGGTTAAAGCCGAAACGCGTTGACATCTGTGGCCATTAACTGTTCATAATAAACCTTGCATCACAAACATCTAAAGGATGTGCAACTTTGTATCCATATTTGTATTTACTGGGATTGAAGAAATCCTGTTAGTTGGCACCTCCACTCACCACCTACGCGGTGTGCACACCATTATACCCTATTGCTAGTTCCCCGATGACACTGACAATAAGGGTACAGGATAATGGCACTTACACTGGGGGTACAGGATAATGACAATGGGGGTACAGGACAGGCCGACTCCAAGTTTCTGTGGTCCCGGACGAAAAGATTCTCAGTGGCACCTTTAACACTTACTGGTTGCATAATTTGTTATATAAGTGTATATATATATATATAATATATATATATATATTATATATATATATATATAAAATAGTATTGATAAGAAAGCAGCACAGCTCCTTTAGGTGCAATTCAGTCCAGCTTGATCCTCTTGCTGCCTCCAATATTAAATAAACGACTGCAGCACTCCTTAGCTTTTTTTACCTATCACCTTTATTGGGCCTTCATGTGTATTTGGCAACGTTTCGGGACAATACTCCCTTCTTCCAGCAGCCTTCCAGCTGCTGGAAGAAGGGAGTATTGTCCCGAAACGTTGCCAAATACACCTGAAGGCCCAATAAAGGCGATAGGTAACAAAAGCTAAGGAGTGCTGCAGTCGTTTATTTAATAATTATATATATATATATATATATATATATATATATATATATATATATATATATGCGCACACCGTAGTACATACATATACAATCCCCACAAATATAATCCCTCTCTTTAGCCTGTCTTCCCCTGTGCGCTGTGTCTCACCGCAATGTGAAGTAGAAACCACCGGTGCTTGTCTTCTTAAAATTTTCGTTATTATTTTTTGAAAATTATAAAATCATTCAGCGTGCTAGCTGGGCGCTAGACGCATTTCGGAATAACAACTTCCTTAATCATTAGCAAAATGGCACCGCAATGTGCCTGTCTCTCCTGCTTCTGTCTCTCCCATGTATGATGTCTTTCCCCCATATGTGCTGTCTCACCTGTGCCCTGTGTCTACCCTCTCTGTGCCCGTCTCCCCCCTCTGTGCGGTCTCTCCTATGCGTCTGTCTCTCCCCTGTATGATGTCTCACCCCCATGTATGCTGTTTTTCCTCTCTATACCTGTCTCCCCCTTGTACACTTTTTCTCTCTCCCATCTCCTTCCTTTCTGTGTACTCACTTGCTCTCTTTTACTCTCTATCTCCCTCTCTCCCAGAAACATTAATTTGGTAGAGTCGGGCACAAAAACTAAAACAAAAATACACCTTATCCACAGCAAGAAAAAACGCACCATTGGCACAACCATTTGACAGCAAAGCACACCAGATGGCAGAGCCCACAGACAGCTGAACTCAGTGACAGCAAATAACACCGGACGGCAGAGCACATACAGCAGAGCCCACAGGCGGCAGCAAAGTCCTCCAGTCTACACCTGTGCTCAGTGCAATGCAGCAGCCAGTGAACAGAGCAGGGCTTGTGTGGTGGGATGCAATGCTCTGGAGCCCCTGTCCATCACATGCACACAATAGCTGAGCACTGGATGCATTACATGTTCTGCAGAGCAATGGGCACTAGACATGATTTGCAGAGCACCGGGCACACTGTGCAGAGCGCCGGACCCACAGCAGAGCACTGGACGCACAGCAGAGCACTGGAAATACTGTGCAGAGCACCAGACACATAGTAAAGCACTGGACGCACAGCAGAGCACTATGCATACTGTGCAGAGCACTATACCCACACAGCAGAGCACCAGACCCACAGCAGAGCACTGGACATATGCAGAGCACCAGACCCACAGTAGAGTACTGGACATATTGCGCAGAGCACCAGACCCACAGCAGAGCACTGGACATACTGTGCGCTGCTCCCTGTGTGCTGCACCTGCCTCCTCTCTTCTCCCATCTCCCTCCAAACCTGTGTGCTGTGTGTGGCAGACGCGATCATGCCCATCTCATTTGCACTGAGCAAGAGCAGAAGTCCAGCAGATCATAGAGATCAGCTTCCGCCACGATTTCACAGGCCCATCTGCACTGAGCCGGGAGATGATTATCATTATTATTATTTATTTATATAGTGCCATTAAATTCCATGGTGCTTTACATGCTTAAAGGGCAGACAAGGACAAGTACAATAAATGTGGACAAATTGGTCGTACAGATACAAGAAGGGAGAAGATCCTGTCCGCGAGGGCTCACAATCTACGAGGGGTGGGTGGGGATACAGTAGCAGGCGGAGGTGCCGGTCGTGAGGACGTGCGGTGGACCGGGTCTCATAGGAGGTTGTAGGCTTGGTGGAAGAGGTGGTCTTTAGGCTTCTTTTGAAGGTTCCCAGGGTAAGAGAATGTCTGATGTGTTGGGGCAGTGAGTTGCAGAGTATGGGGGATGCCGGGGAGAAATCCTGAATGCGGTTGTGCAAAGAGGAGATGAGGGGGGAGTAGAGGAGGAGGTCTTGGGAGGATCACAGGTTGCCCGAGGGTAGGTATCGGGAGACTATGTCGGAAATGTATGGAGGGGGCAGGTTGTGGATGGCTTTGTATGTCATGCAAGGCCGGACTGGGACCAGCCACACACACACAGCCAAAGCCAGCCACACAAACGGAAAAAGCCAGTCACACACAGACACAGCCAGCCACACACATACACAGCCAGCCACACACAGACACAGCCAGCCACACACAGCCAGCCCACACACACACAGCGAAAGCCAGCCACACACAGATACACAGCCAGCCAGCTACACACAGCCAGCCACACACACAGCCAAAGCCAGCCACACACAGAGCCACAGCCATCCACACAACCAGCCAGCCACACACAGATACACAGCCAGCCAGCTACACACAGCCAGCCACACACACACAGCCAGAGCCAG
Source organism: Allobates femoralis (assembly GCA_033576535.1). Lineage (NCBI taxonomy): Eukaryota > Metazoa > Chordata > Amphibia > Anura > Aromobatidae > Allobates > Allobates femoralis. Next base: position 217,235,993 of record JARQOC010000011.1, on the reverse strand, counting down.
CCACACAAACGGAAACAGCCAGCAACACATAGACACAGCCAGCCACACAGAGACAAAGCCAGCCACACAGAGACACAGCCAGCCACACAGAGACACAGCCAGCCACACAGAGACACAGCCAGCCACACACACACACAGCGAAAGCCAGCCACACACAGATACACAGCCATCCAGCTACACACAGTCAGCCACACACACAGCCAAAGCCAGCCACACAAACAACCAGAGCCAGCCATATAGACAGCCACACAGACAGCCAGACACACAGACAGCCAGACACACAGACAGCCAGACACACACATACAGCCACAACCAGCCACACACAAACTGCCAGCCACATAGACAGCCACATAGACAGCAACAAACACAGCCAAAACCAGCCACACGCACAGACAGGCAGACACAGCCAGACACACACACAGCCATAGCCAGCCACACACAGACACACAGCCAACCACACACAGACACACACACAGCCACAAAGTCAACCACACACAGCCAAGCAGCCCCAGCCACACACAGACACAGTCAGACACACACACAGTCAACAGCACACACAGCCAGCCACATAGCCCCAGCCACACACAGACATAGTCAGACACACAGCCATCCCCAGCCACACAAACACAGTCAGCTGCATACAGCCCAAGCCACACACATACACATTTTCAGCCACACAGCCAGCCACAGCAACGCATCCCCAGCCACATACAGATACATAAGTCAGCCACACACATAGTAAGCCACAACCATGCAGCTTCAGCCACACAAACATAGTCAGTCACACACACAGCCCAAGCCACACACAGACACATAGTCAGCCACACAGCCATGCAGCCCCAGCCAAAGAGACACATAGTCAGCCACAGGGACAGCCATGCAGCCACATAATCAGCCACACAGCCAGTCACTCATCCCCAGCCAGTCAAGCCACAGCCATGCAGCCCCAGCCACACAGACAGCCAGGCAGCCCCAGCCACACACAATCAGACTCAGCCATACAGACAGCCAAGCAGCCCCAGCCACACACAGTCAAGCCACACACAGACACATAGTCAGCCAAACATAGCCAGCCACAGCCACGTAGCCCTATCCACAAACAGACAATCAGCCACACAGTCAGCCACAGCCACACACAGTCAGCCCCAGCCACGCAGCTCCAGCCACATACATACACATACAGTAGGAAGCCCCAGCCACATACAGACACATAGTCAGCCACACAGCCAGCCACAGCCATGCAGCCACAACCACACACAGACACATAGTCAGCCACCCAGACACACAGTCAGCCACACAGCCAGCCACAGCCACACACTGTCAGCCCCAGCCACATACAGACACATAGTCAGCCACACACACAGTTAGCCCCGGCCACACAGACACATAGTCAGCCACACAGACAGCCACAGCCACATACAATCAGCCCCAGGCACGCAGCCACAGCCACACACAGTCAGCCCCAGCCACGCACCCCCAGCCACATACAGACACATAGTCATCCACACACACAGTCAGCCCCAGACACACAGTCAGCCACACAGCCAGCCACAGCCACACACAGTCAGCCCCAGCCACACACAGATGTATAGTCAGCCACAGCCATGTAGCCCCAGCCACACAAAGACACATAGTCAGCGACACACCGACACAGTCATCCACACACAGACACAGTCATCCACACACAGACACAGTCAGCCACACATACACATAGTCACCCACAGCCATGCAGCCCCAGCCACACACAGCCACATAGTCAGCCACACAGCCAGCCACAGACACATAGACAGACAGCCACACAGCCAGCCACACACAGAGACACACACAGAGACACACAAACACACACGTACACTACTCACCACCAGCAGCTGCAGCAGCTCATCTTGATGGATCCTGCACTGTGGAACAACTTCCGGCGTTTGCAGTAGAAGTGAGAGAGCGGGGCCCAGAGAGATTCATAGGAGATGGGGCCCACAGAAGTGGTGAAGGGGGGCATGGCCTGGAGGAAATTGGTGCCCACCCTCTCACCTCTCCTCCCGCTCCTTCTCCTGTCAAACTCCTTGGGCCCTCACAGCTGTCAGAGCAGAGCAGTCATGCTCTGCCTGCCCCTGTTGCTCTCCTCCTCTGCCTGCTATGCTCGGCGGGTGATGGTGGCAGCACAGTGATTAAAAGCTGGCCTGCGTCCAGAGGAGCAGGTGCTCTGGTCTCGCCCACTTTACAACTACCGGCCCATAGGGAAAAGTCCCGTCTCTCCCTATTTCCATTCCGGGCCTGATGTCATGGTTAATGTTTTAAACCGGGATCTCTGGGAAGCAGGGAGCCAATGAAGGGCTTGAGAGAGGGGGGAGACAGGGAGTAGCAGAAGGACAGATGGAATAGATGGGCAGAGGAGTTTAGGATAGATTGGAGAAGTGCAAGGGAGGTAGCAGGGAGGCCGGAGAGCAGGAGGTTGCAATAGTCGAGGCGGGAGATGATGAAAGTGTGAATAAGGGATTTAGTAGTGTCGTGGTTAAGAAAAGTGCGGGGATCTGGAAGATGTTTTTGAGCTGGAGATGGCAGGAGGTGGCGAGGGCCTGGATGTTGGGCTTGAAGGAGAGGGAAGTGTCGAGGATAACCCTGAGGCACTTGGCATGAGAGGAGAAGCAGGGTGAATGGGGGGCCACAAGAGGGGAGAAACAGGGAGAATGGGGTGGGGCAGAACAGGGGCCACAAGAGGGGAGAAGCAGGGTGAGTGGAGGGAGCCACAAGAGGGGATATGCAGGGTGATTGGGGGGGCCACAAGAGGGGAGAAGTAGGGTGAATGGGGGGGCCACAATAAGAGGGGAGAAACAGGGAGAATTGGGGGCCACAAGAGGGGAGAAGCAGGGAGAATGGGGGGGGTGCAAGAGGGAAGAAGCAGAGTGAATGGGGGGCCACAATAAGAGGGGAGAAAGGGAGAAAAGGGAGAATGGGGGGCCTCAAGAGGGGAGAAGCAGAGAGAATGGGGGGCGACAAGAGAGGAGAAGCAGGGTGAATGGGGGGCAACAAGGGGGGAGAAGCAGGGTGAATGAGGGGGCCACAATAAGAGGGGAGAAACAGGGAGAATGAGGGGCACAAGAGGGAAGAAGCAGGATGATTGGGGGACCACAAGAGGGGAGAAGCAGGGTGAATGGGGGGACACAATAAGAGGGGAGAAACAGGGAAAATGGGGGCCACAAGAGGGGAGAAGCAGGGAGAATTGAGTGCCACAAGAGGGAAGAAGCAGGGTGAATGGGGGGACACAATAAGAGGGGAGAAACAGGGAGAATGGGGACCACAAGAGGGGAGAAGCAGAGAGAATGGGGGACCACAAGAGGCGAGAAGCAGGGAGAATGGGGGGCCACAAGAGGGAGAAGCAGGGAGAATGGTGGAGGGGAGGCACAAGAGGGGAGAAGCAGGGGAAATGGGGGGGCACAAGTCTGAGTCCCTGCCTGTAAGTCCTCCATCCATATCTAGCCCATATATCCCTGGCTGAGTGTGCATGGGTGTGCATGTGTGTGTGTGCCTGGCTGGGTGTGCATGTGTGTGCCTGGCTGGGTGTGCATGTGTGTGTGTGTGTGCCTGGCTGGGTGTGCATGTGTGTGTGTGTGTGCCTGGCTGGGTATGCATGTGTGTGTGTACCTGGCTGGGTGTGCGTGTGCGTGCCTGGCTAGGTGTGCGTGTGTGTACCTGGCTGAGTGCATGTGTGTGTGTGCCTGGCTGAGTGTGCATGTGTGTGTGTGTGCCTGGCTGAGTGTGTGTGTGTGTGTGTGCCTGGCTGGGTGTGCATGTGTGTGTTTGCCTGGTTGGGTGTGCATGTGTGTGTGTGTGTGTGTACCTGACTGTGCGTGTGTGTGTGTACCTGACTGACTGTGCATGTGTGTGTGCCTGGCTGAGTGTGCATATTTGTGCCTGGCTGGGTGTGCATGTGTGTGTGTGCCTGGCTGAGTGTACATGTGTGTGTTTGTGCCTAGCTGAGTGTGCATGTGTGAGTGTGCCTGGCTGGGTGTGCATGTGAGTGTGTGCCTGGCTGGGTGTGCATGTGAGTGTGTGCCTGGCTGAGTGTGCATGTGTGTGTGTGTGTGTGCCTGGCTGGGTGTGCATGTGTGGATGTGCATACCTGGCTGATAGTGCATGTGTCTCTGCATGTACACAGTTCCCAAACTCTGATCAGTGGGCTGGGCACAAATATCCTTTTTAGGGTTGTGACTGAGACTGCTTGGAGGGAGGGCTTACTTGTAATGAGGAGTAGGGAGGGATGGCAACAGGAGTCACTTAGTTAGAGTCAGACGGTGAGAAAAAGTGAGTCTGCTGACAGCCTTCGGGCTGTGCACAGTCTCCAATGTGTATATATCGCCCAGCAGTCACTAATGTGCATACAACCCACAACAGCATTTAATGGGCATGCGTCTCCCACCTGTCTCCATTGTGTATTTGTCCCACAGCCGCCTCCATTGTGCATTTGTCCCGCAGCCATCTCTATTGTGTACACAGTTAGCAGCCGTCTCTATTGTGTATTCTCTATTGTGTATACAGCTATTGTGTATTCAACTCATCGGAGTCTCAAGTGTGTATGTTGTAATATATAATAGAGACAGTGTGTAAAAAAAAAAATAAATAAAAGGAAAAACAGCACAAAAATATTAAAAAAAATGGACTTTATTGCCCAATGGTGTGACCACACATTGGGCAATAAAGTCCACTTTTTTCTATGTTTTTGTGCTGTTTTTCCTTTTTTTTACCCTATTGTAAGGAACCATCTAGATTGCTGGTTGGGAAAGCTTAGCACATAAATTGAGGTAATTTTTGGTGCGGTTCCAATTTTTCACTATAAATATAATGTATGTTTGGGTGGAGGGTGGAGCATGGGTTCAGGGCGGAGCATGGGTGGAGGATGGAGTCTCAGGGGGGCCCCAAAATTTTGGTAGTAAGGGGCCCCGAAATTCCTAGTGGCAGCCCTGACTGGGGGTACAGGATAATGACACTGGGGTACAGGATAATGACACTGAAACTTTGGGATATGCGAGGGAAATCAGAACATGGGAAAGCTGGGTGCTGTAAAAGGTTAATAGCAGAGCAGGGGATGGGAAAGAGCTTGTTTCCCTCAGCGCCACACCTTTCCAATCCCCTGCTCTGCTATACACCTTTTCCTCTTCACCCAGCTTTCCCATGCTCTTCTATCCTTTTCCCCTCAGCACCCAGCTTTCCCATGCTCTTCTATCCTCTTTCCTCAGCACCCAGCTTTCCCATGCTCTTCTATCCCTCTTTCCCTCATCATCCACCTTTCCCATGCTCTTCTATCCTCTTTCCTTCAGCACTCATTTTTCCCAAGCTCTTCTATCCCTCTTTCTCTCAGCACCCAGCTTTCCCATGTTTTTCTATCCCTCTTTCCTCTTCACCCAGCTTTCCCATGTTCTTCTATCACTCTTTCCTCTTCTATCACTCTTTCCTCAGCACCCAGGTTTCCCATGTTCTGATTTCCCTCTTTCCCTCAGCACCCAGCTTTCCCATGATATCAGAACATGGAAAAGCTGGGTGCTGATGGGAATCAGAACATGAAAAACTGGGTGCTGAGAAAAGAGGATAGGAGAGCATGGGAAAGCTGAGTGTTGTCGGAAAGAATATAGGGGAGAATGAGAAAGTTGGGTGCTGAGATAAAGAGGGATAGAAGAGCATGGAAAAGCTGGGGATATGGTGGTACACTGTCTATGCACGGAGCTGGGGACATGGTGGTACACTGTGCACAGCACGGAGCTGAGGATATGGTGGTGCACTGTCTGTGCATAGCACTGAGCTGAGGCTATGGTGGTACACTGTCTATGCACAGAGCTGAGGACATGGTGGTACACTGTGCACAGCACCAGCACAGAGCTGAGGACATGGTGGTACACTGTCTGTGCACAGCAGGGAGCTAAGGACATGGTCGTACACTGTCTGTGCACAGCAGGGAGCTAAGGACATGGTGGTACACTGTGCACAGCACGGAGCTGAGGACATTGTGGTACACTGTGCACAGCACGGAGCTGAGGTCATGGTGTTACACTGTGTACAGCACAGAGCTGAGGACATGGTGCTACACTGTGTACAGCACAGAGCTGAGGACATGGTGCTACACTGTGTATAGCACGGAGCTGGGGACATGGTGGTACACTGTCTGTGCACAGCACGGAGCTGGGGACATGGTGTTACACTGTGCACAGCACAGAGCTGGGGACATGATGCTACACTGTCTCCCGCCGCCTTAAATTCGGTCTGTTTCTCATCCAGGAGAGTCGGATGAGTGTCATCGGTTTTTGGGTCCATTTGGCATCCAACTGCTGTCCGAGTGTCCGACATTTCTCTCAGATCACATCCGTGTGCAATCTGTTTTGTTTCTCAGCAGCTATTACTGTAGAATCATTTACAGGAACATTTTACAGTTGTCTCAGCTGCAGAATAATAATGTATCCGTGAAAAAAGCTGATGCCTCTTGGATGGTCCGTGTGCTGTCAGTGTGCGGTATGTAATTTTGTCAGACCCATAGACTTGCACTGGCGAGTCTCGCGCGTGAATCACAGACTGTCGCAGCATGTCGTGACTTTTTTCTCATCCTGAATCTGGATGAGAAAAAAGCGTCCGACACTCGCCAATCTGCTCTCAGCCATAGAATAACATTGGTCCGAGTGCAATGCGATAAAATCACACATTGCACTCATCCGCGTTTCATGCCAATGTGTCCGTACCCTAATAACAAAATCCATATAGTAATCCTACAATGTCTGCTGGTTTATGGCTCAGTTAGTACACACTCCATACTTCATGGTATGGGGAGGGTTTATGGCTCAGTTAGTACACTCCATACTTCTTGTTATTAACCAGTTAATGCTCTCTTGTCCACCGCACTGTAGTGTCAAAAGAGGAAGACAGCGAGACAGGCAGCGTCATGGCATCAGAGAGCCCCTGACCTCGAAATAGAAGATCCTCAGATCCCGGTATTGTGACATAATATTAAGAATAATATCTTTTGCACTTATATTACACTATGAACTCCACAGCACTTTACATACATCATCAACACTGTCCCCATTGGGGCTCACAATGTAAACATCCTGTCAGTATGTCTCTGTAGTGTGGTTGTACGAACCTTTTATATGTACTACATGATGAAATGTGGGGGGAGAAGCTACATGAAGCTTGGGGGGGAAGATTGACTGTGATGGGGGAGGGGCTGCAACAGGGGGGAGGATCTGTGACGGGGAGGGGGGGGGGGTGGTGACAGTGCCTAGGGCAGCTGAAGCTCCAATACAGCCCTGATCATGAGCCACATCCAGCTCTGAGAGAGGGTCTTCATATTCTGTGTATTAATGCATCATTAAATGGAAAAACACCAGCGGAGAATATCCTACAATTAGCAGGAAATTCTAGATTAGAATCTCATCACGTCCTGTCAGTTATTCCCTCCACAGTCGCCTCTGATAGGAGACTTTATAAATCATTTTAATAGTTATTATTTGGACGGAGGGTATACAGCTCTATAAAGGGCGTTTACTGCACTTTATGGGGTTAACACAATCAATAGTGAGTATACAGCTCTATATGGGAGGTTTACAGCATTATTTCCTATATAACAGTACTGTATGAAGTTATACAACTGTGAGCGAATACAGCACTTTATGGAGGTATATAGGACTGTATACTGCACCCACTGTGCTAACCTAGTATAACAGAGGATTTAGTGATTGCAGATGATATGTAGTACTATATGGAGGTACACTGCATTATATGGAGGATTATAGCACTATATGGAAGTATACAGCACTATGCGGAGGTATACAACAGTAATAAATATGGAGGTACCAGCACTATAAGGAGGTGCACAGTCCTATATACAGCCCTCAATGGTTACACAACATATGTCACCATACAGTGCTGTATACCGTCCTATATGGGGTGAGCGTTGCTGTGATCCGGTCACACTCGTGTTCTTTGTTAATCAGTTAGCCCGCCCCCTCCTTCATCAGCTAGATCTGAATCATCCAATAGGGAAGAGGATTGTGGAAACCAATGAGCTGCAGTGGGCGGTGTCTACAAAGTTTAGTCACATGAGTTTCCCACCCAATAGAACAGTGATCTGACAGCAGGGCTCATTAGCATGGCCGGGCTATAAATACAGCCGCTCTAGGAGAAGTAAGATCATTATTCTCATTGTAGAACTCTGGTCTCTCTTCTCTATCATGGCTGATCCTAAGTCTGCTCCCGCTCCCAAGAAGGGTTCCAAGAAAGCCGTCACTAAACTCAGAAGAAAGATGGTAAGAAGCGAGAGAAGGCCAGGAAGGAGAGCTATGCTATCTACGTGTACAAGGTGCTGAAGCAGGTCCACCCCGACACCGGCATCTCCTCCAAGGCCATGACCATCATGAACTCCTTCGTCAATGACATCTTGAGCGCATCGCAGGGGAGGCCTCCCGCCTGGCTCATTACAACAAGCGCTCCACCATCACCTCCCGGGAGATCCAGACCTCCGTGCGCCTGCTGCTGCCCGGAGAGCTGGCCAAGCACGCCGTGTCCGAGGGCACCAAGGCCGTCACAAAGTACACCAGCGCCAAGTGAGCAGTGCCCTGCTCCACCATCACCCCAAAGGCTCTTCTAAGAGCCACCACCCCGTCTACATCAGAGCTGTGGCTGCACTGACCGGGCTCAATCTGGGCATTATGGGAGAAGCCAAACTGCTTGTTTACTTCTGTATTATATGAATATATTATCTGAATATATTTCATGTATAATGTATCGCTGCACTCACCCATATAGTGTATCCCCCATACACTATATGGGTGAGTGCAGCGATACATTATACATGAAATATATTTATGGTGATTAATGGAGAAGCTGCTGAGATGCGTTTGTAAAGTTTAATTTTGAGGCATAATGTGATTATAGCATTTATCCTGCACTGCGGTATATACCCTCATCTGAGGGGAAGCTCCTGCTGCGGGAGATCGGCCCTGGCCTTGATCACTGCAGTCTAGAGGGGCTGCGGGCACTAAAGGGTTAATTCCCAATTTGTAGTGAATTATTCAGTAGGCGGAGCCAGTCTTCCCGAGTGCTGATTGGCTACATTGAATTTGAAATTCCCGCCCAATGGCTGAGAGCTTCCATCTCTTTGTTCTGTGTAACACGCGGTGTCAGGTGGGAGGTGTCGGGGATCTGCTTCTGTCACTGGGAGTGACTGTATGATAGATTTATGGTGATTTCAGCGCTATATTGCGATATTCAATGCTATATGGTGTATACAGCACTATATCTAGAGTGCAGCACACCATGGGGATACAGCATTGTATGGAGACAGCAGTATATGGGGTTTACTGTAATGAAGCGTCTGATGATATTTATCCTCAGCACGGTGGCTGTGTTTACCTCTGTTGCTGGATCCAAACCCACAAAAGACAGCATTGCACGGAGCTTGTATTTCTCCCTGTTTCCTCCCACACTACAAATTAACTCTATAAGGGAATTTAGATTGAGCCTCTATGGAGACACTGATGAGTGTTAGTCCTTGTGCAATTAATGACTTTGTATACATGAATAAATGATATATCTGTGATAAAAGCGGGAAAATAACCAGAGAATGAGCGGGAAATTCATAGTAGCTAACAGTCCTGTATTTATCCAATCAGCAGAGGAAGGGGCGGGGCCTAAATACAAATGTTTTATGTCCCGCCCTATAAACGCGTCATCTCTGCAGTTCTCTCTCTGGTCCTCCCACAGCCTATATAAAAGAGGATAGCGATCACTTCAGGCATAGCGCTCTGTGATATATTTAGTGAACATGTCTGGTCGTGGCAAAGGAGGGAAAGGTCTCGGGAAAGGCGGCGCCAAGAGGCACAGGAAGGTGCTCCGGGATAACATCCAGGGCATCACCAAGCCTGCCATCCGCCGTCTGGCTCGCAGAGGAGGCGTCAAGCGCATCTCCGGCCTCATCTATGAAGAGACTCGCGGAGTCCTGAAAGTCTTCCTGGAGAACGTGATCCGTGACGCCGTCACCTACACCGAGCACGCCAAGAGGAAGACCGTCACCGCTATGGACGTGGTGTACGCGCTCAAGCGCCAGGGCCGCACTCTCTACGGCTTCGGAGGTTAATTGTGTTCTGCTCCATCCTGATAACCCAAAGGCTCTTTTCAGAGCCACCACATGTTCTATATATGAGAGGCTACAACCTGTTATTACTAGGAGCTTATATCTCTTTAGTGATCGTGATGATTAGTGATAGTGAATTAGTGAATGAGCCCAGTATTGTTGCTGATAATTCGCTTGTGTATCGTTAGTGCAAGATTTATATTGAGGGGAAAGACGTTAACCAGAATCTTGAGAATGTGAGAAGGCTACAACTGTTATTACTAGGAGCTTATATCTCTTTAGTGAATGAGCCAGTATTGTTGCTGATAATTCGCTTGTGTATCGTTAGTGCAGGATTACATTGAGGTGATAGACGTTAACCAATCTTGAGAACTGCTCCGGGACCACAGAAGCGGCCTCCATCTGACGGAGGTCACGGCCTTATCAATCAGCCGCAGTGTGGAGGATTGTGCAGTAATAGCAGGAGTTCGGGGAGAGTCACAGAGAACAGGTATAACTGACACAATGAATGCAGGGACCGGTCTGCGGCTCTTCCAGAGTGAAAGCTCCGCGTTCATTCAGAGCACAAGGCTGGAGGAGGGAAGAGGAGCCTGGATTAGGGGGAGACTTGTATTCAGACACTGAGGAGGATATCGGGGACATTCTGCTGCTGACGGGAGAGGATGGATTTCATGATCGGTCACCCCCCATCCCCCTCTGTAGCCTGGTAACAGAGGGGGGATGGGCTGTGCACTCTTTCAGCGCTGAGCGGCATTCTCTCTCTCTCTCTCTCTCTCTCTCTCCTCTCTCTCTCTCTCTCTCTGCTGTGAGCACTTTGTGCTTTTTGTTTTCCTGACAGTATTAACCCTTTGCTTCCTAGACCGGTGATGGCTCCTGATCGTTTACGTATTCAGGATTGTGATTTATTGCGGGGATTCAGCTCATTGTACCGAGGGGTGAAGTGGAGATTTGTCAGGGGAGCGGTCACCACTGAGAAATGAGTTGATTTGATGTCTCCACATTACAAGTATTAAAAGCGGGAAAATAGCAGTGGACGCTGCAGAGAGCGGGAGATTCAAACTCCCTAACGGCTCTGTGTTCAGCCAATCAGCAGAAGAGGAGGGGCTAATGTAGATTCAATAAAACACGCCTAGAAACGTCACCTTAGCAGTTCTCTCTCTGGTCCGTCCTTCATCTATAGTAGAGCCACACACTCTAATGAATTACGGAATTCATTTATTGTTCCAAAATGTGGTGATATTGAGAAAATGCTATTCTCATTTTGTCTTGCATTTGTTTTTTTAAATTGGAAACTAAAATAACTAAGGCTGGCTTTACGCCACATTTTTTTGATCCCTGCTGATCCGATGAGACCCGGATAGGCCCAGATCACATTTCAGCCCTATAGTTTGCCTATAAGGCCGGATGGCAGCTGTCTGCCATCTGGTTTTAAGTGTCCGGGTGGATCTGGAAGGACTCGGATTTTTCACCCAGACACAAAAATGCTGCATGCTCGAAACCGGTCCTCTCGGATCCGTGGCAAAACGGCGCTCTCTAACATGGGAGCCCGTGGGCTGGATTGCCCCGATCCGGGAACTGGACACCTGCGGCTGCACGTCTGTTATTTCAGGTCCACGACTAGTTCCCTGTGAGCCGCGGTCCTGGTTCTTCAGGTGCGTGTGGCTGCACACCGGACCGGAGGACATATTAACCCTTCGGTTCTGTGTGGTGATCTGGTCCACACGCAGCTGATGAACCAGGACCGCGGCTCACAGGGAGTCGGATCAGATTGAAACATGGCGTGAAACCAGCCTAACAAATAGAAGAAAATAAGTGTCACTCACCATCTGGTGACTGTTCTGCTTATTAGATCTGTCCTGCCTGCTCAAAGAGGGGAGAGGGAGTGAGGAGCCAATTGACGACTGTTTGCCATTTCGCGAGGTTACTGCTTCGACCCGTTGAAGTGATAACCCCATGAAAAGGGCAAGCCATCCTCAGTAGACTTCTCACTCCCTATCCCCGCTTTGATCATCCTGCTGTGAAGCTGGCAGGACAGATCTAATAACAGAACTATCTCCAGATGCTGAGTGCCGCTTATTTTCTTCTATTTGTTGGAGCAAGGATGTTTAACTGGTAAGCGAGGAAAACCATATTAGGTGGCCTCATATATCCACTAACAGGACTGAAGAGGTTTGGGAGATCTATGAAAGGGATCGTTGTGCCCGGTTGTTAACCCTTAAATAACTAAATTACAACTCTGCCACTTACTTAGCCCCTAATGATTAGTGATGAGTGAGTACCGTAATAATTGTAATTACTATACTCGTTATGCAGTCCCATACTGATAGGAGGGAGGAGCGGGAACTTTCCCGATGGGCCACTGGTTGTGGAGACAGCAAGCAAAGGCACTTTCACCATCATCTGCTCTGTAGCTATGAGTGGGCTGTGTATATGGCGTGTACTATATGGACCTACTACTGGCATACATAGGGACTGGGGCCTACATATAATGCATGTGTATACATGATTGGTGCATCTGTCATGATGTATGTATCTGTGTGTCCATGCACTTGTTAACAATTGTGTTTTGTGTACGTGGTGACATTTGTACATCGTGTTTGTGGTGATGCACAGTTCACAATCTTTTTAGATAAGTTCCGTGGGGGAATTCTAGTTTCCAAAATGGGGTCACTTGTGAGGGAGGTCCAACAGGGACGTCGCTATGCATTAAGAATCGGGGCTGCAGACCCGATTCTTAGGCATAGAGCCCCGAATCTCGCCGGCGGCAGGGCCGCATCATTACTGAGCCACTATGAGCAGTGCACTCTGCTCAGGCGGCGATAAGCTTCTGAAGACAGGGGGCAGCAGCGCTGCGCTGCCCCCCTGCAGGCAGATAATATGGTGCCGTGCTCCTGCAGCCCTGTTTGTTGTGAGTCCAGGCCCGGACTGACAACTGGGAGCAGCGGCGGCCGTGCAGCCAAGTTATAAACACGTCAGCCAGAGAGAGTAGCAGGGGCCATGACTACTCTCCTCTGACAGCTGTGTCTGTGAGGGCCCGAGGAGACTGACAGGAGAAGAGGTGAGGGGGTGGGCCCCAATTGCCTCCAGGCCATGCTCCTTCACCTCCTCTGTGGGCCTCGGATTGTTCCACAGGGAGCCAGCAAGATGAGCTGCTGCTGCAGCTGCTGGTGGTGAGTTGTGTGTGTGTGGCTTACCTGGCTGTGTGTGGCTGTTTATGTGTGTGTGTGGCTGGGGCTGTGTGTGTCTGTGGCTGACTATGTTTCTTTGTGGGTGGCTGTGTGTGTGTGGCTGTGGCCGGCTGTGTGGCTATGTAGCTGTGTGTGGCTGGGGCTGTGTGGATGACTGTGTGGCTGGGGCTTTGTGGCTGTGGCTGGATGTGTGGCTATCTGGCTGTGTGTGGCTGACTGTGTCTGTGTGTGGCTGTGGGTTTGTGTCTGTGGCTGACTGTGTGGCTGGCTGTGTGTGTCTACGTGTGGCTGTGTGTGTCTGTGGCTGACTATGTGGTGCTGTGGCTGACTGTGTGTGGCTGACTATGTGTCTGTGTGTGGCTGGGGCTGTGTGTGGCTGGGGATGACTGTGTGGCTGGAAGTGTGTGGCTATGTGGCTGGCTGTGTGTGGCTGACTATGTGTGTGTTCCTGGAGCGCTGTGGCTGGGGCTGTGTGTGGCTGGGACTGACTGTGTGACTGTGTGTCTGTGTGGCTATGTGTCTGTGTGTGGCTGGGGCTGGCTGTGTGGCTATGTAGCTGTGTGTGGCTGGGGCTGTGTGGCTGGCTGACTGTGTGTCTGTATGGCTATATGTCTATGTGTGGCTGTGGCTGGCTGTGTGTGTGTCGCTGTGTGGTTGGCTGTTTGGGGCTGTGCTTGTGTGTGGCTGGTTGTCTCTACACAGCACAATACTTTATATACAGGTCCACAGTACATTCTGTGTTAGTGTGTCTGTATATACTGTATGTATATAGGTTTGACCTGAATATACAGTACTAGATGGTGGCCCGATTCTAACGCATCGGGTATTCTAGAATATGTATGTAGTTGACATACTGTGACTGACAGAACTTGTTAAGTCAATGTGAGTGAACTACATAACTCCATATATATATATATATATATATATATATATACACATATATATGTATATGTATGTAGCAGCGCTATAGTATATGGTGTTTTTTTTTAAACCATTTATTTTTATTTAGGCTTCAAAAATTTAACAAGAAACAGTAGATATCAATATTCATGTAACAATTCACATATCTTGTAACAACACAATCAAAACCACCCCCCCCCCCTCTCCCCCCAATACTCCTTATGCCGGGTATACTTGAGAGTCTTAACAATCATATCACCGCCATCCAGGCGGACCATATTTTTTCAAAGTTCTTTCCCCATGCCTTCACCTGTAAATACTTTCCTCTAAATGCATTACCGTACGTGTCTGAGCAATAAATTCCCTCCTAGCGGGGGGTTCTGAATCTGTCCATTTTCTCGCTATTAGCTTGCGTGCCACATATAGCAACCTCGCTATTGCCACTTTGTAGTGTTCTGAGACCGGTATCCCATCCACCTCCCCAAAAACACACAGCACTGGATTCCTGTCGAGTGTACAGGCATGAGCTCTTTCAATTTTGTTAATAACAACCAGCCAGTATGCCACCAGCCGCGGACACGACCATAGCATGTGTAGCAGTCCGGCCTGGTCTGCGCTACATCTAGGGCAACTAGAATCTCCCCTCAAGCACGCCCTGAATAGGAGCAGCGGTGTTTTGTATGTTCTATGTATTACATATAACTGTGAGAGCCGTGCTTGCTCGCTCAGAGAGATCTTTGGGACATATTCAAGAATCGCCTCCCATTATTCTGTGGTGAGAGTACCCACCTCCCTTTCCCATTTAATCTTTGCAGTGAGGTGATTGTCCCCCAGATCGGAGTGTAGTAGGTCATGGTATATGCTCGATATAACTCCCCTCGTCCGTCCCTCCCTTCATACACACAAAGTCTAGTACAATGTCATCCTGAACCGTTATGTCTCCCAATGCACACTGTGCCCTCCAAGCATGTCAAAGCATATAGTATTGAAACCCCCATACCGAAGGCAAATCAAATTCCTATCTCAATGTCTCAAAGGTCTTCAGGTCTGTTCCACTCTGCAGCTGGCACATATCAAGGATCTGAAGATAGAATCAATACCCTGAAACCGTTATTTTGGTAGCCATATCGATGAGTTGTGCAAAACGTACATTAGTTGTGGCATTAGGACCATCTTAATCAGGTTAGTTCTCCCCGTTACAGTTAAAGCCAATTTGCACCATGCACCTATTTTCCCTTTAAATTTCTCTAACAGAGGAACTAAATTCATTTCCGTGAATCGGGTCAATGGAAGTGCTACCCATATCCCTAGGTATTTAAATTGTGAAACTAACTGGAGCTGTTTCCCCCTCTCATCTATCTCCTCTGCTTCTATTGCTCTATACACAGCCATGACATAAGACTTGTGCCAATTTATCTCCAGTCCCGAAATGCTCCCAAATTGTTTAATTACATCCATCGTGCACCCCAGTGTCTCTCCTGCGTTTTCCAGAAATAACAGGATGTCGTCAGCATACAATGATATTTTTTCTTCCAGCTTCCCGAATTTAAATCCGACCACTCCCCTCTCAGCTCTGATTTTGGCCGCCAGGGGCTCCACTGCCACCGCAAACAATAGGGGGACAGCGGACACCCCTGCCTTGTGCCCCTATGCAAGTCAAACATCCCGGAGTGTTCCCCATTCACCTTAACTACGCCTTGGGGATGAATACAATAACTTCACCCAGGCCATGAATGCGGGGCCGAATCCCATTAGTTCCATGATTTTCCATAAGTATTTCCATTCCACGCTATCAAATGCTTTCCTAGCGTCTACTGACATCACTATTCTCCTGCCACCATTATCAGCAGGCAGTTGCATATTAAGAAATAATCTTCTCAAGTTAACAGCCGTGGAGCGGTTAGGCATAAAGCCCGACTGGTCCTCGTGGATAATGGTATGCGCAACCCCGGTGAGCCGGGTGGCCAGGATCTTAAGGCCCGGTCAGACGTAACGACCGCAGTAGCGATCCCGATAACGACATGGCTCCCGGGATCGCTGATGAGTCATTATCGGTATCGCTACTTGGTATTCAAACACGCCGATCTATACAACGATATGTCCACCCTAGCGATTTCTTCAACGATATTGTTCAGTCGTTGTATTTCCTTCTCACATGCGTGCACGCCTACGTATCTCATTATGTGTTGCCAACGATATCGTCGGTAAGGTGTCAAACACAGCGATACAGCGTTCCCAGCGGGAGCGCAACGACCAAAAAATGAACCAGGAGGCTGTGTAACGATTGCCGATCTCGCAGCAGGGGACCAGATCGTTACACCCTGTCACACGTAGCGATGTCGTTGCTGAGATCGCTATTGCGTCACAAAAGTAACGATCTCGTTAGCGATCTCGGTATGTGAGACATACCCTTTAGCGAGTATTTTGACATCCGTTGTCAACAATGATATGGGCCTGTACGACTCCGCATCCATGGGATCTTTTCCTCCTTCGGCAGAACTACTATCACCGCTTATTCCATTGATCTCGGCAGCGCCCCTTCACTAAAGCCTCATTAAACACAGATTTCAATTTCGGAGCCAGCAGTTCCACCAACTCCCTTACATCTCCCCAGGTAGACCATCAACTCCCGGTGATTTGTTATTGGGCATAGATAATATTGCACACTCCACCTCCTCCACACTCACAGGTTCATCCAACCTTAACCTATCTTCCTCAGACAATTTAGATAGTGAAATGCCTTCCAAAAAATTCTCCACGTCTCCTCCGTGTCCCGTGATCTCGAAGTGTACAGTGCCATGTAATATTCCTTGAAGACCTCCAGTATGTCCCTTGTGTCTGTCAGAATCGTCCCCATTTGGTCTCTCAATTTGAACACCCTGGAAGAGTCCCTCTGTGCCGCAGATATCACCGCCAACAAGTGACCACTCTCTCTCCTTCTTCAAAGAATTGGGCTTGCTGAAATGCCCTTTTCCTCTCTGCTTGCATCATGTGCAGTTTATCAACTGCCTCCTGAGCTGATTTTAGTCTATTGTGAGCTTCACTTGTTGGCGCCAAACTCATATCTGTCTCCGCCTGTGTCAAGTCATCCTTTATTTGTTGATCTGCCAATTTAGTTTTGGTCTTACACCTCGCAATCTCACTTATAAAGAGTCCCCTCGTAAACGCTTTCATAGCATCCCATACCGTTGTGGCTTCCGTACTCCCTTCATTCATTTGGAAGAATTGCTCTAGCTCTTTGGTTATGCCACTCATATCCACCACTTTAAGCCATGTCGGGTGAAGACGCCAACCTCCGCTCTGACCCTGAGCAGATCTCACCAGAAGTGCGATCACCATAGGACTATGATCCGAGAGAGTCCTCTGTAGGTATTCTACCTCCCCTACCATCCCGTCCATAACAGTATCCCCCAAAGCCAGGTCTATCCTCGACAGTGTTCCGTGTGTTGCCGAATGACATGAAAAAGTCCTCTTACCCTCATTTCGTACTCTCCACAGATCTACCAGTCCAAGTTCCCTTACATAGGTGCCAAAACCAGTCAATCTGTCCTGTCCAGCTTCCGTACCTGCCGGACGTACTTTATCCCAATAATCATTCATAGTGTTATTAGCATCTCCCATAATCAGCATCGGTGCCTCCTCCCATCTGCCCGTCAGGTCTACTACTGCTTGTAGTTTCTTTTTAGAGTAAGGTGGAGGGATATATAAAGCTACTAAAATCATTTTGTGTCCGAACAATCTGCATGCAATCCATACATACTGCCCTTCACTGTCCACATGTACTTCCAGCTCTTCATAATGTGCATTTTTGTGTATTAGGACCGACACCCCCCTGGAGGAATAAGGAATATGAGGAATAAGTAGAATGATATGTCTTTAACATCCACCCTCTTGACAACCAGTGCATAGTATCTCTAGTGAGATGTGTCTCCTGCAAGCACGTGATCATAGGTTCACAAGATTTGATATGATTCAGAACTGCCGCCCTCTTAACCTTGTCAGATATACCAGTACATTCCAGCTTAAAATCCGAACAGTACGGTTACTCATTGTGCATTAGGAAAAACAGTCCATCATCAAGTAACATCAGTACATTTTGTTCCCAACCACACCCGGTCAAACAGCATGAATAACCACATTACCCTACAAATCCGCCCCCCCCACTTACCCCCTCCCTCCCCCTCCCCACTTCCCCTACCCCCACCAGTCCCCTTTTGCTGTTCGTCACTCTCTCCCCAACTTGAGAGTGGGAGCTCAAAGAACCTGAGCATTGTCTCAGTATTCCACACGTCAACATGCGTCTTGTACTCCTCCATCATTGGCAGTCTCTCCACCATATTCTCAATAGTATGCATAGTCCAGAACCATTAATCAAACAATTAACCATAAAACGTAGATCCCAGCGGGGAATTCCCCCCCCCCCCCCTCTGCACTCCTGTTTCGCAGAGTGGTACTGAGCCACAACCTTGTCCAGTGTTCAATCTAGCAGGGTCATGTCATCATATTGCCACGTCCCCATCTTCTCTCAATTTGCTCTGGTTCTGCTCAAGCCACGAAGTGGCCTCTACCGGTGATGGGAAAAAATGGACCCTTCCAAAAGCTTCCACTCTTAATTTAGCAGGATAGATTGTAGAGTATTTCACACTCAGAGATCAGAGCTGTTTCTTCACCTCACCCGTAGCCGTAGCTTTTGCACCTCAGCTGAATAATCTGGGTATATTTCAATTCGTTTGCCATCCAGGGTAAGGTCTGTTAGCCTCCAGCCTTTCGTAAGATAATGTCCCTGTCTCTGCAATTCAGGATTCTGGCTAACATCGTGCGAGGGCCATCTCCCGGCACTGGGGATCTCAGGGGTACTTGATGGGCACGCTCCACCGCAAACACCCTCGTCAAATTATCCACTCCAAACTTTTCCAGCAGCCAGGTTTCAATAAAGGCTGTGGGGTCAGCACCCTCAGCTCTTTCAGGGATGCCCACAATGCGTAAATTGTTCCTACGTGACCGGTTCTCCGGGTCATCGTTTTTATTGGCCACTACCATGATCCTCTGAGTGTGTTGTTGTTGTGTCTTTTGCACTGAGGTTAATTGATCTTCTGTTACACCAACTCTGTCCTCCACCTCAGTTAATCTGGTCGTAACTCTCTGCATAGATGTTTGTATGCCTCCCATTTATTCTTTCAGGCCATTCACTTGCTTTGTCAGAGCAGTTAACGCAGACTTGCAGTATGAGACAACCTGGAATATATCCCTCAGTGTGGGCTCTGCTGGACTTTCAGCTGCCTGCATAATGTCTCTGTTCCCCTGCTCCTGCAACTCTTCCTCTGCAGCCCCCTTTTCATTATGTAGCACAGGCATCTCCTCATCATCTTCCTCACCTCTGTGCTTCTCACTCCCTTCACTTCCTTCTTCATCTGCCTCCATGCCCCTCTCATACCTGAGCAGCCGAGCTGAGACTTGCAGCCTCTGTGCATAGGCTGTGTTCCTCCTTCCCGCCTCTTCCTCTCTCTCAGTGCCATCTTGGGCTGGTGCACTGCTGCAGGCTCCGACTTCTTTCTGCCTTTTGCGGCCCATGTTGGTCTCTCTGAGTCTGGCAGAAGCTCTCTCCTGACTCCCAGGACCTTCAGACATCAGTTCCTGATAAGGGATTTGGCTGGTTCGGGCTCTGTGCAGGATAATTGAAGCTAATGGTGGTGGAGAAGCACTGCCACCCGACCTCTCACATCAAGTGCTAGGCCACGCCACCCATGGTGGTACATTACAGTGCATGTATAGCAGCTCTATAGTTTATGGCGGTACATTACAGTACATGTATAGCAGCACTATGGTATATGGCGGTACATTACAGTACATGTATAGCAGCGCTATGGTATATGGTGGTACATTACATGTATAGCAGCGCTATAGTATATGGCGATACATTACAGCATATGTATAGCAGCACTATGGTATATGGGGGTACATGTAAAGTAACACTATAGTATATGGCGGTACAGTATAGCACTTGTATAGCAGCACTACAGTATATGGCAGTATATTACAGTATATGTAGAGGTGCACTATAGTATATGGTGGCATTTTATAGCACATGTGTAGCAGCACTATAGTATATGGTGGTACATTACAGTACATGTACAGCAGCACTATGGTATATGGCGATACTCCGCTCCCCCCCCCCCCGCTCCTCCACAGTAGCGACCTGTGTCTAGTGTGCGATTTTCGCGACAGACGCAGGAAGTGCTTAGACGATTATATAGTAGATAGGGCTGTATATACAAGATAAAGAGCCAGCAGTCTCTAATGTGTATGCAGCTGCCAGTCTCTAATGTGTATATTGGCGGCAGTCTTTAATGGGTATACAGGCGGCAGTCTGTAATGCTTACACTGCCGGCAGTCTGTAATGCTTCCATGGCTGGCAGTCTGTAATGCTTACACGGCCGGCAGTCTGTAATGCTTACACTGATGGGAAACTATGTAATATATGCTGGAAGGGAAGCCACCCACACTGCTGTGATGTGGGTTTTATTTAAATTTATTCCGAAAAATGCAGCTCAGTGGGCCCGAGCCCCGGATGATTTTTGACCCTAGCAACGCCCCTGAGGTCCAATGTTTAGCCACACAGGGGCTCTCCAAACGCGACATGGTGTCCACTAACAATTTGAGCTAATTTTCCATTTAAATTGTTAGCGGACACCATGTTGCATTTGGAGGGTCCCTGTGTGCCTATTTATTCGAACTCCCCCACAAGTGACCCTATTTTGGAAACTAGACCCCCAAGGAACTTATCTAGATGCACTTTGAAACCCCAGGGGCTTCACAAATTGATTTGTAAAAATGAAAAAGTACTTTTTTTCCCCACAAATTTTTTCATTTTTACAGATTACCGTATATACTCGTGTATAAGCCGAGTTTTTCAGCCCAAAATTTGGGCTGAAAAGTCTCCCCCTCGGCTTATACACGAGTCAATACGGGGGGGGGGCTGTGTCCGGGGCTGTGGAGGCTTCAGGAGGCGGGGGGGGGGAGGCTGCTGTATGAGCGGCCCCGTCACGTGGGGCCGCTCATTAAATATGCACTGCTTTCCCCTGTCAATCAGCGGCAGGGGGAAGCAGTGCATAACTAAATAAATCCCCCCCAAGTGCTGGCACCTGCCCCCCCTTGTAAGGGCCCCCCCCCCGATGGTTATATTACCATTCCGGACTTCTGATCCGCGCCGCTCCTCGCTGCTCCTCGCTGCTCCCTCCGTCCGTCTTCTACATCCCGGATCTCCGGCCGTCGCAGGCATGTGACGTCATCGCGCGGGCCGGGGATCCCGGATGTAGAAGACGGACGGACGGAGCAGCGAGGAGCAGCGAGGAGCGGCGCGGATCAGAAGTCCGGAATGGTAAGAGAAGCGGGGGGGGCCCTTGCAAGGGGGGGCGAGTGACAGCATTTGGGGGCTGCTGGGGACCCCCAGGGGGCTGCTGGGGACACCCAGGGGGCTGCTGGGGTACCTGCTGGGGACCCCTGGGGGCTGTTGGTACCCCAGGGGCTGTTGGTACCCCCTGGGGGCTATTAGTACCCCAGGGGCTGTTGGTACCCCCAGGGGGCTGCTGGGTACCCCCAGGGGGCTGCTGGGTACCCCCTGGGGCTGCTATATGTACCCCTGGGGGCCTGCTGTATACCACTGGGCTGCTGGGGCTCCTGTATACTACACTGGGGCTGCTGGGCTCCTGTATACTACCACTGGGGCTGCTGGGGCTCCTGTATACTACCACTGGGCTGCTGGGGCTCCTGTATACTACCACTGGGGCTGCTGGGGAATCTGTATACTACCACTGGGGCTGCTGGGGAATCTGTATACTACCACTGGGGCTCCTGTATACTACCACTGGGGCTGCTGGGGCTCCTGTATACTACCACTGGGGCTGCTGGGGCTCCTGTATACTACCACTGGGGCTGCTGGGGCTCCTGTATACTACCACTGGGGCTGCTGGGGCTCCTGTATACTACCACTGGGGCTGCTGGGGCTCCTGTATACTACCACTGGGGCTGCTGGGGAATCTGTATACTACCACTGGGGCTGCTGGGGAATCTGTATACTACCACTGGGGCTGCTGTATACTACCATGGGAGGCCTGTATACCACACTGCTGGGGTCTGTATACCTGTGCTGGGGTCCACCCTCGGCTTATACACGAGTCAATAGGTTTTTCCAGATTTTTGGGGCAAAAGTAGGGGGGTCGGCTTATACACGGGTCGGCTTATACACGAGTATATACGGTAATTTGTGAAGCACCTGGGGGTTCAAAGTGCTCACTATGCATCTCAATAAGTTCCCTGGGGGGGACTAGTTTTTAAAATCCAGTCACGTGTGGGGGAGCTCCAATGTTTAGGCTCACAGAGGCTCTCCATACACGACATGGTGTCCGCTAAGAATTTGAGCTGATTTTCCATTCAAATTCTTAGCGGATACCATGTTGTGTTTACCACTTGCCCTTGTGCTGGTGGCACACGGGCTCTCCAGAGTTGGGGTACAGCGGCAGAAAATGGTGCCTCTAATGAATCCACTATTTTTTAGGGTGAAGCCAAAGAGTATGAATCTGCACACATTGGAAGCAGCAATGTGAACTGCGACCAATCCCCACCAAAAACATGAAAAACCAATGCAAAAACCGTATAAGTGTCACACAAAAGGCGCTCTGCTGTAAAAATAAATAGCAAGTGCCGTGACAAAAAACAGGGCCTTTTGGTTTATACGTTTTTGCAAAAAACGTACAGTAAGCTGCCTCACCAACTTCACGGTGGGCGCGGGAGAGCACAGGAAAATCTCACCTTGTAGGGTACTCGGGCTACTCGTTACTCTGCGAGTTTCCTAGCGATTACTCAGTAACTAGTCCAATGTACATCAAGGGAAATGCAATTCCTCTGCTGCTGGACCCTATAAAGAGGTCTGGCAGCAGAAGAAAAACCTGCAATTCCCAAATCATTGTTTAGAAACCTGTGGTAAAAAGCCGTAAGCTGTAATATCAAACTGGATTCTCTCGGATTGCCCGGATACCTCTTTATAGGGTCCAGCAACAGGGGGAATTATTCGCAATACTCGCTTCACCTTTGACTTAAATAGGACTCGTTATACTCGTAACGAGTATCGGGACCTACTTGTTAGGAGTCTGGACAGTCCGAATATTTCAGTACTCGCTCACCCCTACAGATGATCCCTGGAGTGCGAGGGGACTGAGGAGGGGGAGGCACCCACCAACCCACCCGTCCAGATCTGATTGGAGAGCTCCAATCAGATCTGGATGGGTTACTCACTCTGATTGGCAGTTTCACTTTCAACTTCCAATCAGAGCAACTTTAGCCACGGGGGGGGGGGGGGAGAGCCACCTCCCCGGGATAAAGTATGGGTCCTTGCGATTCCACAGCTCTGGTGACTTGTCACTGACCCGGTTACTGGAGCTGCAGGACCGCAAACAAGTCATGACGTTATGGAGACGTCATGGGTCGGGAACTCACCGACTTCCATGACGTCTTTATAATGTCATGGGTCGGGAAAAAGTTAAAGGGGATATCCAGGATTTTTATTAAATTAAATGTGCCCAGACACTAACAGGCAGGTAGTTGCCACCTACCTCTTATGCCTAACACCATTCACCTCTGCTCAACCCTGCCACAGCCTGCTCTTGTAGAGGACAGCACTGGTCCGTGGAAGGGGCGGGGCCAGGGGGGACTGGCTTAGCGTGAGATCCAGCGGTGGTTCTGACACTTTTTGGCCAAGCCCACTAAGCCTCGCCCCAATACCCTCCTGGGCCCTGTAGGGAGATGTGTGAGGTCCCCCCTCCGGTATTATTACTAATCATATCGGCGCACGGACGATATGAATAGTGATTATGTTTTTGCAGCAGCAAAGCATGGAGAGAGATCTCTGTGCTTTGCCTGCTGTTGCGGTGCCACTCTGCCTCCTCTGCGCAGCGCGACACTGCCGGCGCATGCGCAGATGGAGACAGTCTCAGGCTCAACCTTTGATGACTGTACCGGCAACATCGTGCTGCGGAGGAGGGACCCACCGTCGCCCCAGCAGGCCTGCGGGCAGCTCTCGCTCTCCTCAAAGTTGGTAGCAGCCAGGGTGAATATGAAAGGCGGCGGGGGGGGGGGGGGGGGGCTGGTGACTGAGGAGCCCATTCTGCCATTATGGTACCTTTACGCGCTGCTACTGGATGGTGGCAACAACCGGGTACATGAGAGAAATGTATCTTGCACCGCCAATTCAACCCGAGGTAGCGGCGTGTGAAGACGGTTGTTGCCACCTGCCAGTGGCGGCACCTGTTTCAGAGCACTGCCCTAAAACAGGTGGATTCCCAGCCGATGGTTGCGGCCTGTATCGGCGTGTAAAGAAGGAACAGGAAGGGTTGTTTCGACACCATGCTATGTACCTGGTATGTACCTGGGGCCTGACACAAGTTCCGGGAAACCACCCACCTTCAGCGGTCATTGGAGGAAGCTCCTGCGTTACGATTGGTTGTCGCTGCATAGGGCGGCATATTTAAGGAGCTGACCAGTCACACTACACAATTGCTCGAGCGTCATTATTAATCAGCCTCCTGCGATGCCTGGTCAATCATGATGCTATTGCATTGTCCAATCATCGTACGAGCGTCTCGTAATCCACAATTGTGGCACGCCTATGCGTTTTCCCTGCTGCACCAGGTCCTCCCATATTAGCTTGCTGTAGCGGTGTGTAAATGAGGTAAGGTGCTCTGCAGAAGGTAACTTGAGACACCCGGCGGTGCATCCAGAGATAGATGTAACCTACCATAGCGCACCTTGTTGCGGCGTGTGAAGGTGGTGCGGGTACCGTTTGCAACCGTTTGTGCGTGCTCGTGCACGTGAAGTAGCCGTTGTTGCCACCATCCAGTAGCGGCGTGTAAAGGTACCATAAGAGATGGGCTCCTCTGTTATCAGCCAGGGGCTGTGGTCCAGCCTCCACCATCCATCCTCTCCTGCTGCTGGAGGCCTGTAGTGCTGTGCAGCATTTAGTGTGAGGAGTTGCTGCCTCTACTATTGCCCCCAGCATGGTGCCGTCAGGGAGGTCCCACAGGACATCACAGGCCTTAGCATGAAGCAAACACTGTGGAAGCTCCCTGACGGCACCATACTGGGGCGCGTGAGAGCCTAACCTCACGGGGCCCCATGATCTCTATCTACGATCCCTGAGTGGGCCCCGTGATCTCTATGTACGATCCCATCCCTGACTGGGCCCCATGATCTCTATGTACGATCCCATCCCTGACTGGGCCCCATGATCTCTATGTAGGATCCCATCCCTGACCGGGTCCCATGATCTCTATGTACGCCCCTAAGTGGGCCCTATGATCTCTATGTACGCCGAGACCTCTAACTGCAGGTCACTTTTCTGTATGGTGGATGATATTGGGGATCGGGTTCGTATCTGATCTGATGATTGCTGTGTGGCTGCTGTAATTTCTGTAGGATCTATAGTCTCATCGTACAATGATTTTCATTTGCCGCATGTTTGTAAGGAAAACTGGCATCATATAGCTTTCGGAAGATCTGCTCCTGTCACCTGGGAGTGACTATGATAGGTTTATGGTGAATTATTCAGCACCATATTGCGGTGTACAACACGATATGGGAGTGAACAGGCCTGTGTGAGGGTATATAGCACCATCAAGATGTATAAAGCACTTTATTAGCAGTGGGCTGCACTATATGGTAATGAGACACTGGATTGTGTACAAAAAAATAGGCGGCTTATAGAACTGTGAATACAACACTACACTGGGAGTATAAATCACTGTATGACAGTATGTAATAGATTGGGGCTGTACAGTGCTATATGGGGGTATACAGCACAACATGGAGATACAGCATTGTATGGAGACTAGACAGCAGTATATGGGGATTACTGTAATGAAGCGTGTGACTGTATATAACAGCAGCTCAGGAATTATCCATTACCACAATCAGTTTCTATTTACCCGATAATCGAAGCCGGAAGAGCCCGATCTCCCCACCGGACAACGTCATCCGAGGAGCGGACCAGAAGGAGAACGGATGATGGCCTCGTGTGTTAATAGTTTATTCTGAGCGCTGTATGTGACAAGTCTATATATTATCTGTTGCTCTATACACAGCGGCTCATCCCTGTATTGTGTGATTAGTGACGATGTGCAGATCTGCTGCTCTGTGTATTGTAGATTCCCCATCGCGCACCTTCTCCAGTGAAGGTGACGTCAGTGTCCGCAGAGCCGCAGCTCATTGGTGTTTGCTCAACTTCCTTCCCCATTGGCAGATTCAGATTCATCCAATGATATGAGAAAAGGGCGGGGCATAAGCTTATAAAAAGTGACTGTAACCTTCATGCACACCATATTTCGAGCACGTCAGTGTTTCTATTGCGATCATGTCTGGACGCGGCAAACAAGGAGGCAAAGTCCGAGCTAAAGCCAAGACCCGCTCATCCCGGGCAGGACTGCAGTTCCCGGTCGGTCGTGTGCACAGGCTTCTCCGTAAGGGCCACTATGCGGAGAGAGTGGGCGCCGGCGCTCCGGTGTATCTGGCCGCTGTGCTGGAATATCTGACTGCTGAGATCCTGGAATTGGCCGGCAATGCTGCCCGGGACAACAAGAAGACCCGCATCATCCCCCGTCACCTGCAGCTGGCTGTGCGCAATGACGAGGAGCTGAACAGGCTGCTGGGTGGGGTGACCATTGCCCAGGGAGGCGTCCTGCCCAACATCCAGGCCGTGCTGCTGCCCAAGAAGACCGAGAGCAGCAAGAAGAGCAAGTAATCGCCTCATCCCACATCTGTCCTACAACCAAAGGCTCTTCTAAGAGCCACCACCTCCTCCTCATCAGAGCTGGGACCGCTTATAGCAGAACATACATCATGCTAGATAATTTGAAGATCAGACACGTGGAGCAGTGGGTGCTCTAAAGATCACCTACTAGCTGTATAATAGTTTATCCAGGTATATAGTGTTCTTCAGCTGAGATCTGCCCCATCTGAGCATAAATCTCACCTCCATGTATCGGAAGAGCTGATTACTACTCAGTATCTGGCCTCTGGATTCGCCGCCTTTCATTCTGCGTTTAGTAGATGTTTGCTCGTTATTACATGTGTGTGTCGTTATAGTTCTAGTCAGTGGTGATCTGATCCTTCTCTACACATTCCGAACGTTTTTCTCCTTCACCCAATTCGTGTCCCACCTGGGATCCCTGTGGTGTCAGTGGATCTCACTACAGCTACAAGTCATCTGTTTCCCAGGAGCCTGATGTTGGCGCTGCCGGGGTCTGGGGAGGACGATGTTGCTTCATCTATCCGTATACATGTGGAGCAGTTATCTGCAGACCCCCGGCCACTAAGGAGTTAAATGGAGGTGGAAACACTTGTATGGTGTATTAGTTGGATGATATTTGTCATTTGCTGATCACAGACCTGTTGGTTATTGTGAATCTCCCGCTCAGTCGGTTATTACCGGCTCCTCCTCCCTGTTCTCTAGTGGATCACAAACCTCCTGGAATTAATCTTTATATTACAGGATTAAGCTGCTGATTCGTGAGATCTGCTTGGTAATTACAATTCGTGAATTGTCACTGATCGGTTTCCTGGCCAGTATATCAGCGTTCACAATACTGAGAATGAAATCTGCCGAAAATTGTAGCCTTTAGCTTAGAATAGGTGATATGTAACAATCTGTTCAAACCAGGAAGGATTAATCTAATTAATGAAAGGCTATTTCTAGAAACATTGTATTGTACAGCTCAACAGTTTATAATAAATAACTGAGAAAGTGCAGATTGGAGCTGAGAACACCACTGATCCCTGAAAAGAGACAAATCCCACCCATCAGGAGCACAATGTCCCTTGTCTCTACTACTCTCATCATCTACATGGATTCTTCATTTCATTATCCCTCTAATCACCTGACCAGTGATATGATTTGAGCCTGGAAATACAGAGGCTGTAACAGAAATGGCTGTCAGTGCAGTGTAACCACATATTCCTCAGACACTAGTGGGAACACAGAGAAGAGGTCACAGTAATAATAATAATAGATTTATTTATCTGGCCCCAACATATTTCACCGCACTTCATAGTAAAGCAGAGAGAGACATATGCTGTACTAGAAAGACATTACAGAGCACAGGGGTATCAGATGTTTGTGTCTCTGGAGCCTTTTATATCCTCTGCAGAATATGTTTCTGTATTGTGGAGCGATGTGCACTTCTTATAGAAGATCTGCTTTATATAGTATAAACACTATGGAGTATATGGTAGATTTATATATTACACAAAATACTGTATACAAATGTCTACTTAATATACTGGACACTCAGTTGTCTATACTGCTCGCAGTACTGATGAACGATGATACTTAGATAATAACTGTACATAATCCTGTATGAACAGTGGAATATGCTGTATTACATGTATAAGACTGTTGTGAAAAAATGAAGTCTGTGCCCTATATACAGCTGTGCTCTGTGTGTACAGTCTGTGCTCTATATACAGCTGTGCTCTGTGTGTGCAGTCTGTGCTCTATATACAGCTGTGCTCTGTGTGTGCAGTCTGTGCTCTATATACAGCTGTGCTCTGTGTGTGCAGTCTGTGCTCTATATACAGCTGTGCTCTGTGTGTGCAGTCTGTGCTCTATATACAGCTGTGCTCTGTGTGTGCAGTCTGTGCTCTATATACAGCTGTGCTCTGTGTGTGCAGTCTGTGCTCTATATACAGCTGTGCTCTGTGTGTGCAGTATGTGCTCTATATACAGCTGTGCTCTGTGTGTGCAGTCTGTGCTCTATATACAGCTGTGCTCTGTGTGTGCAGTCTGTGCTCTATATACAGCTGTGCTCTGTGTGCAGTCTGTGCTCTATATACAGCTGTGCTCTGTGTGTGCAGTCTGTGCTCTATATACAGCTGTGCTCTGTGTGCAGTCTGTGCTCTATATACAGCTGTGCTCTGTGTGCAGTCTATGCTCTATATACAGCTGTGCTCTGTGTGTGCAGTATGTGCTCTATATACAGCTGTGCTCTGTGTGTGCAGTCTGTGCCCTATATACAGCTGTGATCTGTGTGTGCAGTCTGTCCTCTATATACAGCTGTGCTCTGTGTGTGCAGTCTGTTCTCTATATACAGCTGTGCTCTGTGTGTGCAGTCTGTGCTCTATATACAGCTGTGCTCTGTGTGTGCAGTCTGTCCTCTATATACAGCTGTGCTCTGTGTGTGCAGTCTGTGCTCTATATACAGCTGTTCTCTGTGTGTGCAGTCTGTGCTCTATATACAGCTGTGCTCTGTGTGTGCAGTCTGTGCTCTATATACAGCTGTGCTCTGTGTGTGCAGTCTGTGCTCTATATACAGCTGTGCTCTGTGTGTGCAGTCTGTGCTCTATATACAGCTGTGCTCTGTGTGTGCAGTCTGTGCTCTATATACAGCTGTGCTCTGTGTGTGCAGTCTGTTCTCTATATACAGCTGTGCTCTGTGTGTGCAGTCTGTGCTCTATATACAGCTGTGCTCTGTGTGTGCAGTCTGTGCTCTATATACAGCTGTGTTCTGTGTGTGCAGTCTGTGCTCTATATACAGCTGTGCTCTGTGTGTGCAGTCTGTGCTCTATATACAGTTGTGCTCTGTGTGCAGTCTGTGCTCTATATACAGCTGTGCTCTGTGTGTGCAGTCTGTGCTCTATATACAGCTGTGCTCTGTGTGTGCAGTCTGTGCTCTATATACAGCTGTGCTCTGTGTGCAGTCTGTGCTCTATATACAGCTGTGCTCTGTGTGCAGTCTATGCTCTATATACAGCTGTGCTCTGTGTGTGCAGTATGTGCTCTATATACAGCTGTGCTCTGTGTGTGCAGTCTGTGCCCTATATACAGCTGTGATCTGTGTGTGCAGTCTGTCCTCTATATACAGCTGTGCTCTGTGTGTGCAGTCTGTTCTCTATATACAGCTGTGCTCTGTGTGTGCAGTCTGTGCTCTATATACAGCTGTGCTCTGTGTGTGCAGTCTGTCCTCTATATACAGCTGTGCTCTGTGTGTGCAGTCTGTGCTCTATATACAGCTGTTCTCTGTGTGTGCAGTCTGTGCTCTATATACAGCTGTGCTCTGTGTGTGCAGTCTGTGCTCTATATACAGCTGTGCTCTGTGTGTGCAGTCTGTGCTCTATATACAGCTGTGCTCTGTGTGTGCAGTCTGTTCTCTATATACAGCTGTGCTCTGTGTGTGCAGTCTGTGCTCTATATACAGCTGTGCTCTGTGTGTGCAGTCTGTGCTCTATATACAGCTGTGTTCTGTGTGTGCAGTCTGTGCTCTATATACAGCTGTGCTCTGTGTGTGCAGTCTGTGCTCTATATACAGTTGTGCTCTGTGTGCAGTCTGTGCTCTATATACAGCTGTGCTCTGTGTGTGCAGTCTGTGCTCTATATACAGCTGTGTTCTGTGTGTACAGTCTGTGCTCTATATACAGCTGTGCTCTGTGTGTGCAGTCTGTGCTCTATATACAGCTGTGCTCTGTGTGTGCAGTCTGTGCTCTATATACAGCTGTGTTCTGTATTTTGTGTCCCCTCTTCCCTTTCTCTGTCACATTTTGCACAATATTGGGTGTCACATAACTGTAATGATATTTCTCTGTTATCACACTGGAGTTTCTCTATTTTTGGTTGGGGCAGTGAAGTCACATCGTAAATCCGTCATCTTGTCAGATCTTCTCACCATTCCAGGCCTCAGCGGTCACAGCCTCACAGAGGGTCAGACACAATATTAGGCAGCTGATTGCCCTCACCCACCTCTGTGTATTATCTACTGATGTAGAACAAGTGTTCACCCCCCAATACTCTGCACATAGGGATATATCTGTATTCCAGGTCAGGGAGGCGGCAGTCAGTGGAGCCATCGCCTGTGTTACCCTTCTGGGCTCTCAGCAGCTCCAGCTCGTCCCCACATCGTACAATCAGCTCCTGTACGATAGACATTGTAGGACAGATCCCTGTGATGGTGACAAGAGCCGGGAATAGGAGGACGAGCTCCCGCCGCAGATTTATCTTCCCGGATACTCAGTGATGTGCAGAGCGGGAGGAAGATGGCGATGATCCCGGGATCTCCTCTCGGCTCTCCCCCGGCATCTCTGCTAGTGACGGCTATAAACGGTCAGGGGAGATGTTGGGAATAAGAAAGGATAGAGAAAGCGCGCTCCTCTGTCCTCATTTAGCGGGAAAAATGCTTTTATCTCGGGCAGGGAAGCACAAGGGGAGAGCGGAGCTTCACTAAGGCTCAGTCCGGAGAAGGCGGGGCCTGTGATCATAGGCAGCCAATAGACGCTCAGGAGGAGGAAGCGCAACAGCCAATCAGTGCGCAGTAAGACTGTACATATAACAGACGCCTCCAGCTCCGCTCTCATTGTTTTCCTATCAAGAGAATTTTGTGTTTTCTTTCCTTATCACACGATGGCAGAGACCGCACCAGCCGCCGCTCCTCCTCCCGCAGAACCGGCCGCCAAAGCTAAGAAGCCGAAGAAAGCCGGGGCTGCCAAGAAAAGCCACAAATCCTCCGGTCCCAGCGTCTCCGAGCAGATTGTCACAGCCGTGTCCGCCTCTAAGGAGCGCAGTGGGGTCTCTCTGGCCGCCCTGAAGAAGGTTCTGTCTGCTGGAGGATACGATGTAGAGAAGAACAACAGCCGTGTGAAGCTGGCCGTCAAGAGCCTGGTCACCAAGGGCAGCCTGGTCCAGGTGAAGGGCAGCGGCGCCTCAGGATCCTTCAAGATCAGCAAGGACAAGGCGGCCAAGAAGAAGCCAGCAGCTGCGGCCAAGTCCAAGAAACCTGCTGCAGCTAAGACAGTGGCCAAATCCCCGAAGAAGCTCAAGAAGGCTCCAACCGCAGCCAAGAAGAGCCCGAAAAAGGCCAAGAAGCCCGCAGCTGCCAAGAAAGCCGCCAAGAGCCCCAAGAAGGCGAAGGCAGCTCCAAAGCCCAAGAAGGCGACCAAACCTAAAACTGCCAAGAGCCCAGCTAAGAAGGCGGCCAAACCCAAAGCTGCCAAGAGCCCAGCTAAGAAGGCAGCAAAGGCCAAGAAGCCCGCGGCCAAGAAGTAAGCAGGAGCCCTTCTGTTCTCCACCACAAAGGCTCTTTTCAGAGCCACCACCTTGTCCCAGCAGAGCTGTGTGATCAGTGCCTGGAGATCTGTCATTTCTATATTATACTGTGTACAGGGAGCTGCAGACTAGTGACAATAAATAGGGGCTTTTCCTTACATTCCCTGTGTCCCCATCACAGCAGTCCTGTAACGGTTTAGATCCGAGCAGCACTCGTACAGGTGACAGCACAGGGGGAGGAGCAGGGAAGGAGCAGATGTCACTAATCAGAATCGTGTATTCACTTTGGTGTCAGTGATTGGAGATGTGTCTGGTGGGGGATCACTGCGATGTAAGGACTGAAGCACCAGTGTAATCAAGAGTGTGAGTGATGGTGGGACAATGCTGTACAGACACATCGGCGGCTCCTGCTGTGGAGTCCCGTGTATAAGTGATATTCCCTCTGCCCTATACACAGCCACACAAGTGTTAACTGCAGGGACCTCGCCCCGCTGATGAAGGGCGGAGCTACAGAGAGGGGCTCAGTCCTATTCTAAACAATGATTGGTCGCGGACGTCGCACACTATTGGCGGGCTCATGTTATTTTACGAAATAGCCAGTAGAATGTAGGGGGTGTGTCTCATACGGACCAATGAAGAGCAGTCCAGGACTATAAATATCCTGCTTTGCCCGCTGTTGGTATCACTTCTGTTCTCTTCTATCCAGAGCTATGGCCAGAACTAAGCAGACCGCCCGTAAATCCACCGGAGGGAAAGCTCCCCGCAAGCAGCTGGCCACTAAGGCCGCCAGGAAGAGCGCTCCCGCCACCGGAGGAGTGAAGAAGCCTCACCGCTACCGGCCAGGCACAGTCGCTCTCCGTGAGATCCGCCGTTATCAGAAGTCCACCGAGCTGCTGATCCGTAAGCTTCCCTTCCAGCGCCTGGTGAGGGAGATTGCTCAGGACTTCAAGACCGATCTCCGCTTCCAGAGCTCAGCCGTCATGGCCCTGCAGGAGGCCAGCGAGGCTTATCTGGTGGGGCTGTTTGAGGACACCAATCTGTGCGCCATCCACGCAAAGAGGGTCACCATCATGCCCAAAGACATCCAGCTGGCCCGCCGCATCCGCGGGGAGAGAGCTTAGATCTGTCCTATCCCCGATTACTACACAAAGGCTCTTTTCAGAGCCACCAAATCCTCCATCGACGAGCTGATTCCTGTCTTTGTAATTCTGCCTTGATTCTCTTGCGCCATCATCAATGTGTTGGTGGATGGCGGGGAAATGAAACTCTTTCGTCCTGTCCCAAGTATATGCTGGTGATGTGTTTCTGTACATGCAATGATCTCTTCGTCACTTAATACCCGAATTCTGTTTGGTGTCAGCTCAGATCCTACCACCGGCTAGTAAGCTCGATCTTATAGATCACCACGGTTATGATCTGTTCGCGTTTGTGGTGAGAACTAAAACTACCAGTAGAGCCGGATCATCAGAATCCACGGCCGCCGAAGAGTTAAACAGTGGAGGAAGCCTTTCATCTGTGACTCCTGGGGGTGAAGCTTCAGGTCGATGTTCCTGCTTTGTCTGATTGTTTTTATGATTAGAGGGCGTTCTGTCACTTGGAATTCACAAAAGTCTGATGAAGAAAATACTCATTTCGCGCCAGAAGTTTTAACTCTTCAGTATCCTCATCATGACGGGGTATGGACTGTGTGTACTGATGTATCTATATGTGACAGATGTATTAAAAGAAGGAAATGTCCCAGACTGTGACCGCAATCAGTACTCCAGGCAGCCGCTCAGGGGATTCTGCACAGAGACTGGGTGTGATATAGACCCCAATCTGCACAGGATCTTACGTTCTAGAGAATATTCACCTATATCTAGAACACGCTGGTGCTCCCCGCCCCCTCCTCCCTGTATTCAGGGCTCAACCTACAGCTGCAGGAGCGGAATTCTCTATATTCCCGACACTCAGAACATTGTTCCTATGATGAAAGTTACGATTTTTGGGGCATAACAAAGTGATAGATCATGGTTTAGTTGATGGATTTCGAACACTGACAGCACGGCGGCCACATATCCTCCAGGGAGGGGTCAGATTAGTGATTATTTCTCCTCATATATAATATATCATCGTCCACAATGCCGGAGATCACTTGTTACATACAGGATATATTCAGGCACATCTGGTCGGTGACATTTTCAGCAGTGATCTGATTCTTCTCATTGAATAGAGCTGCACTTTCTCAGTGATTTATAGATCGGTGATGGAGCCTGATTCTTTGTGATCTGATGTTCAATCATTCTTTTTTGTTCTTGGTTCTTACATTGTATCTCTATAAATGACTTTAATAGATCAGATTAATTCATCGTGATCTGGAAAGGTGAAACAAACTGTACGAAGAGCGGGAAATTCAAACTTTCTAACGGTTCTGAGATCAGCCAATCAGCGCAAGGAGAGGAGATGTAATTAAGTAAAACACGCCTATGATGGCATAATCTCTGCAGTTCTCTCTCTGGTCCACCCTTCCTCTATATCAAGGAGGAGTTGAAGCAATTTAATCATTTGCTTTTTGTTGAGATCGTTGAACATGTCTGGTCGTGGCAAAGGAGGGAAAGGTCTCGGGAAAGGTGGCGCCAAGAGGCACAGGAAGGTGCTCCGAGATAACATCCAGGGCATCACCAAGCCTGCCATCCGCCGTCTGGCCCGCAGAGGAGGCGTCAAGCGCATCTCCGGCCTCATCTATGAAGAGACTCGCGGAGTCCTGAAAGTCTTCCTGGAGAACGTGATCCGTGACGCCATCACCTACACCGAGCACGCCAAGAGGAAGACCGTCACCGCTATGGACGTGGTGTACGCGCTCAAGCGCCAGGGCCGCACTCTCTACGGCTTCGGAGGTTAATTGTGTTCTGCTCCATCCTGACAACCCAAAGGCTCTTTTCAGAGCCACCACATGTTCTATGTGAGAGGCTACGACCTGTTATTGCTAGGAGCTCATATCTCTTTAGTGACTGAGCCCAGTATTGTTGCTGATAATTCAGATACACAGCCAGCCAGCTACACACAGCCATCTCCGACCTAGTCTCCCGCTACCTCCCCTCGCGCAATTTGCGCTCCTCAAGAACTCCTTCTCTCAACCCCCCGCATTTCCACCTCCCACAACCGCACACAAGACTTCTCTCGTGCTTCCAGCAGTCTCTGGAACTCCCTACCCTGGGAACCTTCAAGAAAAACCTGAAGACCCACCTCTTCCAACAAGCCTACAACAAACACTGAGTCCCAATCCACTGCACCACCTCACCTCTCACCCCCTCCTACTGTCTCCCTCCCCACCCCTCTAGACTGTGAGCCCTCGTGGACCGGATCCCTGACCCCATTGTACCCGTACGCTTGTTTTGTCGATTTGTCGTCGTTTTTTCGACCACTTGTCTTTGTCTACCCCCTAACTTGTACGGCGCTATGTATCCTAATAGCGCTATATAAATACCTAATAATATAATAATAATAATAACACAGCCAGCCACACACACACAGCCAAAGCCATCCACACACAGAGCCACAGTCA
The DNA here is from genome assembly GCA_033576535.1 of Allobates femoralis. Classification (NCBI taxonomy): domain Eukaryota; kingdom Metazoa; phylum Chordata; class Amphibia; order Anura; family Aromobatidae; genus Allobates; species Allobates femoralis. The sequence goes on along the minus strand of JARQOC010000011.1, from coordinate 217,200,174 downwards.
GCCACACACACACACACAGCCAAAGCCAACCACACAAACGGAAACAGCCAGCCAGACACAGCCAGCCACACACACACAGCGAAAGCCATCCAGCTACAGCCAGCCACACACACACAGCCAAAGCCAGCCACACAAACAACCAGAGCCAGCCATATAGACAGCCACACAGACAGCCAGACACACACAACCAGCCACACACAAACTGCCAGCCACACACACAGCCACACGCACAGCCAGGTAGACACAGCTTGACACACACACAGCCATAGCCAGCCACACACAGACACACAGCCAACCACACACACAGCCAGCCACACAGCCCCAGCCACACACAGACATAGTCAAACACACAGCCATCCCCAGTCACACAAACACAGTCAGCCGCATACAGCCCAAGCCACACACAGACACATTTTCAGCCACACAGCCAGCCACAACAACGCATCCCCAGCCACATACAGATACATAAGTCAGCCACACACATAGTAAGCCAAACCATGCAGCTTCAGCCACACAAACATAGTCAGTCACACACACAGCCCAAGCCACACACAGACACATAGTCAGCCACACAGCCATGCAGCCCCAGCCAAAGAGACCCATAATCAGCCACAGGGACAGCCACGCAGCCACATAATAATGGGAGTGCTGGTGTGCCACGGTCCGCGCTGCTGTGGTATGGATAAACTCACCAAAGAGCCAAAAGTACTTTCATCCTTTATTCCTCCTCTCTCCTACGTGTTTCAGCGACACACCCGGCGCCTTTCTCAGGGATATTCTGAAGGCGGCGGGTGTGGCGCTGAAACGCGTAGGAGAGAGGAGGAATAAAGGATGAAAGTACTTTTGGCTCTTTGGTGAGTTTATCCATACCACAGCAGCGCGGACCGTGGCACACCAGCACTCCCATTATTTCTTGGATTCAAACCACTATCCAGTGGTCGGTGGAGGTCCTGCAGCAGCTGGAACATAGATTCCAAAAACGCCTTCAAACCAGTCGTGGGGTTCACAACTGGACCAGGTGAGCAGCTTTACAGCACCACCCTCACAAATAAGTGTCACTAGTGATCGGGCACTATTGCGCCTCTTGTCCCCCTCCCTATTTTCTTTTACGCAGCCACATAATCAGCCACACAGCTAGCCACTCATCCCCAGCCAGTCAAGCCACAGCCACGCATCCCCAGCCACACAGACAGCCAGGCAGCCCCAGCCACACACAGTCAAGCCACACACAGACACATAGTCAGCCAAACATAGCCAGCCACCTAGCCCTAGCCACAAACAGACAATCAGCCACACAGACAGCCACACACAGTCAGCTTCAGCCACACAGCTCCAGCCACATACAGACACATACAGTAGGCAGCCCCAGCCATGCAGCCCCAGCCACGTACAGACACATAGCCACACAGTCAGCCACACAGCCAGCCACAGCCATGCAGCCACAACTACACACAGACACATAGTCAGATTCACAGACACAGTCAGCCACACAGCCAGCCACAGCCACACACTGTCAGCCCCAGCCACATAGTCAGACACACACACAGTTATCCCCGGCCACACAGACACACAGTCAGCCACACAGACAGCCACAGCCACATACAATCAGCCCCAGCCACACACAGATGTATAGTCAGCCACAGCCATGTAGCCCCAACCACACAAAGACACATAGTCAGCGACACACCGACACAGTCATCCACACACCGACACAGTCATCCACACACCGACACAGTCAGCCACACAGACACAGTCAGCCACACAGACACATAGTCACCCACAGCCATGCAGCCCAGCCACACACAGACACATAGTCAGCCACACAGCCAGCCACAGACACATAGACAGACAGCTACACAGCCAGCCACACACAGAGACACACGTACACTACTCACCACCAGCAGCTGCAGCAGCTCATAATTGATGGATCCTGCACTGTGGAACAACTTCCGGCGTTTGCAGTAGAAGTGAGAGAGCGGGGCCCAGAGAGATTCAGAAGATGGGGCCCACAGAAGTGGTGAGGGGGGCATGGCCTGGAGGAAATTGGTGCCCACCCTCTCACCTCTCCTCCCGTTCCTTCTTCTGTCAAACTCCTTGGGCCCTCACAGCTGTCAGAGCATAGCAGTCATGCTCTGCCGGCCCCTGCTGCTCTCCTCCTCTGCTTGCTATGCTCGGCGGGTGATGGTGGCCGCAAAGTGATTAAAAGCTGGCCTGCGTCCGGAGGAGCAGGTGCTCTGGGCCCGCCCACTTTACAACTACTGGCCCATAGGGAAAAGTCCCGCCTCTCCCTATTTCCATTCCGGGCCTGATGTCATGGTTAATGTTTTAAACCGGGATCTGTGGGAAGCAGGGAGCCAATGAAGGGCTTGAGAGAGGGAGGAGACAGGGAGTAGCAGAAGGACAGATGGAATAGATGGGCAGAGGAGTTTAGAATAGATTGGAGAAGTGCAAGGGAGGTAGCAGGGAGGCCGGAGAGCAGGAGGTTGCAATAGTTAAGGCGGGAGATGATGAAAGTGTGAATAAGGGATTTAGTAGTGTCGTGGTCAAGAAAAGTGCGGATCCGGAAGATGTTTTTGAGCTGGAGGTGGCGAGGGCCTGGATGTTGGGCTTGAAGGAGAGTGAAGAGTAGAGGATAACCCTGAGGCACTTGGCGTGAGGGGAGAAGCAGGGAGCATGGGGGGCCACAAGAGGGGAGAAACAGGGAGAATGGGGTGGGGCAGAACAGGGGCCACAAGAGGGAAGAAGCAGGGTGAGTGGAGGGAGACACAAGAGGGGAGAAGCAGGGTGAATGGAGGGGGCCACAAGAGGGACGAAGCAGGGTGATCGGGGGGGCCACAAGAGGGGAGAAGCAGGGTGAATGGGGGGCCACAATAAGAGGGGAGAAATAGGGAGAATTGGGGGACACAAGAGGGGAGAAGCAGGGAGAATGGGGGGGGTGCAAGAGGGAAGAAGCAGAGTGAATGGGGGGCCACAATAAGAGGGGAGAAAAGGGAGAATGGGGGGCCTCAAGAGGGGAGAAGCAGAGAGAATGGGGGGCGACAAGAGAGGAGAAGCAGGGTGGCTTTTTATTGCACTCTTTTGTTGCTGTGTGTAGCTGGGCCGTATGGGTGCGTTTGTTCCGGCGCAGGTAGCGGTGTTGAATGCCACAACAGCCCGCCTACTGAAATGGGGGCTAATGTAAGAGGCTGGGCATACACTGTGCAGGCCTGTGTGAACTGCGCCCTATATGGAGCCCATTGTGTGTGCAGGACAACCAGTGGTCACTCCCTCTGTGTGAAAGGAGGTTGTTAGTGATTGGGGCTGGTGTCTTGCATTAATAATGCCTTTAGTTATAACCTGGGCAAAGCTGCATACAGCACTGAGTGTAATGGTCGTCTGACCAGAATTTGTTATGGTAAGAGAATTTATACGTATCATGGCAGCATCTCTCGGGTCCCCATTATTGACACTAGGCTGCGCCGCTCTCCTCCCGCTCCCATCATTTACCATCTACATGTGGATACAGATTGTGATATTCTGGCGGCTCCTGATCCCGTGTAATGAACCGTCCGGAGCACCGAGCTGACCGCGATCTCCTGAGCTGATCACATCAGAGCTTGTACTATAGAGAGCGGATACTGCGCCACTAATCCGGGGATCCTGTGCGGGATGAAAGAGGACGAGAGCCGCCGCCCTGACCCCGCGTGTTACACCGGAGACAAAGAGGAAGGAACCGGCAGAGATTGGGCGGGAAGGTCAAAATCGGTTTTCAGCGCAAAGTAAAAGACTATGGCTCCGCCCACAGAAAGCTCCGCCTTACAGGTCCCCTCTTTTAACCATTTAGTGTCCGGTGTTTATCGCCGTTTCGCCTTTACAGACTGAATGGCAAGTGTGGAGGGAGTAAACAGCATAAACAGCCCTGTGTGAGGGTTTATAGCATCAAGAATTATAAAGCACTTTATTAGCAGTGGGCTGCACTATATGGTAATGAGACACTGGATTGTGTACAAAAAAAGAGGCGGCTTAGAAAACTGAGAATACAGCACTACACTGGGAGTATAAAGCTCTGTATGACAGTATGTAATAGATTGGGGCTGTACAGTGCTATATGGGGGTATACAGCACAACATGGAGTACAGCATTGTATGGAGACTAGACAGCAGTATATGGGGATTACTGTAATGAAGCGTGTGACTGTATATAACAGCAACGTGACGGCTCAGGTGTTCTCCATTACCACAGTCAGTTTCTATTTACCCAATAACCGAAGCCTGAAGAGAAGAAGCCCGATCTCTCCACCGGGCGAAGTCATCCGATGAGCGGACCAGAAGGAGAACTGATGATGGCCTCATGTGTGTTCATGTTTTACTCTGAGCGCTGAATGTGACAAGTCTATGTATTATCTGCTGCTCCATACACAGCGGCTCATCCCTGTATTGTGTGATTAATGACGATGTGCAGATCTGCTGCTCTGTGTATTGTAGATTCCTCCATCTGCGCTTCCTGCTCCAGTGAAGGTGACGTCAGTGTCCGCAGAGCCGCAGCTCATTGGTGTTTGCTCAACTTCCTTCCCCATTGTCAGATTCAGATCCATCCAATGACATGAGAAAAGAGCGGGGCATAAGCTTATAAAAGGTGACTGTAACCTTCATGTTCACTGCATTTTGAGTACATCACTGTTTCTATTTCAAGCGTAGTTTCAGTGTGATCATGTCTGGACGCGGCAAACAAGGAGGCAAAGTCCGAGCTAAGGCCAAGACCCGCTCATCCCGGGCAGGACTGCAGTTCCCGGTCGGTCGTGTGCACAGGCTTCTCCGTAAGGGCAATTATGCGGAGAGAGTGGGTGCCGGCGCTCCGGTGTATCTGGCCGCTGTGCTCGAGTATCTGACTGCTGAGATCCTGGAATTGGCCGGCAATGCTGCCCGGGACAACAAGAAGACCCGCATCATCCCCCGTCACCTGCAGCTGGCTGTGCGCAATGACGAGGAGCTGAACAGGCTGCTGGGTGGGGTGACCATTGCCCAGGGAGGCGTCCTGCCCAACATCCAGGCCGTGCTGCTGCCCAAGAAGACCGAGAGCAGCAAGAAGAGCAAGTGATCGCCTCATCCCACATCTGTCCTACAACCAAAGGCTCTTCTAAGAGCCACCACCTCCTCATCATCAGAGCTGGGACCGCTTATAGCAGAACATACATCATGCTAGATAATTTAAAGATCAGACACATGTGGAGCAGTGGGTGCTCTAAAGATATTTCACATATTAGCTGTATATTAACTTAGTTTATCCAGGTATATAGTGTTCTTCAGCTGAGATCTGCCCCATCTGAGCATAAATCTCACCTCCATGTATCGGAAGAGCTGATTACTTCTCAGTATCTGGCCTCTGGATTCACCGCCTTTCATTCATTCTGCTGTTAGATGTTTGGTCGTTGTTATGTGTCGTCATAGGTCTAGTCAGTGGTGATCTGATCCTTCTCTGCACATTCCGGACGTTTAACTCCTTCACCCAATTCGTGTCCCACCTGGGATCCCTGTGGTGTCAGTGGATCTCACTACAGCTACAAGTCATCTGTTTTCCAGGAGCCTGATGTGGGCGCTGCCGGGGTCTGGGGAGGACGATGTCGCCTCATCTATTTAGCGCTGGAGACCGTGTATACATGTGGAGCAGTAATCTGCAGACCCCCGGCCACTAAGGAGTTAAATGGAGGTGGAAACACTTGTATCGTGTATTAGTTGGATGATATTTGTCATTTGCTGATCACAGACCTGTTGGTTATTGTGAATCTCCCGCTCAGTCGGTTATTACCGGCTCCTCCTCCCTGTTCTCTAGTGGATCACAAACCTCCTGCCTGTAGCTGTGGAATTAATCTTTATATTACAGGATTAAGCTGCTGATTCGTGAGATCTGCTTGGTAATTACAAATCGTGAATTGTCACTGATCGGTTTCCTGGCCAGTATATCAGCGTTCACAATACTGAGAATGATTCAAATCTGCCGAAAATTGTAGCCTTTAGTTTAGTATAGGTGATATGTAACAATCTGTTCAGATCAGGAAGGATTAATCTAATTAATGAAAGACGTATTTGTAGAAACATTTTATTGTAAAGCTCAACTGTTTATAATAAATCACTGAGAAAGTGCAGATTGGAGCTGAAAACATCACTGATCCCTGAAAAGAAACCAATTCCAGCCATCAGGAGCACAATGTCCCTTATCAGATGTCTGACTACTACTCTCATCATCTACATGGATTCTGCATTTCATTATCCCTCTAATCACCTGACCAGTGATATGATCTGAGCCTGGGAATACAGAGGCTGTAACAGAAATGGCTGTCAGTGCAGTGTAACCACATATTCCTCAGACACTAGTGGGAACACAGAGAAGAGATCACAGTAATAATAATAGATTTATTTATCTGGCCCCAACATATTTCACCGCACTTCATAGTAAAGCAGAGAGAGACACATACTGTACTAGAAAGACATTACAGAGCACAGGGGGTATCTGATGTTTGTGTCTTTGGAGCCTTTTATATCCTCTGCAGAATATGTTTCTGTATTGTGGAGCGATGTGCACTTCTTGTACAATTTCTGCTTTGTATAGTATAAACACTATGGAATATATGGTAGATTTATATACGGTATTACACAAAATACTATATACAAATGTGCTCTGTGTGTGCAGTCTGAGCTCTATATACAGTGAAGTCCCATCGTAAATCCGTCATTTTGTCAGATCTTCTCACCATTCCAGGCCTCAGCGGTCACAGCCTCACAGAGGGTCAGACACAATATTAGGCAGCTGATTGCCCTCACCCACCTCTGTGTATTATCTAAGTGTTCACCCCCCAATACTCTGCACATAGGGATATATCTGTATTTCAGGTCAAGGAGGCGGCAGTCAGTGGAGCCATCGCCTGTGTTACCCTTCTGGGCTCTCAGCAGCTCCAGCTCGTCCCCACATCGTACAATCAGCTCCTGTACGATAGACATTGTAGGACAGATCCCTGTGATGGTGACAAGAGCCGGGAAGAGGAGGACGAGCTCCCGCCGCAGATTTATCTTCCCGGATACTCAGTGATGTGCAGATCGGGAGGATGACGGCGATGATCCCGGGATCTCCTCTCCGCTCTCCCCCGGCATCTCTGGTAGTGACGGCTATAAACGGTCAGGAAGATGTTGGGAATAAGGAAGGATAGAGAAACCGCGCTCCTCTGTCCTCATTTAGCGGGAAAAAGGCTTTTATCTCGGGCAGGGAAGCACAAGGGGAGAGCGGAGCTTCAGTCAGACTCAGTTTGGAGAAGGCGGGGCCTGTGATCACAGTCAGCCAATAGGCGCTCAGGAGGAGGAAGCTCAGCAGCCAATCAGTGCGCAGTAAGACTGTACATATAACAGACGCCTCCAGCTCCGGCCTCATTGTTTTCCTATCAGGAGAATTTTGTGTTTTCGTTCATCATCACACGATGGCAGAGACCGCACCAGCCGCCGCTCCTCCTCCCGCAGAACCGGCCGCCAAAGCTAAGAAGCCGAAGAAAGCCGGGGCTGCCAAGAAAAGCCACAAATCCTCCGGCCCCAGCGTCTCCGAGCAGATTGTCACAGCCGTGTCCGCGTCTAAGGAGCGCAGTGGGGTCTCTCTGGCCGCCCTGAAGAAGATCCTGTCTGCCGGAGGATACGATGTAGAGAAGAACAACAGCCGTGTGAAGCTGGCCGTCAGAGCCTGGTCACCAAGGGCAGCCTGGTCCAGGTGAAGGGCAGCGGCGCCTCCGGATCCTTCAAGATCAATAAGGACAAGGCGGCCAAGAAGAAGCCAGCAGCTGCGGCTAAGACTAAGAAGCCTGCTGCAGCTAAGAAAGCCGCCAAATCCCCGAAGAAGCCCAAGAAGGCTCCAACCGCAGCCAAGAAGAGCCCGAAAAAGGCCAAGAAGCCCCCAGCCGCCAAGAAAGCAGCCAAGAGCCCCAAGAAGGCGAAGGCAGCTCCAAAGCCCAAGAAGGTGACCAAACCTAAATCTGCCAAGAGTCCAGCTAAGAAGGCGGCCAAACCCAAAGCTGCAAAGAGTCCGGCTAAGAAGGCGGCTAAGGCCAAGAAGCCCGCGGCCAAGAAGTAAGCAGGAGCCCTTCTGTCCTCCACCACAAAGGCTCTTTTCAGAGCCACCACCTTGTCCCAGCAGAGCTGTGTGATCGTGCCTGGAGATCTGTCATTTCTATATTATACTGTGTACAGGGAGCTGCAGACTGGTGACAATAAATAGGGTTTTTCCTTAAACTTCCCTGTGTCCCCATCACAGCAGTCCTGTAACGGTTTAGATCCGAGCAGCACTCGTACAGGTGACAGCACAGGGGGAGAGCGGAGGGTTATTGGCTTGGAGCGCAGCAGGGAAGGAGCAGATGTCACTAATCAGAATCGTGTATTCGCTTTGGTGTCAGTGATTGGAGATGTGTCGTGGGGGATCACTGCGATGTAAGGACTGAAGCACCAGTGTAATCAGGAGTGTGAGGGATGGTGGGACAATGTCTGTACATGACACATCGGCGGCTCCTGCTGTGGAGTCCCGTGTATAAGTGATATTCCCTCTGCCCTATACACAGCCACACAAGTGTTAACTGTAGGAACCTCGCCCCGCTGATGAAGGGCGGAGCTACAGAGAGGGGCTCAGTCCTATTCTAAACGATGATTGGTCGCGGACGTCACCCACTATTCGCGGGCTCATGTTATTTTACGAAATAGCCAGTAGAATGTAGGGGGTGTGTCTCATACGGACCAATGAGGGGCAGCCCAGGACTATAAATATCCTGCTCTGCCTGCTGTTGGTATCATTTTTGTTCTATCCAGAGCTATGGCCAGAACTAAGCAGACCGCTCGTAAATCCACCGAGGGAAAGCTCCCCGCAAGCAGCTGGCCACTAAGGCCGCCAGGAAGAGCGCTCCTGCCACCGGAGGAGTGAAGAAGCCTCACCGCTACCGTCCAGGCACAGTCGCTCTCCGTGAGATCCGCCGTTACCAGAAGTCCACCGAGCTGCTGATCCGTAAGCTTCCCTTCCAGCGCCTGGTGAGAGAGATCGCCCAGGACTTCAAGACCGATCTCCGCTTCCAGAGCTCTGCCGTCATGGCCCTGCAGGAGGCCAGCGAGGCTTATCTGGTGGGGCTGTTTGAGGACACAAATCTGTGCGCCATCCACGCCAAAAGGGTCACCATCATGCCCAAAGACATCCAGCTGGCCCGCCGATCCGCGGGGAGAGAGCTTAGATCTGTTCTGCACCCGAGTACAACACAAAGGCTCTTTTCAGAGCCCCCAAATCCTCTATAGACGAGCTGATACCTGTCTTCCTTGTGATTCTGCCTTGATTTTCCTGTTTCCATCATCTGATGCGGTGCTCAATGTGTTGGTGGATGGCGGAGAAATGAATCGTCCTTTCACAAGTATATGATAGTGATGTAGTTCTGCAGATGTAGAGATTTCTTCGTCACTTAATACCGGATTCCGTTTGGTGTCAGCTCAGATCCTACCACCGGCTAGTAAGCTCGATCTTTATAGATCACAGTTATTCTGTTGGCGTTTGTGGTGAGGAGTTGCTGCCTTTGGGCGCTGAAGAACTAAAACTACCAGTAGAGCCGGATCATCAGTATCCACGGTCACCGAGGAGTTAAAAAGTGGAGGAAGCCTTTCATCTGTGGCTCCTGGGGGTGAAGCTTCAGGCCGATGTTCCTGCTTTGTCTGATTGTTTTTATGATTAGAGGGCGTTCTGTCACTTGGAATTCACAAAAGTCTGATGAAGAAAATGATCATCTCGCGCCAGAAGTTTTAACTCTTCAGTATCCTCAGCATGACGAGGTATGGACTGTGTGTACTGATGTATCTATATGTGACAGATGTATTAAAAATGTCCCAGACTGACCGCAATCAGTTCTCCAGGCTGTATAGAGGGGGGATGGGCTGTTCACACTTTCTCTCTCTCTCTCTCTGCTGTGAGCACTTTGTGCTTTTTGTTTTCCTGACAGTATTAACCCTTTGCTTCCTAGACCGGTGATGGCTCCTGATCGTTTACGTATTCAGGATTGTGATTTATTGCGGGGATTCCAGCTCATTGTACCGAGGGGTGAAGTGGAGATTTGTCAGGGGAGCGGTCACCACTGAGAGATGAGTTGATTTGATGTCTCCACATTACAAGTATTAAAAGCGGGAAAATATCAGTGGACGCTGCAGTGAGCGGGAGATTCAAACTCCCTAACGGCTCTGTGTTCAGCCAATCAGCAGAAGAGGAGGGGCTAATGTAGATTCAGTTAAACACGCCTAGAAACGTCTCCTCAGCAGTTCTCTCTCTGGTCCGTCCTTCATCTATAGTAGAGCCACACACTCGAATGAATGACTGAATTTATTTTTTTATTGTTCCAAAATGTAGTGAAATTGAGAAAATGCTATTCTCTCATTTTGTCTTGCATTTGTTTATTTTAATGGGAAACTAAAATAAATAACTCTAAGGCTGGCTTCACACCACGGTGTGATCCGGGCTGTCAAGGTGTAAACCAGACAGCTCCGGACCAGTTTTTGGCCCCATAGTAACCTATGGAGTCGGATGGGAGCTATCTGCCATTCGGTTTCATCTTTGCAGTGGAAACTGGGAGAAATTTGATTATTCTCTCCAGACACAAAAATTATGCTTACAACATTTTTGTGTCCAGGTAGAAAAATCTCCCGAATTTGCCGGATCCAGGGCACTCCGGCGCTCCCTAACATGGGAGCCTATGGGGCCGGATAAGGGAATCGGACAAGGCGGCTGCACGCCGCTGTTCTTTCAGGACCTCGGCTACTTCCCTGCCAGCCGAGGTTCTGAATCATTAGCAGCTGCGTCCAGCTGCACACAGGACCGGAGGGCACATTTGGTCCTCCGGTTCTATGTGCTGATCCGGTCCGGGGCTGTCAGGGTCATCCTGGACAGCCCCGGACCGGATCACACCATGGTGTGAAGCTAGCGTAAGGCTGGTTTCATACCATATGTTTTTGATCCTGGCCGATCCGATGAGATCCAGATCACATTTCGCCCTATTATTTGCCTATGGGGCCGGATCGCAACTATTTGCCATCCGGTTTCCGTGTGTCCGGGTGAATTCGGGAGGACAGATCTAATAAGCAGAACTATCTCCAGATGGTGAGTGCAGCTCATTTTCTTCTATTTGTTGGGATGTTTAACTGGTAAGTGAGCAACACGATATTCAGGTGGCCTCATATATCCACTAAAGGTACTGTCACACGTGGCAATTTTGCAGGCAATTTGCTGGTTGTAGTGAAATCATGGAGACATTGTTCCATTTGTACACAGCAACAAGATAGAACAATGTGTCCATGATTTCACTGCAACCAGCAAATTGCCAGTGAAATTGCCTGCAAAATTGCCGCGTGTGACGGTACCTTTACAGGACTGAAGAGGTTTGGGATATCCATGAAAGGGATCATTGTGCCCGGTTGTTAACCCTTAAATAACTAAATTACAACTCTGCAACCTACTTAGCCCCTAATGATTAGTGATGAGCGAGTACCGTAATATTTGTAATCACTATACTCGTTATGCAGGTCCAGACTGATAGGTGGTAGGAGCAGGAACTTTCCCAATGGGCCAGCTTTGTTTATTTAGCAGCCGTCACCACCCGCTGGCCATAGCGGTGTTTGGGGAGCGCCGCAGGGCCGCCAGACAGCTTTCACTTCAGAGTGAGTCAGTGAGTGACTCACCACTAACAGGTGTCCGGCGGTAGCGTGAGGACAGGACCTTCTCTGTCAGCGGAGAGAGCAAACTCTGTTCTCCCACCCAGCTCATGAAACAGAAAAGCTGGAGACAGCAGTCAGCAGCAGCCGGCAACTTCTCTCTCTCCTCACTCCTCCTGAGTCAGCTGCAGACCTGGGCTGCCAGTGCGGAATACTGACAGCAAGCAAAGGCACTGTCACCTCATCTGTTCTGTACATATGAGTGGGCTGTGTATATGGCGTGTACTATATTGATTGGTTAACCTAGATACCCTCCCTTGTTTCCCCTTCCCCCCTTCTTTTTACAGCTCCCCACCTAACCATCTATGGCCTCCATCGCTCCATCCCACTGGGTAAGATTCAATAGTGTCCCTTGATTACTCCCAATTTTTAAGTTTTCTTTCTCCTTTTAACCCCTTTTATTTGCTTTGATTTGGATTCCTATACACTAAAGAAAATCTGTGACCAGTATGAGATACCATGCTTACTTTAATTTCAGTAAATAATACTCATGATATACATTGGACAGACATATACATAACACTATATTTGATAGTGACATGTTCTGTTAGTAGCCAAATAGATATTTATAAACTGATGTAAATCTTAACAGCTATTGATGTTTTTTTGCATGCTAAACAATGTACCTGACCTATCAGTAATATCTGTCACTGTTTCACTCCAAACCAATGCTTTGTATATGTGATAATAACTACATATATATATATATGATGTATTCCTGTATTCATTGCTGTGTACAATCCATCTATCCTGGCAACTGGTCCTCTATTCCGGTCTACTTCAGTACCTGGATTCCCAAGCATCCTATACTCTCTTTCTTTTTTTTCCCAAACTTGGGCTTCATCACTTCAGCTTATCACCCTGAGACAGATCGCTAAGATTCAAACTGAATCGCTAGCGTTGAAACACGGCACATCACCGTGACAACGCACATAACAAACCGCAACGTCACTTCCGGTCTGATTTCATGCGCTTTGCGCATGTCTATCGACCGGACGCGTCACTTCCGGTCAGGTGACCAACCTGGCGCGGATAAAACACCGCACAACACAGGGGGAGACTGTCATTACCTGCCTAGGCACGGACTGTGCTGGCCACACAAGACCGCTCCCGGTACATGACACACCCGCGATCCCTGGCACCTCACCAAGATAAGTATCTCTCCATTCACTGTTAACCCTTTCTTCTTGTGCTCCAGGGACACTTTTGACCCGTTTGGGACTCCCTAAAAGGGGCTAAACATACGACAAGCCTAGGGGTTTATCCCTGGCTGTGGACCTAAGGTACATTACCCAATAGCACATACTTCATCAGGAGTGCATTAGAACTCAGATACATCATAATGGTCACTTTATTTCCAGATTTATAACCCTCCATCTGAGACACCTGTAAGAGATAACAAGTACCACTACTCACTGGACATTCCAAGTCCTGGAACTTCATATTCTTACACGACTTACTTGTTCAGCATACCCTTACATCTCTCATGATTGGAATTGAGGTATTTATTTAATATGTAGCAATATATCAACACCATAAGAACCTCTGAGTGACGCTCTATGTGCTTAACCACAGGTGAACTCTACTTATTGTTACTCCACACAAGACTCTACCTCCTAGAGTGGGCATACATACACTAAACAAAGACAGCAGGTATTAGGTTTTCCAAATCTACCTCTCTATTCTTCACTTTTTCTCCCTTTTTCCTCACCATGTCCTTGGTCCACTCCGTGGCATACTCAAATAATCAATAATATGGTGTACCATCTGTTATACTAGAATCTAGATGAGTCGACATTGGCTTTCGATGTATATTCTGTACATTTGTATATATTGGCTTCCTTTTCTTTTTAACACCTGTATATACTTCACATGATACCATTGTAAAAAGTTCTTTTCATTTTTCTTCAGTGACGTTGTGATCAAGGCCGTTATTAGGCCGAAACGTTAACCAGCTCTGTCACCATTTTCACGGTATATGAAATAAATCCACACTAAGCAACCTAACAACGGTGCGAGTGCATTGATTCTACTTCATTCTACACTGTGGGCCTACCAGACCCTTTACAATTGCACCGCCATACTAACACCTGAGTGAGTGCTGGTCATTATACGAACCTATTATGGAGCTCACAATCTAAACATCATATCAGTATGTCTTTACAATGTGGGAGGAAACGGGAGTGCCTGGAGGAAACCCACACAAACAGTGCTAACCACTTGCACCACCGTGCCGCCCATGTTTGTTTCTGTGTGTCCATATACACTTGGTGACAATTGTGTTTTGTGTACGTGGTGACGTTTGTACATCGTGTTTGTGGTGATGAGCAGTTGACTATCTTTTTAGAGAAGTTCTGTGGGGGAAGTCTAGTTTCCAAAATGGGCTCACTTGTTGGGGAGCTCCAATGTTTAGGCACACAGGGCTCTCCAAACGCGACATGGTGTCCACTAACAATTCGAGCTAATTTTCCATTCAAATTGTTAGCGGACACCATGTTGCGTTTGGAGAGCCCCTGTGTACCTAATCATTGGAGCTCCTCCACAAGTGACCCCATTTTGGAAACTAGACCCCCCAAGGAACTTATCTAGATGCACAGTGAGCACTTTGAAACCTCTGGTGCTTCACAAATTAATCTGTAAAAATGAAAAAGTACTTTTCCCACGGACCTAGGGGTTCAAAGTGCTTACTATGCATCTAGATAAGTTCCCTGGGGGCATCTAGTTTCCAAAATGCGGTCACGTGTGGGGAAGCTCCAATGTTTAGGCACACAGAGCCTATCCATACATGATATGGTGTCCGCTAATTCTCTAGGGTGGCGTGGGTTGCAATTTGCAGTGTGGGGGGCCCTACGTTTGGGTCTCTCCACGCTGAGGATTCCTGTCCCCCAGCTGCCAAGTTGTACCTGGCTTGCAACCAAAAATACAGTGAAGCCCATTGTCTTTTATTTATAGAACTAATTCTATGAAATAAAATGCTGTGGGGCTCTGCCATATTTTTAGCCCTGCCAGGTACAACTAGGCAGCTGGGGGCCGGAATCCTCAGCATGGAGAGGCCCAAGTGTTCTTGGCCTCTCATGCTGCGAATTGCAGCCTGCAGCCACCCCAGAGAATTGCGCATTCATTAATACGCCATTTTCTGGCGCGGTATCCAGGCTCTTACTGGTGCCGGTGGCAAACTGGGTAATAAAGGGGTTAATACCAGCTGGCACAGAGAAAAATCTTTTCATTTGAAAAAAAAAAACTCAAACCAAATTTGGACTCCATCTTTATTATAAAGATCCGACATAGTCCACAACGAAAGTCCCATGACGCTCGATCACCTCTGCTTAATCCAGAGACTTGCAACAAGGGATCAAGTGTCCTCTTCCTACAGTCTCTGGGGTCAGAGTTATGGTACACTGTATGGCAATGATCTGTCATACAGTGCATCATGACTATGATCCCAGAGACTACAACAAGAGGACACTTGATCCCTTGTTGCACCCATTCATCCAACCATCATCCACGCATGCACCCATCCATGCATGCACACATGTACACATCCACGCATCCATGCATACATGCACACATCCATGCATACATGCACACATCCTTGCACGCACACATCCTTGCACGCACACATCCATCCATGCATGCACCCATCCATCCATGTAATATCCATGTATGCACACATCCATCCACGCAACATCTATCCGCACACATCCATCCATGCATGCACACATCCATCCACCCATGCATGCACCCATCCATACATGTACCCACCCATTCATTCATACTTACCGAACTCACAATCCACCAGTGAGGAGGAGAGCCCGGGAGAGGAGGAGAGACCCACACTGGAGCAGAGGAGGCTGGCCGGCGATTGCATCGGTGGGTGCACACGGGGCAGAGAGGTGAGGGCGGGGTGGGGACAGGAGTTAGCTGATAAAAGAGGGGTCTGAGGAGGCTGGCCAGTGGGTGCAGCCCACTGGCAGATGACTGTTACTGGAGGATTGGGGGGAGACTGATGATCACTGGAGTGGGAGGGGGCTGAGGAGGGGGAGGGCACCCACTGACCCACCTCTCCAGATCTGATTGCAGAGAGGACATTACTACACTATGGTGGCCAGGATGGGGACATCACTACAAAAGGGGACCAGCATGGGGGACATCACTACATTGTGGGGGCCAGGATGGGACATCACTACAAAAGGGGACCAGCATGGGGGACATCACTGCAAAAGTGAACCAGCATGGGGGACAGGATAGTGACATTACTACAAAAGGGGATCAGCATGGGGGTCATCATTACAAAAAGAGACCAGCATGGGGGACATTACTACAGAAGGGGATCAGGTTGGGGATTATAGTACAAGAGGGGGACCAGGATTATGGGATCATTGACAACAAGAAAAAAGGGACCAAGATGGGGACATTACTACAAGAAGGTGATCAGGATATTTGGGACATTACTATATTGAGCCAAAAAAATTCTGGTATCACTAAAAATGTACACATTAGTATAACTACAAACAATGCGGCCCCCCGATACATTTTTTTTTCTATGTGCGGCCCACCAACCCAGCCGAGTTTGAGACCCCTGATCTACATAGTGCTACACTGCTGTAATCTCCACACAGTATAATGCACCGCAACAAAGTGCTGAATGTGACATCAGCCGCTATCAGTCCCTGACATCACGTGTTACACGAAGGAGATAGAAGAACGTGAGAAACTCGGATATTTTGCGGAAATTCATATTCTATGATCAACCAATCAGCACTCGGTAAGTCTTTGCCTCCGCCCACAATTGTAGTTTACAGCATTAACCCTTTAGTGCTCACACTGTTCCCAGATGTCTCCGGAACAGCACAGACTGCAGTGATCCCGGCACAGGCCGATCTCCAGCTTCATCCCCGGAGGAGAGAAGTCTCCTATACACGAGATTTATCAGACGGTCGACAGGGTAGGGAGTACTCGGATACCGGGACAGGGGGTTGCTTCGATGGGGGAATCACGGCTGGTCGGTAGGAGTTATGATGATGGGGGAATTGGTATTGTGACGCGATCTGTGGTACCTGGTAATGTGGATACCAGTGCTGCGGCCGGCTGCATCTCATCCTGTGTCGCATCTCAACTCATCCTGTGCCGCATCACAACTCATCCTGTCCCATCTATCTCATCATGTGTCGCATCTCATCTCATCCTGTGCCGCATCTCATCTCCCCGGCTGCCTCACCTGACCCCGGCTGCCCCACCTGACCCCGACTACTTCACGTGGCAAACACGGAAGTGTGTCGGCATACTCTTGTCCAACTCCTGCTCCTTCAGCCCTATTCCCCCGCCCCCTTCCATCACTGCCCCCTCCTTCGAAGCCCACTCGGTCCGAATCTTTTCCCCCTGCAACCTCCAGCTAGCCATCATCTACCGCCCCCCAGGATCCATCGCATCTTTCCTTGACCACTTCACCACCTGGCTACTTCACTTCCTCTCGGCTGACATCCCCACCATCATCATGGGCGACTTCAATATCCCCATTGACACTCCCCGCCCAGCCGCCTCCAACCTTCTTTCCCTGATCACTTCCCTAGGGCTCTCCCAATGGTCCTCCTCTCCGACCCACGACCAAGGCCACACGCTTGACCTCATCTTTACCCGCCTCTGCTCCCTCTCTAACCTCACAACTTCGGAACTCCCCCTATCTGACCACCATCTCTTGACCTTCTCCGCCCTCTCCTCCCCTGCCACGCTACCACCTCCCCGCAAACTTGACCACCCTCGCCGAAACCTAAAAGATCTTGATCTTCCTTTATTCTCCGAATCCCTCCTCCCTCTCACCGACATACCCTCCGCTGGTGACATAGACACTTCCACCACCCTATATAACACCACAATAACGAACGCCCTCAACCTAGCCACCCCCCTCAAATTCCACGCTCCACGCACTAACAGGCAACCCTGGCATACGACCCTCACTAAAAACCGAAGACGGGCATCCCGGCTCGCCGAGAGGAGATGATAAAAGTCCCGCACCTCTGAGCACTTTGCTCTGTTCAAACAATCCCTCACTGACTTCAAGACTGCACTTGCCACTGCCAAGCAAGCCTTCTTCTCATCCCTAATAACTTCTCTGTCCCGCAACCCCAAACAGCTGTTCAAAACTTTCAACTCCTTACTCCGCCCGCTCCTCCCCCTTCTCACCTCATCTCCGCTGAAGACTTTGCGACCTTCTTCAAGGAGAAGATCGACAAGATCAGAAACAGCTTTAGCCCACTTTCTCCACAACTCCCCCTCTCACCTACACTGCCCTCCTCCTCCATTAGCCACTTCCCCCCCATAACTGAAGATCAACTCTCCTCCCTCCTGTCGAAATCACACCTCACCACCAGCGCCCATGACCCACTCCCATCTCACCTCATTCCCAACCACACCTCCATTTTCATCCCTGCCCTCACCCACCTCTTCAACCTATCACTTACAGCTGGCGCCTTTCCCTCGGTCTTCAAACACGCCTTAATCACGCCCATCCTTAAAAAACCCTCCCTCGACCCTACCTCTGTCGCCAACTATCGCCCCATATCTTTTCTCCCATTCGCCTCTAGGCTACTCGAACAGCATTTCCACTCTGAACTGTCCTCTCACCTCTCCTCCTGCTCCCACTTCGACCGCCTACAATCCAGCTTCCGACCCCTCCACTCCACCGAAACAGCCCTGACCAAAGTCACCAACGACCTACTTGCCACCAAGAACAAACGCCACTATCCCAGTTCAAAACACTACCCATGGCGTACAAAGCGATACACAACCTGTCCCCACCATACATCTCCGCCCTGGTCTCCCGATACCTACCCTCACGCAACCTCCGTTCCTCCCAAGAACTCCTCCTCTGCTCCCCTCTCATCTCCTCTTCGCTCAACCGTGTTCAGGACTTCGCCGGGCATCTGCCATACTCTTGAAATCCCTGCCCCAACACGTCAGACACTCGCCTACCCTGAGAAGCTTCAAGTGTCACCTGAAGACTCACCTATTCCGTCAAGCCTACAACCTGCCATGTGACCCAGGCGACTGCCCCATAATTGACACTCCCCCAGCCTACTGTATCCCCACCCACCCCTCGTAGACTGTGAGCCCTTGTGGACAGGGTCCTCCTCCTGTACCTATGTGTCCTGATTGTCTAGAGTTATTGTAATTGTGCTTGTCTCCCCTCATGTAAAGCGCCATGGAACCTAATGGCGCTATATAAATAAATAATAATAATAATGCTTGAACGACTCCAAATCCTTGACGTTTAAGAGATATCGTTAACGATATTGTGCCGTGTAACAGGGCCTTTACATGCGAGTCTTGGAAGAGACTCGGATCAGTGACCCTGAACGGCCTCTCCCTCTCTGGATGGTAGTGTGATGCTGCACGAAAACCCAAGCAGATGACACTCCCATCCAGAGAGGGAGAGGCCGTTAAGGGTCACTGAACCGAGTCTTGTCCGAGAGACTCACATCTATGTAGGATAATGTCTCTTCACCCTAAATATACAAATTAAATTCACCAAATTTGGGTGTGTTCGACAAAATGTTCGTCGAACCCCATTGGAATCAATGGCAGGCAACAGCAAACACATAGAACACACCTTCAAAGGTGTCCAAAAGCTGCAAAACTACAGCAAACACCAGGAAAAGTGACAACAATCTAACCACAGTACAAATAGTGTCATGGCATAGCATGGGTGCATGAGACATGGTCTGTGCCAGCCTGCACACTCTTCCAAAGCACTTCAAAAGAGAAGGTGGTTAACATTCACCTAAAATTTCAGAGGTGAGTGAAACTGACTTAGAATAGACAAATGGATGAGTTACAGGGGAAAAGTGGCAGTAGTTTTCTACATTAAGTAAAAATAGGTGGAGGAGTAAAAGGAGGATGGGACACAGGTATGGGAATGTCACGCCCTGCTCAACTCATACCACCCAGCAAGGGGATCCCAACAAGAGTCCTCACTCCTCCCAAAGGGTCAGACCACAGAAAAATGGCATCAATTGTCCCAGACCAAAAATTGCTTAGTGGCCCAGCCTGCCTGCATGGCCCAGGGTCTGGAACAGGACCTGGCTGAGCATTTGAAGGTTAAAGATTGCTCATCAACTATAAGCTTTGTGGAGTATTACAGGAAAAACTAGAGAGGTACGTCAGTGACCTGTATAGGCCTAGTGGGCTAGATACTCTCAAAGCTCATGCACATGCTCCTGTCAATGTTATGCCCCGCCACACACAGGTGGGACTACTATAATTTTCGTGGAGCATTACAGGAAAAACTAGTCAGGTAGGTCTGTGATCTGTATAGGCCTAGTGGACAGGGGAGATTAACCAAACAATGCTTTTAAGGGCCCAAAAACTTTTTATGTGTATACAGCACCTTTGCTAAAACCTGGTTTGATGCCCAAAACCAGTTTACGCAAACATTAATGGAGATGTAGTAATCACTGCATTTAAGCACCCAAAAATGGTGGATGTGAATACAGAAAATGTGTTAATATAATAATACATAATAAAACTTTATTTTTATAGCGCCAACATATTCCGCAGCGCTTTACAGTACAATGGTACATATAAGAAAAATATACGATACAGAATGGTAGGTAATACAGAACAGTAGTTACATACAATAAACATAGAATCAATGTAGGAAATACAATAAAAAGGCAAAAAATAAAGGTGACCCTGCTCGAAGGAGCTTACAATCTAAGACGGGATAAGACACAAAGTACAGGGGCTTATAACAATGAATATCTTAAGTCTAATGACTACGGTTAGAGAGAAGGATAGGCCGCCCTGAAGAGGTGTGTTTTTAGAGAGCGTCTGAAGCTATGCAAGTTATGGATGGCCCTAATTTCTTGGGGTAGAGCATTCCAGAGGATTGGTGCAGCTCGAGAGAAGTCTTGGAGTCGGGACTGGGAGGTTCGGATTAATGCCGATGTTTGTCTGAGGTCGCATTCAGAGCGAAGGGGACGGGTGGGGTGGTAGACAGAGATGAGGGTGGAGAGGTAAGGAGGTGCCGCACCATGAATAGCTTTGTGGGTGACAGCGAGCAATTTGAATTGGATTCTATAGTGTACGGGCAGCCAATGCATTGACTGGCACAGAGCAGAAACATCTGAGTAACGGTTTGCTAGATAGGTGATCCTGGCTGCTGCATTGAGGATAGACTGGAGAGGGGAAAGCTTACTGCGGGGGAGGCCAGCTAATAAAGAATTACAGTAGTCAAGGCGGGAATGGATCAGGGCCACAGTGAGGGTTTAGTTGTTTCCATGGTGAGGAAAGGGCGAATTCTGGAGATATTTTTCAGGTGCATAGTGACAGGAGCGGGTGAGAGATTGTATATATGGGGTGAAGGAGAGATCAGTGTCCATCATAACACCGAGACAGCGAGCCTGCTGACTAGGCGTTATCGTGGTGCCGCACACTGAGAGAGAGATGTCAGGTTTAGGGAGGTTGGCAGAGGGTGGGAGCAGAAGAAGTTCAGTTTTGGAAAGGTTGAGTTTCAGATAGAGAGCAGACATGATATTGGAGACTGCGGTTAGACAGTCATTGGTGTTCTGTATTAGAGCAGGAGTAAGGTCAGGGGAGAAGAGTATAGTTGTGTGTCATCATCATAGAGATGGTACTGTAAGCCAAATCTGCTGATGGTTTGTCCGATCGGGCTGTGTAGAGAGATAAGAGAAGAGGGCCAAGGACTGAACCCTGAGGGACTCCAATAGTGAAGGGAAGAGGGGAGGAAGTGGAGCCAGAGAATGATACACTGAAAGAGCGGTCAGAAAGATAGGAAGAGAACCAGGAGAGAGCCGTGTCCTTGATGCCAATGGAGTGCAGCATAGAGAGTAGGAGATGGTGGTCAACAGTGTCAAAAGCTGCAGAGAGGTCAAGAATGATAAGGAGAGAGTGGTCAACATTATGCTTTGCTGTTAGAAGGTCATTGGTCACTTGATAAGGGCAGTTTCTGTAGAGTGTAAGGGGCGGAAGCCAGAATCTAATGTATCTAAAAGAGAGTGAGTGGCGAGGTAACGGGTGAGGCGGGTGTAGACCAGGCGCTCCAGGAGTTAATCACTGGTTCAATGGACAAAAAGGTTGAATATTCATAAACGGGGCAGGAGTGTCAGGATAGGTATTGGAAATATGAGACAAAAGAGCACATAGGGCGGCAGCAAGGGCAGATGCCGATTAAATTTGCTCACCTGGTCAGATTGTGTTGACCCACAACCAGTATTAATGTCACAACAGCTGCCGCTGGATCCACACTCCCACGTGCAACGTGGCAAAAAAATGGAGAGAAACAGGACGAAGTGCTGGTGATCTGCGCTGCTGAAATGAAGAATCAGGACCCAATGGTGCAATGGTGTTACTTTATTCTGACGTGTTTCAGAGCAGCCTCTGTCCTTCCTCAGGGATCATCCTTTCACAGGGCGGATCACTGGCACTTCATCCTGTTTCTCCAGGGATAGATATTGAACTCAGAGAACCCTACTCAAGTCAGGCAACAAACAGCGGATCCATGACTTGTTCATCTTGATAAACGTTAGTCTGTCTACACTGTCACTGGACAGCCACTTGCGCTTATCCGTCAGCAACACTACCAGCAGCGCTGAAGACACATTTAGAGAGAACGCATTTGCTGAGAGGAATTCTCTCGTGTCAGCATATCGCATTTCAGGTGGTGAACCGGCAGGCGAAAAGACTTCTGCAACGATGCAAGTTGTTGAGCTGTGGGATGCGATTGGTGAAAGTAAGCACACAACGACCGTGCCCTCTGCAGCTAAGCCAGTATAGTGGACTAGAAATTTTTGGACGACCAGGTTCAAGACGTGAGCAATACAAGGCATGTATGTTACCTTGCCCCGTGAAGGGCCACACTCAGGTTTGCAGCAATGTTGCACATGGCCTTCCCTGGCTGCAGTTCAGTGGAGACAACCGTTGATTACACTTGATCTCCAGAGCTGACCACAACTCCTCAGCTGTGTGAATCACATTTTCCAGACAGTTTAATGTAAACACCCCCTGATGTCATTGAGCCCTGCTGCCAGCATAGTAAGGAGGTGTGCTGGATTCCTTCTGCGCAGTTTGAACGCGGGTCACATTACCAGACAGGCTTTGGGCACAGGTGGAGGACCTAGAAGAGGGGGAGGAGGCAAAACGCAGTGGAGGAACTTCTAGATACACAGGTTTGATGCACAACCTGTGATGATGGCAAGACTTGTACAGCAGACCCTTCTCCTGCTGTCACCATAGTCAGCCAGTGCCCAGTCAGCGACATGTAACACCCCTGTCCATGCTTACTCATCCAGGTGTCTGTGGTGAAGTCCACCCTGTCACACACAGAGTTTCTCAAAGAAGTGGTGATGTTGTGTGCAACATGCTGGTGTAGTGCAGGCACAGCTTTCTTCGAGAAGTAGTGGCGACTGGGCATCTGGTACTGGGACACTGTGATGGCCATAAGGACTCAAAAATCATCCGTATTCACCAGCTGGAAAGGAAGCATTTCCGTACCCAACAGCTTGCAGATGGTGAAATTCAATCTCTTAGCTTTGGCATGTGTAGGAAGAAATGGTCTTTTACTTGTCCACATCTGAGGCAGCGAGGACTTACAGCTGTGCTGAGACAGGATGAGTAGGGTGTCCCTGACAAACTGCTGGTCTGTGAGGGAGGTGCAGGCGGACATATTATGTTGCATTCATAGAAAGGTGGTGCTCTTGATGTCTTGCAGCGCTCAACACAAGCAGGTACTTCCACTTCCAAAACAGCTGACCTGTCAATCACACTGGCTGTTGCAGGTAAAGAGGTGGAAGTTCTGCAGCCGAAAACCTGTGTGACAGCTGTCCCCACATTCACAGAGGGTGAAGAAGCCGCAGATGCACTTGATGGGGCAGACGGTGGTTGGCCAGGCCCGCTAAGCCGCATTGTAGCGCCCATGCGACCTGAAGAGCCACCACTGCTTCTTCATACATGTTCAGATTAGATCAGGTTTTAAATGTAGGGACCATTCTGATAAGGGTCGCCTTGGTAGAACGGCTTCCGTACATTTTTACAAAAAATGTATCAACTAAGTACGCTGTTATTGACACTGTTTTGCCCTTGCTTTTTACTTTTACCCATATAGCAGACTATTTTTAGACATATTTTATACTGTCTTTTTTGTGGTATATATGCACATTAGAGACTACTGTGAGACATATACAGGGAGACCACCAGCCGTATGCACAGAGACAGAAGGCCATATGCCAGAGTGTGCTGGCTGTATATCTTGTATGCACAGCACTCTACTGTATATTGTGAGGCACCGCCGGCATGATCCCCATGGCCGGGGCGCATCACATGCAGGATCAGGGTATGATCCTGTTCACACTGGCCGGTTTTCCTGTGATGATGCTGTGTGAACCTATCCGGAACACAAGGTGTTAAATATGATAGTGTGTGCTGTAAAGCTGAGACTTTCACGTGACTAGTGAGCGGCTGTGAGTGGCAGGAGAGCGATGAGGCCCTGAGAAAAGGAAAGAGTGTTGATTGCTGACAGGCCAGGTGGGTGTGTCCTAAGGAATAGCAGCCCAGCTGGATGAGTCAGAGTGGGAGTGGCAGGCACGATAAGAGCCTGCCAGCTGAGTGATTGTGAGATTCATTCTGAGACCAGAGATCATGCTGAGACCAGCCTGAGTGCAGAGCAATACAAGGCTCTGTGTGCATGGAATAACGGGAGCATGCTAGCTCCATGCCGGTGCCTAGGTACGGGGTCGTGGCAGCACCTGGATGGGGAAGCCATGGCTGAACCTGGTGGATACTGGTCCGGGCGTAGGGTGAAACACGCCCGGGGAAAGGAGCCGTGGGGATGCCTGGTGGAACCTGTGACACAGGTAGCGAGACCCGGATCCATGCCCGGTAAGAAAGCAGTTCTCAAATGCTTGTGTGAAATGTGCCAGGTGGGCATAGCCGCCCGAGGTCCGACTAGAAAGTCAGTGAGGGACCTGTGTTAACTATATGTGTATGAGGGCTTAGGTAATTGCCCTGAATGAGAGACGTTGGCCTATATGTAAGAGCCATGTATAACAATGTGGAGAGAGAGTGACCCAGCTAGTATGGATGATATTGGAGGCATTCTGTCCATGTGGGACGAGAGGGAGGCTTGGCCTGCTGCTTGCAGTGGGTACCTGTCCCTCAACCACGACCTCTAATGGTGTGGGTGTGCCTGTGGCCAGAGACAGGGGTCACGAAGGCTCCTAGAAAGGTAACCATGGCTGATCCGATAGGGTGCTACTCAGATGCAGGGTACAGTCGTCGACCTGGAGACATGCCATGAGATGAGATGGAGGTTTGGTGGCGACTGGTGGCCCGTACCGTGGTGAGTAGGCCATGGTGAAGCATGGTTTGCCCGGATTCTACGGTTGATCAGGTCCCTGTTATGGTCATGGAGGAGCCACAGTCCATGGATGTATTATGATGGGCTGTGAGCAGATGTGTGGATGCACGGGATCCATGGATATTGTATGATGGATCACATGTGGTATGTAAGGTCTCGGTCAGGCAGGAATCCTGACTACGGGATATATATATAGATTCATCAGACTGGGTGACTAAAGCCAGGCGGCAGGTACCGCCATTGGGACCCACAGGGCCCGTTGAAGGTTATATAGCGAAGGTCAGAAGCAGGGGTTAGAAGGGGCTCCTAGAGTGGGGAAACTGTGGTTGAACCAGGTGGGCGCTGACCTGGACGTGGGGTGAAATACGTCCAGGAAGGAGCCCCTTGGCGAGGCATGGCGTACCCGTGACTCAGGTTGCTCACTCCCTGTTCTGAACCCAGAGGAATCATTGTGGATAAATATACATATGGTGAACTGATAAATGTATGTGTAAAGTGTATATAGGCCGGAGGCCGTAGCCACCATGGGAGCTGTTAGTAGAGCTCCAATGGGGACAGAGAGATGGTTACAGGTCCCGGGTTACAATAAGACGTTATGTGCAATAAGTGTTATGTGATGTTATATGTAAATGTATGGTGTATTTATGTAAAGTGTTTATAATCAATGTGCAATGTGTCATACATGCTACCCGGGTTATGTTATTAATATGTGAAAATAAACAGGGTAGACATTGGTTAACTTATGAACACGTGTTGTTGTCGTTATGCAAGCGGGTTCCCCGGGTGCTACCTGACAATATGCAGGTACACACTATATACATACTGCATATAGATACACTAATACAGCATGTAGTGTAGACCTGCATATAGAGTACAATGCTGTATAAAGACAGACACACACAGAGACACACAAAAAGACAGCTGAGCATACTCACCAGCACCAGTAGCAGCAGCTCTGTTCTAACTCCTTTGCATCTTGCTGATGCCCGTGTTACTTCCCGTTTGTGGGCTGCAGCGGTGATTGACAGTGGTATAACTAGAGCATGGTGGGCCTGTTGCGAAATATAGACCTGGACCCCCCTCCCCTAGGACACGTTGGTCAGATGTATGGGCCCTGTGTAACGTTCTATGTTCAAATATTTTTATTGGTTTGCAAATAAAAGAACGATATAACATACAGTATGATTAGCATAAATGATACAGAAATCAATGAAGTACAATAAAAGGAGATTAGTAATCTAGGTGGTACAATATGAAGAAAGATGTACAATCTATATATTCATAGACCGAGGATGAATCAGAAATATATAACACTACTCGAGACTTTAGTCGCTCGGTCAATGATTTACATAAATATCAATCATATTCCATTAATTTGATTATTTAATGAATAGCGAGTTGCTAAACAGTAACTTAACTATTTACATTCATGGAAGTACAAAGAGTACGTATATAAGAATGCCCGCTATGAATTAACTTGGGTATGATTTACTTGAAATAGTAATGCTAAATAAGTTAGATTGGGGTACGAAGATTAATCTGGTCTTGTACAATGTTGAGGTCTTTATGGTTGATTTGTAGGAGACATAATTTTATTCCACTCCTTCCATTTTTTGGAGTATTTTTTTAAAAGGTTGTTTCTAAGGGCGTATGTGTATTCGTATGTGTTGTGACATGCTATTTTCTCTATTGTGTTTTCCACTGTAGGGGGAATAGGGTCCCTCCAGAGGGCAGCAATGTTACTTTTAGCTGTGAGTAGAATTTGCATAATGATAGGTCTATGTTTATGAGGGATGGATTCGAGGCCAACAAGGAGAAGTACTAGTTCAGAAGATAGGTGTAATTTCAAGCCAGTGATGCTATTAATTAGAGCCTCAACTCTGTCCCAGAAGCATTTGAGAACTCTACAGCTCCAAAAAATGTGAGTCAAGCTACCAATAGCATTACAATTCCTCCAGCAGAGGGGGGAGTTGGAGTTTTGAATTTGATGAAGTTTAAGAGGGGTATAATACCAGCGTGTGTAAATCTTATAGTGGGTCTCTGCAAGGGATGAGCAGGGGATGTAAGAGTAGATAGATTTGAAAATTTGATGCCAGACATCTGTTGTAATTTCTACATTTAGTTCTTTTCCCCATGCTTGTACATTCGATGAGTATGAGAAATGAGTGTCTTGGTTAAAGCTTTGATATATATGCCCAGTTTTCCAGAAAAGAAGGCTTCGAGGATATCTGAACATCTGAGCTAGGTTCTGGGGTAGAAAAAAGTTTAGTTTATGGGAGTTGATGAGATTTTGAATCTTCTTCCATGTCATCTCTTCTATGATGTCGAGTTTAAATTTTTTCCATAAGAAGTTGGAAGGGAATGAGTTTTTTACTTTCATCTATTATGTCTGCAAATGTGTAACGTTCTAAATCCTTTCAAGACTCACAAATTGACCCCTTTCCCCTTTCATTATCTTTTAATATTCCACATCCTGCTATATATGGTCCTCCTCCTGGAAAATTGCCCTTACCGTGACATATATGTCCCCCATCCTGGTTTATATGGTCCTCCTCCTGCCACCATAGTCCTCCAATTATCATAATGAATCCGCATATTCCTCCATATATTGCAATGTACCCCCATAGTCCTCTATCTATATATATATATATATATATATATATATATATATATATATATATAATTTTTAATGATCCCATAGTCCCCAATTCATAAGGTAGCCCCCATTGTCATCCAATTATTATAATGCACCCCGTTATCCTCTATATAGTTTAATGCAGCCGCATGGTCCTCCATATAGTATAATGCAGCCTCACAACCATCCAAATAGTATAATGAATTCTTACATCCCTCCATATATTATATTGTAGCCTTACATCCCTCCATATGGTTTAATGTAGCCTGACAGCCCTCCATATAGTATAATGCAGTCTCATAGCCCTTTATATATGTAGTCTCATAGCTCTCATTATAGTGCAGTCTCATAACTGTAGAGTGCAGCCTAATATATCTCCATATAGTGCAGCCTCAAATCTCTCCATATAAAGCAGCCTTATATCTCTATTTGTATAGTGCAGCCTTATTTATACATGCAGCCTCATATCTCGCTATATAGTGCAGCCCCATACCCCTCCATATAGTATAATACTACTCCTCCCCTCCTCCCCCATATTACTCTGGCCACCATGCATTCTCTTAGTAAAAATAAATAAATCTGTACTCACCTCACCTGGTTCCCCTGCTGCTCCATTCTCCTTGCAAAACTGAACACTCAAGAGGAGGAGGTGCCGCCATGTGTTCCACTGTGGAAAGCATAAAGCAGGAAGTGTCTCCTATTAATGTGGAGGAGGCGGCACAAGCTTGCTTATATGCTTTCCACATTGGAACGCACATGGACATGAAGGTGGCCGGGTAAGAGGAAGTGAGAAGCGGCAGCAGCAGTAGGACGTAGGATGCTTCCCTCCCTTTCCCGACACTTAAGCCCCAAAGCGGCGTTTTCTGCGGGGCAGTCATATGGATGTGTGTTCTTGGGGATGCACATTCATGTGATGCTGGAGCTGTGGATTGGTGGGCATTGGTGGCAGTGCGGGTCCCTGGACGTCCAGGTCCTGTCTCAGCCACGAATTCCTGTGACCGCGTTACAGGAGACTGGGCCATCCAACAGGTGAGGGGAGGGGCCCAGTGGTGGTTGACAGGAGAGGGGGCTGTACATGACATGAGGGGGTGGTGCCCAAAGGAGATCAACACCTTCCCCCTCACTAAGCAGGCCCTGTCGGCGGCCCTGTGTAGCTACAATGAGCAGGGTTACTAGACGTTAGTAACTAGGGGATAGAAATAAGTCTCCATGTACCTCTTCTATAATCCTATGTATACATTCGTTAGATTTTCATTATTTTTATTAATATATACTTTTGAGCAAGCTCTTCAGCTGTTGACCAAAGCACTGGTGGACATGCACAAGGGCCTTTTTCAGTCTAAGAATAGTATAAGAACAGTATATGGGCCCTTTGCAGCTCAAAAGATCACCAAAATGCACAATCCCACCTGCTTTGGAGGTAGAAATGGACCCCTTACCACTTAGGCCCCGGCGTGGCTCACCACACTCTGGAAGACATACTTTGTGTTAAACAATGGGTACTGTGTAATGCTTAATTTCCCCAGCGGAGACATTGTTGCAAATATATCTATTGATGAACAGAACCACAGGACAGGTGTGCTTTATAGCAGCTGCTATGATTATAATTATTGCGATCAAAAATTAACCTATGCACTTATACTGTGGAGCCCGCTGGGACGGGGTACTCGGTACTGGACCGGGGTATCACGGGGGGTATCACGGCAGTCCTTGATCCTAATCGTGTTCCGAGCCCACAAGTAAAAGGGGATATTTACAAGGGAGTTTGTCGTGACGCTACCCACGGGTTGTGGTCAATGAGGGGACCACCGCTGCAGTGTATCTCTTCCAGGAGGATGGATGGTTGATATTGCAGCAAGGTAGATGAGCCCGCCGTGGGTCGGGGCTGCTCCAGACAGGGTGTGAAGGTGAAATAAAGTTATTTTTGCAGGGAATCACATACGGGAGACTGAAGCAGGGTTCACCAGGTTTTACTTGCAAGTTCTCAGTGCAATTCAAACAGTTCACGGTGCAGTTCACTCAATTAACTCTGGACTGTCACTGAACCCTCTGCAGCCAGGTTTTCTCTCTCTGTGACCCTTCACTTTCTCTGTAACCTTTCCAGCTTTTCTCTCCTCAGTTCTTCCCTGTGGGCTGTATAGGGGCAGCTCGGTCTCTTTGTCTGACTTCCCCCTGTGTGTGTGGGTGGCAAGCTGGGTCCTATGCGCTGCTGATCCTCCAGCCTCCAGACCTGGAATCTGTGCCTCAGTCGTCGGTGTGTTAGTGTACCGGCATGTAGCTACGATCACCCAGAGCTGACTCTCTGGTCCCAGCCTGGCCTTATGTGTCCCTATCTTGCAAGGGATCACCGGGCCCTTCCCAACCCATGTGACTTCTGCACTGGGAAGGGATTCTACTCACTGTAGTTCTCTAACACCGCTGCCGTGTTCCTCGAACCCAGTTGTCCCGGTCTGGTCTTTCCCTTTCCTTGGGCTGCAGGATATGGAGCTGGCTTTCTCTCCAGGGAATGGTGTCTCACAGGATTCTGCGCCTCCAGGGAGCCCTGACCCTCAGGAAAGTTGCTGTCTTTATTCTGTCTCCTCTTGTCTTTACTTCTCAGCCTACCTCGGCCTACTCAGTCTTTTCATCTCAGCACCCACTGGCCTACTAACTAACTACTTCCTGTTTTTCCTTTATATCCCAGTGCTGTAACCTGACTTACGTTCACACACACTTTCCTCTAAACCCTGTCACCCCTTGTCCACCTAGAGTCCCGGCCTCCGTGTTGGGTGCTGTATTCTGTGGGTGTGTGTTTTGAAGGTGTGTGTAACAACTGTCTCCACCTGCCTGGCTGTAGTTCCTACCTGTGGCCACCCAAAGTCGCAGGGGCACCACAATAGTCTCCAGAAATTGGAAGAGTATAGTAGCAAAACCCTGTACAGCATCATAGACACATGAATTAGTCTTCTCTTGTTCTGCAGTGAAACAAAGCAGGATCCTTGCACACATGTTCTCTTATGCTTCAGCAGAGGATCCCGATCTTTCTGATCTTGAGAGCCAGATCCGGCTCTGAGAGGATCACGAGCCACATCCAGCTCTGAGAGGATCACGAGCCACATCCAGCTCTGAGAGGATCACGAGCCACATCCAGCTCTGAGAGAATCACGAGCCACATCCAGCTCTGAGATAGGGTCTCCATATTCTGTGTATTAATGCATCATTAAATGGAAATACACCAGCGGAGAATATCCTACAATTAGCAGGAGATTCTAGATCAGAATCTCATCACGTCCTGTCAGTTATTCCCTCCACAGTCGCCTCTGATAGGAGACTTTATAAATCATTTTAATAGTCATTATTTGGACGGAGGGTATACAGTTCTATAAAGGGCGTTTACTGCACTTTATGTGGATAACACAATCAATAGTGAGTATGCAGCTCTATATGGGAGGTTTACAGCATTATTTCCTATATAACAGTACTGTATGGAGTTACACAACTGTGAGCGAATACAGCACTTTATGGAGGTATATAGGTCTGTATACTGCACCCACTGTGCTAACCTAGTATAACAGAGGATTTAGTGATTGCAGATGATATGATATGTAGCACTAACTTGAGGTAATCAGCAGTATAAGGAAGTGCACAGTCCTATATCCAGCCCTCTATGATTACACAACATATGTCACCATATAGTGCTGTATACCATCCTATAAGGGGTGAGCGGTAGCTGTGATCCGGTCACAATCACAGTGTTCTTTGTTAATCATCTGCCCCGTCCCCTCCTCCTTTCATCACATACAGTAGATCTGAATCAGCCAATAGGGAAGTGATTCGTGGAAACCAATGAGCTGCAGTGGGCGGTGTCTGCTAATGTTTTATCACATGACTTTCCCAACCAATAGAACAGTGATCTGACAGCAGGGCTCATTAGCATGGCCGGGCTTTAAATACAGCCGCTCTAGGAGAAGTAAGATTATTATTCTCATTCTAGAACTCTGGTCTCTCTTCTCATCATGGCTGATCCTAAGTCTGCTCCCGCTCCCAAGAAGGGCTCCAAGAAAGCCGTCAGTAAGACTCAGAAGAAGGATGGCAAGAAGCGGAGGAAGGCCAGGAAGGAGAGCTATGCCATCTACGTGTACAAGGTGCTGAAGCAGGTCCACCCCGACACCGGCATCTCCTCCAAGGCCATGACCATCATGAACTCTTTCGTGAACGACATCTTTGAGCGCATCGCAGGGGAGGCCTCCCGCCTGGCTCATTACAACAAGCGCTCCACCATCACCTCCCGGGAGATCCAGACCTCCGTGCGCCTGCTGCTGCCTGGAGAGCTGGCCAAGCACGCCGTGTCCGAGGGCACCAAGGCCGTCACCAAGTACACCAGCGCCAAGTGAGCAGTGCCCTGCTCCACCATCACCCCAAAGGCTCTTCTAAGAGCCACCACCCCGTCTACATCAGAGCTGTGGCTGCTCCTCTCCCCGGAAACATTTGTACACTGACCGGTCTGAGCCTCACATTGTAGATAACGGAGAATAAACCAATGACTTGTTTATTGCTGTACTGTGGATTCCCTGTATAGGCGAGTGCAGATATGTATTACATATAAATTTGTTCATGGAGAAGCTGCTGAGATCATGTGATTCTATCATTTCTCCTGCACTGCGGTATATACACCCTCATCTGAGAAGCAGCTCCTGCTGCGGGGGAATACACGATAATTGTGTTCTGCTCTATCCTGACAACCTAAAGGCTCTTCAGAGCCGCCAAATATTCTGCATGAGAGGCTGCAATCTTGTTGGTTTAACTGAAGAGTCCGAGACCCCCAACTGCAGGTCACTTTTCTGTACGGAGGATGATATTGGGGATCGGGTTTGTATCTGATGATCGCTGTGTGGCTGCTGTCATTTCTGTAGGATCTATAGTCTCATCGTACAATGATTTTCTTTTGCCGCATGTTTGTAAGGAAAACTGGCATATAGCAGATTTATGTAGGTGGAACTTTTGGTTTAACCCTAAAACTATATTTGTGACTGACAAATCTCAACTGAATGGAAGGAAGTGGCGAAACAGCAGCACATAGTCCTCCGCACTGTGTAGGGATTGCAGCTCCCGGGATCAGTCTGCAGACAGTGAGGAGGACGCGGTCACCAGCAGGATCACCTACGTATCATGGCGGCATCTCTCGGGTCCCCATTATTGATACGAGGCTGCGCCGCTTTCCTCCCGCTCCCATCATTTACCATCTACATGTGGATACAGATTGTGATATTCTGGCGGCTCCTGATCCCGTGTAATGAACCGTCCGGAGCACCGAGCTGACCGCGATCTCCTGAGCTGATCACATCAGAGCTTGTACTATAGAGAGCGGATACTGCGCCACTAATCCGGGGATCTGGAGCCTCCTGTGCGGGGTGAAAGCGGCCGCCGATCCCTGAACACGAGCACGACGGCCGAGAGCCGCCGCCCTGACCCCGCGTGTTACACCGGAGACAACGAGGAAGGAACCGGCAGAGATTGGGCGGGAAGGTCAAAACCGGTTTTCGGCACAAAACAAGAGACTATGGCTCCGCCCACAGAAAGCTCCGCCTTACAGGTCCCCTCTCTGTTAACCATTTAGTGTCCGGTGTTTATCGCCGTTTCTCTATTACAATAGTCAGAATAGTAAATATGGAGGGAGTGAAGCGCTGACCTGAGGATACATTATATGGGTGAGTGCAGAAATGTATTGTACATAAATCTGTTTATGGCGACTAATGGAGAAGCCGCTGAGAAGAGTTGGTAAATGTTTATTTGGAGGGATTCGTTTGAATGTATGCAGGTAGGTATACATCCACATCTGAGGAGAAGCTCCTGCGGCGGATGGGGGGGAGATCGGCCTTGGGCTCGGATCATTGCGAGCTGTAGGGGCGGCTGGGAACAACAAGGGCACTAGAGTGTTAAAATTGAATTTGCAGTGAATCATTCTGTGGGCGGAGCCTGGGCCTTTCTGAATGGTGATTGGCTGAGTACTGAGTTTGAAATTCCCGCATCTCTTTGTTCTGTGTAACACGCGGTGTCAGGCGGGAGGTGTCGGGAGATCTGCTCCTGTCACCTGGGCGTGACTGTATGATAGATTTATGGTGAATTCAGCGCTATATTGCGGTATATAATACGATATGGGAGTAAACAGCATAAACAGCCCTGTGTGAGGGTTTATAGCACAAGAAATATAAAGCACTTTATTAGCAGTGGGCTGCACTATATGGTAATGAGACACTGGATTGTGTACAAAAAAATAGGCGGCTTAGAGAACTGAGAATACAGCACTACACTGGGAGTATAAAGCTCTGTATGACAGTATGTAATAGATTGGGGCTGTACAGTGGTATACAGTACAACATGGAGATACAGCATTGTATGGAGACTAAACAGCTGTATATGGGGATTACTGTAATGAAGCGTGTGACTGTATATAACAGCAACGTGACGGCTCAGATGTTCTCCATTACCACAGTCCGTTTCTATTTACCCAATAACCGAAGCCTGAAGAGAAAGAGCTCAATGTCAACGAGGAGCGGACCAGAAGGAGAACTGATGATGGCATCTGTGTGTTAATGTTGTACTCTGAGCGCTGTATGTGACAAGTCTATATATTATCTGCTGCTCTATACACAGCGGCTCATCCCTGTATTGTGTGATTAGTGACGATGTGCAGATCTGCTGCTCTGTGTATTGTAGATTCCTCCATCTGCGCTTCCTGCTCCAGTGAAGGTGACGTCAGTGTCCGCAGAGCCGCAGCTCATTGGTGTTTGCTTAATTTCCTTCTCCCTTGGCAGCTTCAGATCCATCCAATGACAGGAGAGGAGGGCGGAGCATCAGCTTATAAATACAGATGGAAGGCTTCATGTTCATCATTTCTTGCGCACATTAGTGATTCAAGCTCAACCATGTCTGGACGCGGCAAACAAGGAGGCAAAGTCCGAGCTAAGGCCAAGACCCGCTCATCACGGGCAGGACTGCAGTTCCCGGTCGGTCGTGTGCACAGGCTTCTCCGTAAGGGCAATTATGCGGAGAGAGTGGGCGCCGGCGCTCCGGTGTATCTGGCCGCTGTGCTCGAGTATCTGACTGCTGAGATCCTGGAATTGGCCGGCAATGCTGCCCGGGACAACAAGAAGACCCGCATCATCCCCCGTCACCTGCAGCTGGCTGTGCGCAATGACGAGGAGCTGAACAGGCTGCTGGGTGGGGTGACCATCGCCCAGGGAGGCGTCCTGCCCAACATCCAGGCCGTGCTGCTGCCCAAGAAGACCGAGAGCAGCAAGAAGAGCAAGTGATCGCCTCATCCCACATCTGTCCTACAACCAAAGGCTCTTCTAAGAGCCACCACCTCCTCATCAGAGCTGGGACCGCTGATACCGTATCATGCTCCATAACGTTCTGTTGAACGTTTTGAAGTTAAATTTGTACTTCGTTACATTATGCTACATAATATAAGATCAGACACGTGGAGCAGTGGGGGCTGTATTTCACCTATTGGCTGTATATATACTTTGCTTGTCGAGGTATATAGTCTACAAATGAGTTCTGCCCCATCACCTGAGCACAAATCTATCGCCACCATGTTCTCTGGATTCGCCGCCTTTCACTCTGCGCATCCCGTAGTTTTTCGCATTTACCCAATTAGTGTCCTACCCGGGTTCCCTGTGGTGTTAGTGCGGATCTTACCACAACTACAAGTCATCTGTTTTCCAGGAGCCTGATGTGGGCGCTGCCGGGATCTGGGGAGGACGATGTTGCTTCATCTATCCGTATACATGTGGGGTAGTTATCTGCAGACCCCCGGCCACTAAGGAGTTAAATTGAGGTGGAAACACTTGTATCGTGTATTAGTTGGATGATATTTGTCATTTGCTGATCACAGACCTGTTGGTTATTGTGAATCTCCCGCTCAGTCGGTTATTACCGGCTCCTCCTCCCTGTTCTCTAGTGGATCACAAACCTCCTGTCTGTAGCTGTGGAATTAATCTTTATATTACAAGATTAAGCTGCTGAATTATGAGATCTGCTTGGTAATTAATAAATCGTGAATTGTCACTGATCGGTTTCCTGGCCAGTATATCAGCGTTCACAATACTGAGAATTATTCAAATCTGCCGAAAATTGTAGCCTTTAGTTTAGAATAGGTGATATGTAACAATCTGTTCAGATCAGGAAGGATTAATCTAATTAATGAAAGGCGCATTTGTAGAAATATTGTATTCCATGAATATGAGGCCACAATGTATCAGGCGCCATTACCAATGTACAGCTCAACAGTTTATAATAAATCACTGAGAAAGTGCAGATTGGAGCTGAAAATATCACTGAGCCCTGAAAAGAACCAATTTCCACATCAGGAGCACAATGTTCCTTATCAGATGTCTGACTACTACTCTCATCATCTACATGGATTCTTCATTTCATTATCCCTCTAATCACCTGACCAGTGATATGATCTGAGCCTGGAGATACAGAGGCTGTAACAGAAATGGCTGTCAGTGCAGTGTAACCACATATTCCTCAGAGACATTAGTGGGAACACAGAGAAGAGATCACAGTAATAATAGATTTATTTATCTGACCCCAACATATTTCACCGCACTTCATAGTAAAGCAAGAGAGACACATACTGTACTAGAAAGACATTACAGAGCACAGGGGGTATCAGATGTTTGTGTCTCTGGAGCCTTTTATATCCTCTGCAGAATATGTTTCTGTATTGTGGAGCGTTGTGCACTTCTTGGAGAATTTCTGCTTTATATACTGTAAATACTATAGAATATATGGTAGATTTATATATTACACAAAATACTGTCTACAAATGTCTACTTAATATACTGGACACTCAGTTTTCTATACTGCTCGCAGTACTGTGTGCAGTCTGTTGCTCTATATACAGCTGTGGTCTGTGTGTTCAGTCTGTGCTCTATATACAGCTGTGCTCTGTGTGTGCAGTCTGTCTCTATATACAGCTGTGCTGCTGTTGCAGTCTGTGCTTATTATACAGCTGTGCTCTGTGTGCAGTCTGTGCTCTATATACAGCTGTGCTCTGTTGTCCCAGTTGTGCCTTATATACAGCTGTGCTCTTGTGTGCAGTCTGTCTCAAATAATACAAGCTGTGCCTTGTGTGTGCAGTTGTCTCTAATATACAACTGTGCTCTGTGTGTGCAGTGTGTCTCTATATACAGCTGTGCTCTGTGTGGCAGTCTGTGCTCTATATACAAGCTGTGCTCTGGTGTGTGCATTTTCTGTGCTCTATATACAGCTGTGCTCTGTGTGTGCAGTCTTCTTATATACAGCTGTGCTCTGTGTGCAGTCTGTACTGCTATATACAGCTGTGCTCTGTGTGTGCAGTCTGTGCTCTATATACAGCGTGCTCTGTTGTGCAGTCTTGCTCTAATACAGCTGTGCTCTGTGTGTGCAGTCTGTGCTTATAATACAGCTGTGCTGTGTGTGCAGTCTGTACTCTATTTTACAGCTGTGCTGGTGTGTGCAGTCTGTCTCTATATACAGCTGTGACTTGTTGTGAGTCTGTGCTCTATATACAGCTGTGCTCTGTGTGTGCAGTCTGTGCTCTATATACAGCTGTTGTCTATGTGTGCAGTCTGTGCTCTTATATACAGCTGTGCTGCTGTGTGTCAGTCTGTGCTCTATATACAGCTGTGTCTGTGTGGTGCAGTCGTGTGCTCTATATACAGCTGTGCTCTGTGTGTGCAGTCTGTGCTCTATATACAGCTGTGCTCATGTGTGCAGTCTGTGCTCTATATACAGCTGTGCTCTGGTGCAGTTGTTCATAACAGCTGTGCTCTGTGTGTGCAGTCTGTGCCCCCCCCCCCCCCCCCCCCCCCCCCCCCCCCCCCCCCCCCCCCCCCCCCCCCCCCCCCCCCCCCCCCCCCCCCCCCCCCCCCCCCCCCCCCCCCCCCCCCCCCCCCCCCCCCCCCCCCCCCCCCCCCCCCCCCCCCCCCCCCCCCCCCCCCCCCCCCCCCCCCCCCCCCCCCCCCCCCCCCCCCCCCCCCCCCCCCCCCCCCCCCCCCCCCCCCCCCCCCCCCCCCCCCCCCCTGTGCAGTCTGTTGCTTTTATATCAGCTGTGTCTATGTGTGCAGTCTCTGTCTCTAGTATACAGCTGTGCTCTGTGTGTGGCAGTCTATGCTCTATATACAGCTGTGCTCTGTGTGAGTGTGCTCTGTAATAATACACTGTGCTCTGTGTGTCAGTCTGTGCTCTATATACAGCTGTGCTCTGTGTGTCAGTCTATGCTCATAAATGTGCCTTTGTGTGAAGTTGTGATATAACAATTCTGTTGTCAGGTGGTTATCTATATAAAGTGGCTTTGTAGAATTGTATTCCTAATATGACACATGTATCAGGGCCATTCCTGTGCTCGTTATATACAGGAAGTGCTGTTGGAGTCTGAAAATATCACTGGCCTGAAAAGACCTTCACAATAAGCACATGTTCCTTTCTGAGTCTGTACTCTATATCACACTTGGCTCATTTCATTCCCTCTATCATACCAGTTGATGGCCTGGAGTCAGGGCTGTAACAGTGGCTGTGTGCAGTGTACCCTATTTACAGAGCTTGTGGACAAGGGATCCGTAATAAGTTTTTTTGTGCAGTTCACCGCCTCTATATACAGCTGGGACATACTGTTGAAGCATCAGGCCGGTATAAGTTGTGCTCTGATATTCTGCAGAATTGTGTCTTATTGTGGCTTGTGCTTCTTGAGTTCTTGCTTAATACTGTGAATCTATGTTTGGAGTTTATATATTACACAACTGTCTCATGTCTACTTATTGGCATCGTTTTCTATATACAGCTGTGCTGTGTCTGTACTGTCTCTATAACAGCTGTGCTTGTGTTGAAGTTATTGTCATTACAGTCTTGCCTGTGTGGCAGTTGTGCTTATACGCTGTGCTCTGTGTGCAGTCTGTGCTCTATATACAGCTGTGCTCTGTGTGTGCAGTCTGTGCTTATATACAGCTGTGCTCTGTGTGTGCAGTCTGTGCTCTAAAAAAAAAAAAAAAAAAAAAAAAAAAAAAAAAAAAAAAAAAAAAAAAAAAAAAAAATGCCTTACAGCTGTGGTGTGTGCGTCTGTGTCTATATACAGCTGTGCTCTGTGTGTCATCTGTGCTCATATACAGCTGTGCTCTGTGTGCAGTCTGTACTCTATATACAGTGTGCTCTGTATGCAGTCTGTGTATATAAGCTGTGCTCTATGTTGTCTGTGCGTATTCACGTGCTCTGTGTGTGCATCTGTGCTCTAAACAGCTGTGCTCTGTGTGTGCAGTCTGTGTCATAACAACTGTCTCTGTGTGTGCAGCTGTACTCTATATAAGCTGTGCCCTGTTGTGCAGTGTATGCTCATATAACTGTGCTCTGTGTTGCAGTCGTCCTTATATACAGCTGCCTGTGTGTGCAGTCAGTTCCTTATACAGCGTGCTGGTGTGCATTCTGTGCTGTATATCAGCTGGCCTGTGTTCAGTCTGTCTCTATATACAGCTGTGCTCTGTGTGTGCAGTCTGTCTCTAATACAGCTGTGCTCTGTGTGTGCAGTCTGTGCCTATATACAGCTGTGCTGTGTGTGTGCAGTCTGTGCTCTATATACAGCTGTGCTGGGTGTCAGTTGTGCTTATATACAGCTTGCTCTGTGTGTGCACTGGCTCTATATACAGCTGTGTCGTGTGTGCGTCGGCTTACATACAGCTGTGCTCTGTGTGTGCATCTGTGCTCTATATACACTGTGCTGTTTGTGCAGTTGTGCTCTATATACAGCTTGCTGTGTGTGTGCATCGTGCTTATATACACTTTCTTTGTGCAGTCTATGCTCATATACAGCTGTCTATTGTGCAGTCGTGCTCTTATACACTGTGCTTGTGTGAGCTGTACCTATATCAGCTGTGCTCTGTGTGCAGTCTGTGCTCTATATATAGCTGTGCTCTGTGTGTGCAGTCTGTGCTTAATACAGCTGTGCTCTGTGTGCAGTCTGTGCTCTATATACAGCTGTGCTCTGTGTGTGCAGTCTATGCTCTATATACAGCTGTGCTCTGTGTGCAGTCTGTGCTCTATATACAGCTGTGCTCTGTGTGTGCAGTCTGTCTCTATATACAGCTGTGCTCTGTGTGTGCAGTCTGTGCTCTATATACACTGTGCTCTGTGTGTGCAGTCTGTGCTCTATATACAGCTGTGCTCTGTGTGCAGTCTGTCTCTATATACAGCTGTGCTCTGTGTGCAGTCTGTGCTCTATATACAGCTGTGCTCTGTGTGTGCAGTCTGTGCTCTTATACAGCTTGCTTTTTTTTTTTTTTTTTTTTTTTTTTTTTTCTAATACAGCTGCTCTGTGTTGCAGTCTGTGCTCTATATACAGCTGTGCCTGGTGTGCAGTCTGCTCTATATACACTGTGCTGTGTGTGCAGTCGTCTCTATATACAGCGTGCTCTGTGTGCAGTCTGGCCTATATACAGCTTGCTCGTGTTGCAGTCTGTCTCTATTACAGCTGTGCTCTGTGTTGCATCGTCTTATAACAGCTGTGCTCTGTGTCAGTCTGTACTTATAACAGCTTGCTTTGTGTGCAGTCTGTCTCTATATACAGCGTCTCTGTTGTGCAGTCTGTGCTCTATATACACTGTGCCTGTGTGTCAGTCTGTCTCTATATACAGCGTGCCTGTGTGTGCAGTTGTTCTCTATATACAGCTGTGCCTGTTGCAGTCTGTCTCTATATACACTGTCCTGTGTTGCAGTCGTCTCTATTACACTGTGCTCTGTGTTGCATCTGTGCTTAATAAGCTTGCTCGTGTGCATCTGTCTCTATATACAGCTGGCTCTGTGTGTGCAGTCGTGCCTAATACAGCTGTGCCTGTGTGCAGTCTGTGCTCATATACAGCGTGCTTGTGTGTGCATCTGTGCTTATATACAGCTGTGTTGTGTGCAGTCTGTCTCTATATACAGCTTGCTCTGTTGTGCAGTCTGT
Source organism: Allobates femoralis (assembly GCA_033576535.1). Taxonomy (NCBI): domain Eukaryota; kingdom Metazoa; phylum Chordata; class Amphibia; order Anura; family Aromobatidae; genus Allobates; species Allobates femoralis. The sequence goes on along the minus strand of JARQOC010000011.1, from coordinate 217,159,471 downwards.
GCTCTATATACAGCTGTGCTTGTGTGTGAGTCGTGCTCTAATACACTGTGCTCTGTGTGTGCATCTGTGCTCTATATACAGCTGTGCTTGTGTGGCAGTCTTCTCTATATACAGCTGTGCTCTGTGTGCAGTCTGTGCTCTATATACAGCTGTGCTCTGTGTGTGCAGTCTGTGCTCTATTCACAGCTGTGCTCTGTGTGTGCAGTCTGTGCTTTATATACAGCTGTGCTCTGTGTGTGCAGTCTGTACTCTATATACAGCTGTGCTCTGTGTGTGCAGTCTGTGCTCTATATACAGCTGTGCTCTGTGTGTGCAGTCTGTGCTCTATATACAGCTGTGCACTGTGTGTGCAGTCTGTTCTCTATATACAGCTGTGCTCTGTGTGTGCAGTCTGTTCTCTATATACAGCTGTGCTCTGTGTGGCAGTCTGTGCTCTATATACAGCTGTGCTCTGTGTGTGCAGTCTGTGCTCTATTTACAGCTGTGCTCTGTGTGTGCAGTCTGTGCTTATATACAGCTGTGCTCTGTGTGCAGTCTGTACTCTATATACAGCTGTGCTCTGTGTGTGCAGTCTGTGCTCTATATACAGCTGTGCTCTGTGTGTGCAGTCTGTGCTCTATATACAGCTGTGCTCTGTGTGTGCAGTCTGTGCTTTATATACAGCTGTGCTCTGTGTGCAGTCTGTACTCTATATACAGCTGTGCTCTGTGTGTGCAGTCTGTGCTCTATATACAGCTGTGCTTGTGTGTGTAGTCTGTGCTCTATATACAGCTGTGCTCTGTGTGTGCAGTCTGTGTTTCTATATACAGCTGTGCTCTGTGTGTGCAGTCTAGTCTCTATATACAGCTGTGCTGTGTGTGCAGTCTGTGCTCTATATACAGCTGTGCTCTTGTGTGTGCAGTCTGTGCTCTATATACAGCTGTGCTCTGTGTGTCAGTCTGTGCTCTATATACAGCTGTGCTCTATGTTGTGCAGTCTGTGCTGTATATACAGCTGTGCTCTGTGTGTGCAGTCTGTGCTCTGTGTGTGCAGTCTGTGCTCTATATACAGCTGTGCTCTGTGTGTGCAGTCTGTGCTCTATATACAGCTGTGCTCTGTGTGGTGCAGTCTGTACTCTATATACAGCTGTGCCCTGTGTGTGCAGTGTATGCTCTATATACAGCTGTGCTCTGTGTGTGCAGTCTGTCCTCTATATACAGCTGTGCTCTGTGTGTGCAGTCAGTTCTCTATTTACAGCTGTGCTCTGTGTGTGCAGTCTGTGCTGTATATACAGCTGTGCTCTGTGTGTGCAGTCTGTGCTCTATATACAGCTGTGCTCTGTGTGTGCAGTCTGTGCTCTACATACAGCTGTGCTCTGTGTGTGCAGTCTGTGCTCTATATACAGCTGTGCTGTGTGTGTGCAGTCTGTGCTCTATATACAGCTGTGCTGTGTGTGTGCAGTCTGTGCTCTATACACAGCTTGCTCTGTGTGTGCAGTCTGTGCTCTATATACAGCTGTGCTCTGTGTGTGCAGTCTGTGCTCTACATACAGCTGTGCTCTGTGTGTGCAGTCTGTGCTCTATATACAGCTGTGCTGTGTGTGTGCAGTCTGTGCTCTAATACAGCTGTGCTGTGTGTGTGCAGTCTGTGCTCTATATACAGCTGTGCTCTGTGTGTGCAGTCTATGCTCTATATACAGCTGTGCTCTGTTGTGCAGTCTGTGCTCTATATACAGCTGTGCTTTGTGTGCAGTCTGTCCTCTATTACAGCTGTGCTCTGTGTGTGCAGTCTGTGCTCTATGTATAGCTGTGCTCTTGTGTGCAGTCTGTCTCTACATACAGCTGTGCTCTGTGTGTGCAGTCTGTGCTCTATATACAGCTGTGCTCTGTGTGTGCAGTCTATGCTCTATATACAGCTGTGCTCTGTGTGCAGTCTGTGCTCTATATACAGCTGTGCTCGTGTGTGCAGTCTGTGCTCTATATACAGCTGTGCTCTGTGTGCAGTTGTGCTCTATATACAGCTGTGCTCTGTGTGTGCACAGTGTGTTCTCTCTATATACAGCTGTGCTCTGTGTGTGCCATACTCTGTGCATCGTATATACAGCTGTGCTCTGTGTGCAGTCTGTTCTCTATATACAGCTGTGCTCTGTGTGTGCAGTCTGTTCTCTATATACAGCTGTGCTCTGTGTGTGCAGTCTGTGCTCTATATACAGCTGTGCTCTGTGTGTGCAGTCTGTGCTCTATATACAGCTGTGCTCTGTGTGCAGTCTGCTCTCTATATACAGCTGTGCTCTGTGTGCAGTCTGTGCTCTATATACAGCTGTGCTCTGTGTGTGCAGTCTGTGCTCTATATACAGCTGTGCTCTGTGTGCAGTCTGCTCTCTATATACAGCTGTGCTCTGTGTGCAGTCTGTGCTCTATATACAGCTGTGCTCTGTGTGTGCAGTCTGTGCTCTATATACAGCTGTGCTCCTTGTGTGCAGTCTGTGCTCTATATACAGCTATGCTCTGTGTGTGCAGTCTGTGCTCTATATACAGCTGTGCACTGTGTGTGCAGTCTGTTCTCTATATACAGCTGTGCTCTGTGTGTGCAGTCTGTTCTCTATATACAGCTGTGCTCTGTGTGCAGTCTGTGCTCTATATACAGCTGTGCTCTGTGTGTGCAGTCTGTGCTCTATTTACAGCTGTGCTCTGTGTGTGCAGTCTGTGCTCTATATACAGCTGTGCTCTGTGTGTGCAGTCTGTGCTCTATATACAGCTGTGCTCTGTGTGCAGTCTGTGCTCTATATACAGCTGTGCTCTGTGTGTGCAGTCTGTGCTCTATATACAGCTGTGCTCTGTGTGTGCAGTCTGTGCTCTATGTACAGTGAAGTCACATCGTAAATCCGTCATCTTGTCAGATCTTCTCACCATTCCAGGCCTCAGCGGTCACAGCCTCACTGAGGGTCAGACACAATATTATGGTGGGTTTACACACACCAATTTATCTGTTCAATATCTGAACCAATCTCTGGTTGCAGTGAAATCATGGATACATTGCTCCATTTTGTGGCTGTGTACAACATGGAGCAATGTATCCATGATTTCACTGCAACCAGAGATTGGTTCAGAGATTGAACAGATAAATTGGTGTGTGTAAACCCACCATTAGGCAGCTGATTGCCCTCACCCACCTCTGTGTATTATCTACTGATCTAGAACAAGTGTTCACCCCCCAATACTCTGCACATAGGGATATATCTGTGTTCCAGGGCAGGGAGGCGGCAGTCAGTGGAGCCATCGCCTGTGTTACCCTTCCGGGCTCTCAGCAGCTCCAGCTCGTCCCCACATCGTACAATCAGCTCCTGTACGATAGACATTGTAGGACAGATCCCTGTGATGGTGACAAGAGCCGGGAATAGGAGGACGAGCTCCCGCCACAGATTTATCTTCCCGGATACTCAGTGATGTGCAGATCGGGAGGACGATGGCGATGATCCCGGGACCTCCTCTCCGCTCTCCCCCGGCATCTCTGCTAGTGACGGCTATAAACGGTCAGAGGAGATATTGGGAAGGAGAAGTGATAGAGAAACCGCGCTCCTCTGTCCTCATTTAGCGGGGAAGGGACTTTTATCCCGGGCAGGGAAGCACAAGGGGAGAGCGGAGCTTCACTCGGGCTCAGTTTGGAGAAGGCGGGGCCTGTGATCATAGGCAGCCAATAGACGCTCAGGAGGAGGCAGCTCAGCAGCCAATCAGTGCGCAGTAAGACTGTACATATAACAGACATCTCCAGCCTCGACCTCATTGGTTTCCTATTAGGAGAATTTTGTGTTTTCTTTCCTCATCACACGATGGCAGAGACCGCACCAGCCGCCGCTCCTCCTCCCGCAGAACCGGCCGCCAAAGCTAAGAAGCTGAAGAAAGCCGGGACCGCCAAGAAAAGCCACAAACCCTCCGGCCCCAGCGTCTCCGAGCAGATTGTCACAGCCGTGTCCGCCTCTAAGGAGCGCAGTGGGGTCTCTCTGGCCGCCCTGAAGAAGGTTCTGTCTGCTGGAGGATACGATGTAGAGAAGAACAACAGCCGTGTGAAGCTGGCCGTCAGGAGCCTGGTCACCAAGGGCAGCCTGGTCCAGGTGAAGGGCAGCGGCGCCTCAGGATCCTTCAAGATTAACAAGGACAAGGCAGCCAAGAAGCCAGCAGCTGCGGCCAAGACTAAGAAACCTGCTGCAGCCAAGAAAGCGGCCAAATCCCCGAAGAAGCCCAAGAAGGCTCCGACCGCAGCCAAGAAGAGCCCGAAAAAGGCTAAAAAGCCCGCAGCTGCCAAGAAAGCGGCCAAGAGCCCCAAGAAGGCGAAGGCAGCTCCAAAGCCCAAAAAGGCGGCCAAACCCAAATCTGCCAAGAGCCCAGCTAAGAAGGCGGCCAAACCCAAAGCTGTAAAGAGCCCAGCTAAGAAGGCAGCAAAGGCCAAGAAGCCTGCGGCCAAGAAGTAAGCAGGAGCCCTTCTGTCCTCCACCACAAAGGCTCTTTTCAGAGCCACCACCTTGTCCCAGCAGAGCTGTGTGATCGATGCCTCGAGATCTGTCATTTCTATATTATACTGTGTACAGGGAGCGGCAGACTGGTGACAATAAATAGGGGCTTTTCCTTAACGTCTCTGTCCCCATCACAGCAGTCCTGTAACTTTAGATCCGAGCAGCACTCGTACAGGTGACAGCACAGGGGGAGGAGCGGAGGGTTATTGGCTTGGAGCGCAGCAGGGAAGGAGCAGATGTCACTAATCAGAATCGTGTATTCACTTTGGTGTCAGTGATTGGAGATGTGTCTGGTGCGGGATCACTGCGATGTAAGGACTGAAGCACCAGTGTAATCAGGAGTGTGAGGGATGGTGGGACAATGCTGTACAGACACATCGGCGGCTCTGCTGTGGAGTCCCGTGTATAAGTGATATTCCCTCTGCCCTATACACAGCCACACAAGTGTTAACTGCAGGGACCTCGCCCCGCTGATGAAGGGCGGAGCTACAGAGAGGGGCTCAGTCCTATTCTAAACGATGATTGGTCGCGGACGTCACACATTATTGGCGGGCTCATGTTATTTTACGAAATAGCCAGTAGAATGTAGGTGGTGTGTCTCATACGGACCAATGAGGGGCAGCCCAGGACTATAAATATCCTGCTCTGCCCGCTGTTGGTATCATTTCTGTTCTCTTGTATCCAGAGCTATGGCCAGAACTAAGCAGACCGCTCGTAAATCCACCGGAGGGAAAGCTCCCCGCAAGCAGCTGGCTACTAAGGCCGCCAGGAAGAGCGCTCCCTGCCACCGGAGGAGTGAAGAAGCCTCACCGCTACCGGCCAGGCACAGTCGCTCTCCGTGAGATCCGCCGTTACCAGAAGTCCACCGAGCTGCTGATCCGTAAGCTTCCCTTCCAGCGCCTGGTGAGAGAGATCGCCCAGGACTTCAAGACCGATCTCCGCTTCCAGAGCTCTGCTGTCATGGCCCTGCAGGAGGCCAGCGAGGCTTATCTGGTGGGGCTGTTTGAGGACACCAATCTGTGCGCCATCCACGCCAAGAGGGTCACCATCATGCCCAAAGACATCCAGCTGGCCCGCCGCATCCGCGGGGAGAGAGCTTAGATCTGTCCTGCGACCCGAGTACAACACAAAGGCTCTTTTCAGAGCCACCAAATTCTCTATAGACGAGCTGATTCCTGTCTTTGTAATTCTGCCTTGATTCTCTTGCGCTCATCATCATCTGATGCGGTGCTCAATGTGTTGGAGGATGGCGGGGAAATGAATCATTTTCGTTATGTCCCAAGTATATGATGTTGATGTGGTTCTGCACATGCAATCTCTTCGTCACTTAATACCCGAATTCCGTTTGTTGTCCGTTTGATCCTAACACCTAGTAAGCTCGATCTTTATAGATCACGGTTATGATCTGTTGGCGTTTGTGGTGAGGAATTGCTGCCTTTAGTTGGGCGCTGAAGAACTAAAGCTACCAGTAGAACCGGATCATCAGAATCCACGGTCACCGAGGAGTTAAACAGTGGAGGCGTTCTGTCACTTGCAATTCACAAAAGTCTGATGAAGAAAATGATCATCTCGCGCCAGAAGTTTTAACTCTTCAGTATCCTCAGCATGACGGGGTGTATGACTGTGTGTACTGATGTATCTATATGTGACAGATGTATTAAAAGAAGGAAATGTCCCGATCTGTGAGCGCAATCAGTACTCCAGGCAGCCGCTCAGGCGATTCTGCACAGAGACTGGGTGTGATATAGACCCCAATCTGCACAGGATCTTACGTTCTAGAGAATATTCACCTATATATAGAACACGCTGGTGCTCCCCGCCCCCTCCTCCCTGTATTCAGCGCTCAACCTACAGCTGCAGGAGCGGAATTCTCTATATTCCCGACACTCAGAACATTGTTCCTATGATGAAAGTTACGATTTTTGGGGCACAACAAAGTGATAGATCATGGTTTAGTTGATGGGAGGGGTCAGATTAGTGATTATTTCTCCTCATATATATAATATATCATCGTCCACAATGCCGATGATCACTTGTTACATACAGAATATATTCAGGCGCAGAGCACATCTGGTCGGTGACATTTTCAGCAGTGATCTGATTCTTCTCATTGAATAGAGCTGCACTTTCTCAGTGATTTATAGATCGGTGATGGAGCCTGATTCTTTGTGATCTGATGTTCAATCATTCTCTTTTGTTGTTACATGGTATCTCTATAAATTACTTTAATTGATTAGATTAATTCATCGTGATCTGGAAAGGTGAAAGAAAACTGCAGAAACTGTACAATGAGCGGGAAATTCAAACTTTCTAACGGTTCTGAGATCAGCCAATCAGCACAAGGAGAGGAGATGTAATTCAGTAAGACACGCCTATGATAGCATAATCTCTGCAGTTATCTCTCTGGTCCACCCTTCCTCTATATCAAGGAGGAGTTGAAGCAATTTAATCATTTGATTTATGGTGAATTCAGCGCTATATTGCGGTATTCAATGCTATATGGTGTATACAGCACTATATCTAGTGTGCAGCACATCATGGGGATACAGCATTGTATGGAGACAGCAGTATTGGGGTTTACTGTAATGAAGCGTTGATATTTATCCTCAGCACGGTGGCTCAGTTTTACCTCTGTTGCTGGATTCAAACACGAAACTAGCATTGACGGTTGTATTTTCCTGTTCCTCAACATACAATTACACTCATAGGGAATTTAGATTGGCTTATGGAGACAGGTATGAGGTTTAGGATCTGTGAATTAAGCTTTTTATACATGAATAAATGATATATCTGTGATAAAGCGGGAAAAATAACAGAGAATGAGCGGGATTCATTGTATTAAGTTCTGTTTCATCCAATCACATAAGTAAGGGGTTGAGCCGAATAAAGTGTTTATGTCGCTTAAACGCGTCATCTTGCAGTTCTCTCTCTGGTCCTCCCACAGCCTATATAAAAGAGGATTGCGATAATTTCAGGCATAGCGTTCTGCTGATTTGTTTGGAACATGTCTGGTCGCGGTAAAGGAGGGAAAGGTCTCGGGAAAGGCGGCGCCAAGAGGCACAGGAAGGTCCTCCGGGATAACATCCAGGGCATCACCAAACCTGCCATCCGCCGTCTGGCCCGCAGAGGAGGCGTCAAGCGCATCTCCGGCCTCATCTATGAAGAGACTCGCGGAGTCCTGAAAGTCTTCTTGGAGAACGTGATCCGTGACGCCGTCACCTACACCGAGCACGCCAAGAGGAAGACCGTCACCGCTATGGACGTGGTGTACGCGCTCAAGCGCCAGGGCCGCACTCTCTACGGCTTCGGAGGTTAATTGTGTTCTGCTCCATCGGACAAACCCAAATGCTCTTTTCAGAGCCACCACATGTTCTATGTGAGAGGCTACGACCTGTTACGGTATTAGGCGCTTATATCTCAGTAGTGACAGCCCAGTATTGTTGCTGATAATTTGCTTGTGTATCGTTAGTTTTGGATTTATATTGAGGGGATAGACGTTAACCAGAATCTTGAGAAACGGGTCCGGGACACGCAGAAGCGGCCTCCATCTGACGGAGGTCACCGGCCTTATCAATCAGCCGCAGTGTGGAGGATTGTGGAGTAATAGCAGGAGTTCAGGGAGAGTCACAGAGAACAGGTATAACTGACACAATGAATGCAGGGACCGGTCTGCGGCTCTTCCAGAGTGAAAGCTCCGCGTTCATTCAGAGCACAAGGCTGGAGGAGGGAAGAGGAGCCTGGATTAGGGGGAGACTTGTATTCAGACACTGAGGAGGATATCGGGGACATTCTGCTGCTGACAGGAGAGGATGGATTTCGTGATCGGTCATCCCCATCCCCCTCAGTAGCCTGGTAACAGAGGGGGGATGGGCTGTTCACGGTTTCAGCGCTGAGCGGCATTCTCTCTCTCTCTCTCTGCTGTGAGCACTTTGTGCTTTTTGTTTTCCTGACAGTATTAACCCTTTGCTTCCTAGACCGGTGATGGCTCCTGATCGTTTACGAATTCAAGATTGTGATTTATTGCGGGGATTCAGCTCATTGATGTCTCTCACATTACAAGTATTAAAAGCGGGAAAATATCAGTGGACGCTGCAGTGAGCGGGAGATTCAAACTCCCTAACGGCTCCGTGTTCAGCCAATCAGCAGAGCAGGAGGGGTAATATAGATTCAGTTCTCTCTCTGGTCCGTTCTCCATCTATAGTAGAGCCACACACTCTAATGAATGACTGAATTTTTATTTATTGTTCCAAAATGTAGTGAAATTGAGAAAATTCTATTCTCTCATTTTGTCTTGTATTTGTTTTTTTTAATGGGGAACTAAAATAAATAACTCTAAGGCTGGCTTCACACCATATTTTTTTGATCCTGCTGATCCGATGAGACCCGGATAGGCCCAGATCACATTTCAGCCCTATAGTTTGCCTATGGGGCCGGATGGCAGCTACCGTGTTTCCCCGAAAGTAAGACCCTGTCTTACATTTTTTTGGGGGCCAAAAGTGGCCCCTGGTCTTACTTTCGGGGGGGTGGGGGTCTTATATTGTGTGCCCCAGCAGTGTGGCCTACAGGCCCCCTCCTACTGGCACACTGCGGGAGCGGGACGCACGACATATGCACTGCATCCCCCTGTCAATCAGCGGCAGGGGGAGCAGTGCATTATACGGTATATATGGGCCCCCTCCTGCTGGCACACTACCCCCCTGTTCTGAGGCCCCCCTGCTGCTGCTGCAGACATCTTACCCTCCAGGGTCTTCTTGCAGCAGCCAGCGCGTCCGTCCTCTGTCCTCGGCTGTCTCCCGGATCATGTGACCCGTCGCAGCGCATGACGTCATCGCGACTGCGACCGGCCGGTCACATGATCTGGGAGACAGCCGAGGACAGAGGACGGACGCGCTGGCTGCTGCAAGAAGACCCTGGAGGGTAAGATGTCTGCAGCAGCAGCAGGGGGGCCTCAGAACAGGGGGGTAGTGTGCCAGCAGGAGGGGGCCCATATATACCGTATAATGCACTGCTCCCCCTGTCGCTGATTGACAGGGGGATGCAGTGCATATGTAATGAGCGGGCGCACGTGACGTGCGACCCGCTCCCCCCCCCCCTCCGCTAGGGGCCTTACATTAGCCCCCCCGGGTGTAAGGCCTTATAATCGGGGGAGGCCTTACATTAGCAGGCCCCCCTTTACCACTAGGCGGCCTTACAATCGGGGGGGCCTTACTTTCGGGGAAACACGGTATCTGCATCTGGTTTCCATGTGTCCGGGTGAATCCGGGAGGACTCAGGACTGCATGCACGATTTTTGTGTCTGGGGAGAAAGACCTCCCCAATCCGGATCCTCCCGGATCTAGGGCAATCCGGCGCTCCCTAACATGGGAGCCTATGGGGCTGGATTGCCCCTGTCCGGGAATCAGACACATGCGGCCGCATGCCGCTGTTATTTCAGGACCGCGGCTAGTTCCCCACTGACAATAAGGGTACAGGATAATGACACTGACCCTGGAGGTACAGGACAGGGCGGACTCCAGGTCGTGGGCACTTATACTGTATATAATAAGTGTATATATGTATGTATGTGCATGTCTTTCCCCTGCTTCTGTCTCTCCATGTATGATGTCTTTCCCCATATGTGCTGTGTCTACCCTCTCTGTGCCCGTTTCCCCCCTCTGTGCGGTCTCTCCTATGCGTCTGTCTCTTCCCTGTGTGATGTCTCGCCCCATGTATGCTGTTTTTCCTCTCTACCTGTCTCCCCCTTGTACACTGTCTCTCTCTCTACCATCTCCTTCCTTTCTGTGTACTCACTTGCTCTCTTTTTCTCTCTATCTTCCTCTCTCCAGAAACATTAATTTGGTAGTCGGGCACAGAAACTAAAACAAAAACACACCATTGGCACAACCATTTGACAGCAAATAACACCGGATGGCAGAGCCCACTGCCAGCTGAACTCAGTGACGGCAGAGCACAGACAGCAGAGCCCACAGGCGGCAGCAGAGTCCTCCAGTCTACACCTGTGCTCAGTGCAATGCAGCAGCCAGTGCATAGAGCAGGGCTTGTGTGGTGGGATGCAATGCTCTGGAGCCCCTGTCCATCACATGCACACAACTGCAGCAAAATAGCTGAGCACTGGATGCATTACATGATCTGCAGAGCAGTGGGCACTAGACATGATTTGCAGAGCACCGGACCCACAGCAGAGCACTGGAATACTGTGCAGAGCACCAGACCCACAGTAGAGTACTGGACATACTGGCCACTGCACTGACATAGGGGCCCGGCTCCCTGTGTGCTGCCCCCGCCCCTTTCCCTCTCTTCTCCCATCTCCCTCCAAATCTGTGTGCTGTGTGTGGCAGACGGGATCATGCCCATCTCATCTGCACTGAGTAGGAGAAGAAGTCCAGCAGATCATAGAGATCAGCTTCTGCCACGATTTCACAGGCCCATCTGCAGTGAGCCCGGAGCTGATTATTATTATTATATTTATTTATATAGTGCCATTAAATTCCATGGTGCTTTACATGCTAAAAGGGCAGACAAGGACAAGTACAATAAATGTGGACAAATTGGTCATACAGATACAAGAAGGGAGAAGATCCTGTCCGCGAGGGCTCACAATCTACGAGGAGTGGGTGGGGATACAGTAGGAGGCGTCGGTGACGGTCGTGAGGCCGTGCGGTGGACCGGGTCTCATAGGAGGTTGTAGGCTTGGTGGAAGAGGTGGGTTCCCAGGGTAGGAGAATGTCTGATGTGTTGGGGCAGCGAGTTCCAGAGTATGGGGGATGCCCGGGAGAAATCCTGAATGCGGTTGTGCCTAAGAGGAGATGAGGGGGGAGTAGAGGAGGAGTTCTTGGGAGGATCCCAGGTTGCCCGAGGATAGGTATCGGGAGACTATGTCGGAAATGTATGGAGGGGGCAGGTTGTCTATGGCCTTGTATGTCATGCAGGGCTGGACTGGGACCAAAAAGAAGCTCTGAAAAACAAACCCCACCAGCCCACATACTATGTCACCCATCAGCCCCGATCCGTGAAATTTGCTTTTACTTGTCGTGGCCCCACTTTCTTAAAGGAGTTATCTGAAGAGCCATACGTGAATGGCGCAACAGAGGGAATAATCAACCACAGCTCCATTTACATGGTGCTCAGCCAGCCACACACAGCAAGCCAGCTACACACAGCCAGCCACACACACACAGCCAAAGCCAGCCAAACAAACGGAAACAGCCAGCCACACACAGACACAGCCAGCCACACAGACGCAGCCAGCCACACACAGCCAGCCACACACACACACACACAGTGAAAGCCAGCCACACAACCAGCCAGCTACACACAGCCAGCCACACACACACAGTCAAAGCCAGCCACACAAACAGACACAGCCAGCCACACACACAGCCAAAGCCAGCCACACAAACAACCAGAGCCAACCACACACCTACAGCCACAACCAGCCACACACAAACTGCCAGCCACATACACAGCCACACACACAGCCACATAGACAGCCACAAACACAGCTAAAGCCATCCACACGCACAGCCAGACACACCCAGCCACACACACAGCCATAGCCAGCCACACACATAGCCAGCCACACACAGACACACAGCCAACCACACACAGGCACACACACAGCCAACCACACACAGGCACACACACAGCCATCCACACACACAGCCACAAAGTCAACCACACACAGCCAAGCAGCCCCAGCCATACACAGACACAGTCAGACACACACATAGCCAACAACACACACAGCCAGTCCCAGCCACATACAGACATAGTCAGACACACAGCCAGCCACACAAACACAGTTAGCCGCATACAGCCCAAGCCACACACAGACACATAAGTCAGCCACACACACAGTGTCAGCCACAACCATGCAGCCCCAGCCACACAAACACAGTCAGCCGCATACAGCCCAAGCCACATACAGACACACAGTCAGCCACACAGCCAGCCACAGCCATGCAGCCCCAGCCAAAGAGACGCATAGTCAGCCACAGGGACAGCCACATAATCAGCCACACAGCCAGCCACTCATCCCCAGCCAGTCAAGCCACAGCCACGCAGCCCCAGCCACATACAGACACACAGTCAGCCCAGACACACAGTCAGCCATACAGCCAGCCACAGCCACACACAGTCAGCCCCAGCCACGCAGCCCCAGCCACACACAGTCAGCGACACACATACACAGTCAGCGAGACACAGTCAGCCACACACAGACACAGTTAGCCACACAGACACATAGTCACCCGCAGCCCCGGCCACACACAGACACATAGTCAGCCACACATCCAGACACATAGACAGACACACAGCCAGCCACACACAGAGACACACACACACGTACACTACTCACCACCAGCAGTTGCAGCAGCTCATCTTGATGGATCCTGCACTGTGGAACAACTTCCGGCGCCTGCAGTAGAAATGAGAGAGTGGGGCCCAGAGAGATTCATAGGAGATGGGGCCCACAGAAGTGGTGAGGGGGGCATGGCCTGGAGGAAATTGGGGCCCACCCTCTCACCTCTCCACTCGCTCTTTCTCCTGTCAAACTCCTCGGGCCCTCACAGCTGCCAGAGCAGAGCAGTCATGCTCTGCCTGCCCCTGCTGCTCTCCTCCTCTGCTTGCTATGCTCCGCGGGTGATGGTGGCCACAAAGTGATTAAAAGCTGGCCTGCGTCCGGAGGAGCAGGTGCTCTGGCCCCGCCCACTTTACAACTACGGTCAATAGGGAAAAGTCCCGCCTCTCCCTATTTCCATTCCGGGCTTGTTGTCATGGTTAATGTTTTAAACCGGGATCTCTGGGAAGCAGGGAGCCAATGAAGGGCTTGAGAGAGGGAGGAGACAGGGGAGTAGCAGAAGGACACATGGATTAGATGGGCAGTGGAGTTTAGGATAAATTGGAGAGGGAAGAAGCAGGGTGAGTGGAGGGAGCGACAAGAGGGGAGAAGCAGGGTGAATAGAGGGGGCCACAAGAGGGAAGAAGCAGGGAGAATGGGGGGGACACAATAAGAGGGGAGAAAAAGGGTGAATGGGGGGCCACAAGAGGGGAGAAGCAGGGTGAATGGGGGGCCACAATAAGAGGGGAGAATGGGGGCCACAAGAGGGGAGAAGCAGGGAGAATGGGGGGGCCACAAGAGGGAAGAAGCAGGGTGAATGGTGGGGGGAGGCACAAGAGGGAGAAGAAGGGTAAATGGGGGGGGGCACAAGTCAGAGTCCCTGCCTGTAAGTCCTACATCCATATCTAGCCCATATGTCCCTGGCTGAGTGTGCATGGGTGTGTATGTGTGTGTGCCTGGCTGGGTGTGCATATGTGTGCCTGGCTGGGTGTGCATGTGTGTGTGTGCCTGGCTGAGTGTGCATGTGTGTGCCTGGCTTTGTGTGCATGTGTGTGTGTATGAGGGGAGAAGCAGGGTGAATGGGGGGCCAATAAGAGGGGAGAAGCAGGGAGAATGGGGGGCCACAAGAGGGGAGAAGCAGGGAGAATGGGGGGCCACAAGAGGGAAGAAGCAGGGTGAATGGTGGGGGGAGGCACAAGAGGGGAGAAGAATGGGGAAATGGGGGGGCACAAGTCAGAGTCCCTGCCTGTAAGACCTACATCCATATCTAGCCTATATGTCCCTGGCTGAGTGTGCATGGGTGTGTATGTGTGTGTGCCTGGCTGGGTGTGCATATGTGTGCCAGGCTGGGTGTGCATGTGTGTGTGTGCCTGGCTGAGTGTGCATGTGTGTGCCTGGCTTTGTGTGCATGTGTGTGTGTATGAGGGGAGAAGAACGGTGAATGGGGGGCCACAATAAGAGGGGAGAAACAGGGAGAATGGGGGGCCACAAGAGGGAAGAAGCAGGGTGAATGGTGGGGGGAGGCACAAGAGGGGAGACGAAGGGGAAATGGGGGGGCACAAGTCAGAGTCCCTGCCTGTAAGTCCTACATCCATATCTAGCCCATATGTCCCTGGCTGAGTGTGCATGGGTGTGTATGTGTGTGTGCCTGGCTGGGTGTGCATATGTGTGCCTGGCTGGGTGTGCATGTGTGTGTGTGCCTGGCCGAGTGTGCATGTGTGTGCATGGCTTTGTGTGCATGTGTGTGTGTGCTGGCTGGGTGTGCATGTGTGTGTGTGCCTGGCTGAGTTGCATGTGTGTGTTCCTGGCTGAGTGTGCATTTGTGTGTGTGCCTGGCTTGGTGTGCATGTGTGTGTACCTGTCTGGGTGTGCGTGTGCGTGCCTGGCTAGGTGTGCATGTGTGTACCTGGCTGAGTGCATGTGTGTGTGCCTGGCTGGGTGTGCATGTGTGTGTGTGCCTGGCTGAGTGTGCATATTTGTGCCTGGCTGGGTGTGCATGTGTGTGTGTGCCTGGCAGAGTGTACATGTGTGTGTGTGCCTGGCTGGGTGTGCATGTGTGTGTTTGTACTTGACTGACTGTGCATGTGTGTGTGTGCCTGGCTGGGTGTGCATGTGTGTGTTTGTACCTGACTGACTGTGCATGTGTGTGTGTGCCTGGCTGAGTGTGCATATTTGTGCCTGGCTGGGTGTGCATGTGTGTGTGTGTGCCTGGCTGAGTGTACATGTCTGTGTGTGTGTGCCTGGCTGGGTGTGCATGTGAGTGTGTGCCTGGCTGGGTGTGCATAATGTGTGTGTGTGCCTGGCTGGGTGTGCATGTGTGTGTGTGCTTGGCTGGGTGTGGATGTGCATACCTGGCTGAGTGTGCATGTGTGTACCTGATTTGAAAAAAATGTGATGTTAAGTCAGCGCTCTAAACACTTCAGGACACTTTATCAAGTGAAAGACGCTCTGTGCGTTGAAACGCGTTGTGGAGACTGGATCCCATACTGAATTAATAAAGCCTACAGGTAATCTATGATAGAGCCGTGTCCTGAAGTGTTTAGAGCGCTGACTTAACATCACATTTTTTTCAAATCGGCTACAAACTCTCTTCCCATCCGGGAAGCGTGATCGTCAGCTGCTTGGTGCTCAGGACCTCGCACACGTCACAGGGACACTCCCCTACAGCTGTCACGTGGACCGATCACCGGTGGACCACGTACACCATAACACATCTCGGCTTGGAGTCGGCGTGGAGCCAGCGTGGAGACCCGAGACTGAACCTCAACATATCAACCTGTTGTGCGGTCGGCACAACAGGATCAGGTGAGCAGGGAGCCTGCATAACCGACCCCTACTCCTATAACACACAGGTGGCGCAACCCCTCTTTGTTTTTATATTACATGTGTGTACCTGGCTGATAGTGCGTGTATCTCTGCATGTACACACTTTCCAAACTCTGATCAGTGGGCTGGGCACAAATATCCTTTTTAGGGTTGTGACTGACACTGCTTGGAGGGAGGGCTTACTTGTAGTGAGGAGTAGGGAGGGGTGGCAACAGGAGTCACTTAGTTAGAGTCAGATGGTGAGAGAAAGTGAGTCTGCTGACAGCCTTCGGGCTGTGCACAGTCTCCAATGTGTATACATCCCCCAGCAGTCACTAATGTGCATACAACCCACAACAGCATTTAATGTGCATACGTCTCCCAGCTGTCTCCATTGTGCATTTGTCCTGCAGCCGTCTCCATTGTGCATTTGTCCTGCAGTCGTCTCCATTGTGTATTTGTCCCGCAGCCATCTTCATTGTGTATACGGGCAGCAGTCTCTATTGGGTATTCTCTATTGTGTGTATAGCCTGCAACCATCTCCATTGTCCACATGGCCAAAAGCTATCTCGATTGTCTATACGGCTCGCAGCCACATCTATTGTGTACACAGTTAGCAGCCGTCTCTATTGTGTATTCTCTATTGTGTATACAGCTATTGTGTATTCAACTCACGGGAGTCTCAAGTGTGTATGTGTGTAATATATAATAGAGAGAGTGTGTAAAAAAAAAAAAAAAAAAAAGGAAAAAACAGCACAAAACATTGAAAAAAATGGACTTTATTGCCCAATGGGCAATAAAGTCCACTTTTTTCTATTTTTTTGTGCTGTTTTTCATTTTTTTACCCTATTGTAAGAAACCATCTAGATTGCTGGTTGGCAAAGCTTAGCACATAAATTGAGGTAATTTTTGGCGCAGTTCCAATTTTTCACTATAAATATAATGTATGTTTGGGTGGAGGGTGGAGCATGGGTGGAGGGCGGAGTCTCAGGGATGCCCCAACATTTTGGCAGTTAGGGGCCCCGAAATTCCTAGTGGAAGCCCTGACTGGGGGTACAGGATAATGATACTGGGGTACAGGATAATGACATTGAAATTTTGGGATATGTGATAATTACATTGACACTTGATATCATGGGTCAGTTGAGTGCTGAGTGAAATCAGAACATGGGAAAGCTGGGTGAAATAAAAGGTTAATAGCAGAGCAGTGGATGGGAAAGAGCTTGTTTCCCTCAGCGCCACACCTTTCCCATCCCCTGCTCTGCTATACATCTTTTCCTCTTCACCCAGCTTTCCCATGCTCTTCTATCCTCTTCCCCTCAGCACCCAGCTTTCCCATGCTCTCATATCCTCTTTCCTCAGCACCCAGCTTTTCCATGCTCTTCTATCCTCTTTCCCTCAGCACTCATTTTTCCCAAGCTCATCTATCCCTCTCTCTTTCAGCACCCAGCTTTCCCATGTTTTTCTATCCCTCTTTCCTCTTCACCCAGCTTTCCCTGTTCATCTATCCCTCTTTCCTCAGCACCCAGGTTTGCCATGTTCTGATTTCCCTCTTTCCCTCAGAACCCAGCTTTCCCATGATATCAGAACATGGAAAAGCTGAGTGCTGATGGGAATCAGAACATGAAAAAACTGGGTGCTGAGAAAAGAGGATAGAACAGCATGAGAAAGCTGGATGCTGTCAGAAAGAGGATTGGAGAGCATGGGAAAGTTGGGTGTTGAGGAAAGAGGGATAGAAGACCATGGGAAAGCTGTGTGCTGAGGAAAAGAGGATAAAAGAGCATGGGAAAGCTGGGTGCTAAGGGGAAGAGCTCCTTCCCCTCAGCAGGCAGCTTTCTCATTCTCCGCTCTGCTGCTATCACTCTCTTCCCATTGCAATATGGTGGACACGTTACTTACAGCACAGCCAGCAGTTCAGACATAGCATAATTTGGGAGTATTCCTGCTTTTACGCGGCGTTTTGGAGCACTCGCGTAAAAGCAGTGCCAAAGAAAGCTGGATACGCCTTCCACCAAATGCTATGGTGTTTAGCCGCACATTTTTGTTCGAGCACTTTAATTGCAAAAGCATGCTCGCAAAAAAAATTGCCATGACAATTCTTTGCGCTTTTTACCGCACACTATTCCCATAGGCTACATGTTAAAATGGCCTCGGGAATAGCTCAGTATTGGCATGCAGTCCGCTTTCATGCGCGTATAAAAAGCAGCACTGCACAATACGTGATCAAATATGTCGTGGCTGGACGCATCCTAATAGCCCCAGTCCTCCTCTCACAAGCAGTCCCCCCCTCCCCTAGGGCGAGTACAGGATGGGGAAATTGAGATGTAAAGAACTCTCCACACCCCCCCTTCCCCACCCACACGCACACACACTTACACACACTTACACACACACACATACACACACATACACACATGCATGCTCTATCTTAACCTCCTGAAATGTCTTCCTTCTTGTGGTCTCCTCCTCTCCCCTCTGTTTTCTCACCCATGTGCTGCTCTCTGGGACGTGCACTGTGTTCTCCTTCCTAGAGCCTGCACGATGGAGGGTGACAGCAGAGGATCAGCACCTCCTTTAGTTTCTGCTACAGATCTCTTCTGCCGGCTTATTAATATTCACAGTTTGAAAGCTGGGGAGGAGAACATACCCACTGGGAGGGCAGGAAGACTGCAGAGTGACACAAGTTGCTCCAGCACAATGTGTCGGATGCTTCTCAGTGCAGTGCGGGACATTTAATTGCCCGGAGGGGACAACGGGACTGGTCCTCAAGATCGGGACAGTCCCGCTGGATCCAGGACGGTTGGGAGGTATGCATTGGGCACTGCAAGAACTATGCTAGTAGTCCTAGCTTCATCATTGTTTGGTCCTTGAGGCTTGCTTACTTCATCAACCATGATACAGCTCCTTAGGCTAATGTTTGGAGACACTATGTCTGCACATTGTGCAGTGGCAGTAGAACAACAATGCATTCACTGGAAAGGGAAAGGGAAAAGGCCGCTCCACCGCCCATATCCTCCTGGATTCCTGCACCTGGTGTGGCAGCTTTGGCAACTGCCCAGGAACGCTGAATGATTTTATAAATTTCATTTAACAATAAAGAACAAAATTTTATGAAGACAAGCACCGGTGGTTTTCCACTTTACAGTAGAACAACAATGCCAGTAGTCTAAGCTTTATAATTGTGAAGACCTTGTGATGATGATCATGATGATGATCATGATGATGGGTGGCTTCTGCCTGCATTAACCATCACACAGCCCCTAGGGCAGATCGCTCTCTTTACACTACTTACCCACTGAGCTGTCAGAAGATCTCCTCCATCATAACTCACTCTTTCGGCAATCATGCACCTATTTCAGCCTATTCCTCAGCCCCCACACCGCTTTTTTGGGTCCAGCAAACAATTACTCACATTTCCCTTTGACTAACATTGGACTCACTACTCGCACCGAATAGCCGAGTATTACAATGTATTCGGCACGAGTATAGCGAGTCTGAGTATATGACTACTCGTTCATCCCTATTCACAGAGTGTAGGTAAAATCACAAAACACACAACAAACACACCACAAGAAATGTCTCACCATTTCAAAATATCATGCCCGGATTCCACCAAAGTGGCATCAATTCACCCAGAATAAAAAGTGTAATTCAACAAAATACCTCTGTTAGCATTCTGAAAATACTGCTGCCATGCGCAGCACACCACTCGGTTGCTGGAACGTGAACAAACAAAACAGTGTATGACTGCGAAACCACTGGCAATTCCCCTGTGTTACCTGATTCCCAATATGTTGTCTAGGAAGCAGGCCCTAATACTACCTGCATACAACCTGCAGTTGTACATACACAACACACATTTAGCATTGGACATTGGATGTATATCATATATACAGTATGTGGCATCCCATGGTCCGGTTGGCACAGATACACCTGGAGCAGAGAAGGATCTCTACATTAGGTAATCATCTACACAACACCTTCCGCTCCAGACCTGAAGGGGGAGCTCTACAAACCGAGTTTAGGCAAGGTCCCATATAAATTCAGGCCTGGGGGTGGAGCCAGGCAAAGCAGTTCCAGGGAGGACTGTGAAGATGTCCTGATGACAGAGCTGTGCTAAGCCCATACCAGTGAGAGTGACTAGCCAGTGTGAGGGACCCTAGAGCGAGGGTCGGAGGCAAGGAGGAGAAGTGAGGGAGAATGGAGCCATACTGGTTCGCCTCAGAGAAACCGTGCAAAACCCCAGACACCGGCGTCCGAGACTGTAAGGGATCTAACCGCCCAGCAGTAAAGACCGGGGGCCAGGGAGATCTCAGATCTCATGGCCACAGGAGCACTTGAAGGCACAGCCACTTAGCAGAGCCAGAGATCTTAGAGGATACAGCGGTGCCCAGCAAGAGGGCTCCCACCGCCTGCCATACAAGTGAAGACATCAGGAGAGGGTCAGGGCTTAGCTCCAGGCAGCCTAGGACCAAAACAGACAGTGCTACAGGGAGGCCTCATAACTCGCCGGGTGTGGAGATCCCGAGCTGCTACCACACCACCCAGGCTTTTAACATCAGTGATGGTACCCTGGACTATACCTGCAACATCAGTAACGGTACGAAAACAAAAACCCTGTGTGTGACGTTTATTTCGGCCCCTGATCCTGTTTCCTCCTAAGACTGTCCTGAAACTCTTAGCTTCTATAACTGCCCCAGGGATCCCACTCCACCTGCAGGGAGCGTAACCATCTGGCTGCTCTACTATCACCCCGGAGGTCTGATCCTCAGCACTGGTAACCATACTGGAACAGTAGGTGGTGTAGTAAACTATTTTTATTATTTTTACTCTTTTCAGCGACCACCAGGGCCACAGGATCGGGCAGAGGCCCCAGTGACATCCCCCATGAATCAACACTCGGAACCGGGAAGCCCCATGGCCCTGGGGTGGGTCATTTACATTAATTTTATTAATTTATACTATTGAGCAAGCTCTTCAGCTGTTGACCAAAGCACTGGTGGACATGCGCAGGGGCCTTTTTCAGTCTAGGAATAGTATAAGAACAGTATATGGGCACTTTGCAGCCTAAACACTCATCAAAATGCACAAATCCCACCTGCTTTGGAGGTAGAAATGGGCCCCTACCACTCCGGCCTCAGCGTGGCTGCACAGGCTCCACCAATAATATGTCCATCCCTGGACCAAAGTCATAAAGAGGAATCTCCACACTCTGGAAGACATCTCCTGTGTTAAACAATGGGTACTGTGTAATGCTTAATTTCCCCAGCGGAGACGCAGTTGCAAATATATCTATTGATGAACAGAGCCACAGGACAGGTGTGTGTGGGGCCCCACTGGTCGAGATGCCACATAGGGGTACTGCACCCATAAAAAAGAGTGTGGTACTCCTGTAATTGGGGATTGGGATGTCACATAAGGGAACCTCATTACACCCATCCACACACCTTAGAGCAGGGGACTTGGGTGGACCCGTTGCCAGGGAGACCCAGTCCGGTGGGAGGAGCTAGGTGGATTAGTGGAAGAGTGGGAAAAGAATTAGTGAGAAGTCGAAGGGAAGTTGAAACTATGAGGAGCACAGCGGAGAGATCCTGATGACAAAAAGGGACCCTAGGGGCACCAGGTGTTGCGTTGCGCCTGAATCCAGACCCGATATGTCTACTGACTGGAGGGGATCAGTCTCGGCATAGAGGACTGGCTCTGAGAGCGGTGCAGGTGTTCATCCCCGAGCCGCCAAACCAGAGGCACGAGCTTCTGTACGAAGTTGTGGCCGAACGCCTAATCCCCAAAAGGCTCCATATAGGTTCTGGAGGACCGAGAGAGGAACCTTTTAGAGAGGATCCGTGGGAGCTGGCTGAGGGCTCTATGTGCAGGAGCGCTGCTGGGAAGTAGGAGAGAGAGAGTGAGGTGGAGGACCAGAGAAAGGAAACGGCAGGCACACCATCGAGGGTCCCAAGTGTTATATTCCGGTCCTCTGGTGACTACCTAGGCCAGCAGAACCCGCTAAGACTGTAACACCTGTAAGCTGCCTGAAGTCTGTCAGTAAAACCCGTACAGAGCTAAAGACTGTGTGACGTGTTTCTATCTGCCTGAGGAGCCGCACACTTGTTCCTTGATTAAGACTGTCACAGGGCCACTGACTAAACTGCCTCCCAGTGTGAATCCCTATTCATCACTACTGCCCTGAGGACCCCGCTCCGTCTGCAAGCAGCGCCAGTATTATTACCGGGAACTGTAGGTGGCGTCATGAGACATTATCCCTGTAAATAACCCCCTCCTCTTTTTAAAAGTGGCCCCAAGGCACAGAAATGGACATCGGCCGCCCGTGACAAAACAAACCCCCAATCCGAGAAGAAATGGCCCGAGACCGGGTACCCTGGGGGAAGAAGGGGACATGTGCTTTATGGCAGTTGCAATGAATATAATTATTGTGATTAAAAATTAATCTATGCACTTATACAGTCTCCAGAAATTGGAAGAGTATAGTATCAAAACCTGTACAACATTGTGGCGCCCTTGTGACTAGGCGCCACATGGTAGTATTACACTTAATAGAAAAAAAAAAGTGTTTTCTTTTTTCCTGTAAGGTCGTCAGTTTCATCAGTCAGGGTTCACTTTATGGAGTCTGCTTTTACACCCACCTAGGACCACACTGCTTAGAATAGGGGGAATCTGTGATATAGTGGGTCCCATAGGGTGGGGGCGGAGCTTAGGATAGAGTAGTGTGAGGAAAAGTGACAGTTACCTCAGACGGTGCTGGGAAGGCAGGCAGGAGAGTCAGGCCTGACAGCCCAGCTGAGAGGAGGGAGCCCAGAACAGAAGGCAACGGGCCATCACTGGTAGGAGCCGGCTTGTCACGTTGGGGGAGCATCGGCGACACGGAAAGCCGAGGCAGCCAGGAGTTTATCCCTGACCGCAAAACCGACGAGCTGCAGGCCCATAGAGACCGGGTTGCTGACGGCCCCACAAAGGCATCTCACCCCTCAGGACCAAAAGACGGTTATACACTAGAGGTTGAGGACTGAATCCCGGTGGCGGGCGGGAGAATTGTGTGTTCCTGCTGTCCCCGTCTGCACCGGCACAGGCCCAGTTGAGCCTACTACACACAGACTGCAGGACTGGTGGATGAGCTCTGCAAGGATGGGAAAGACAGAGAGGAAGGAAGATAAATTTAACCCAGAAAGCCATAGAAGGAAGAATATCTAGAGACTCCATAACAGGGAACCTGGAATTGGTGACCGACCCCCGGTAAACCGGACTGTACCGTATACCATCAACACCTGCCGGTACCTATGAAAGTGGAGTAAACTTGCTTCGGACTCTGTTTTCCTTACTGTGGTGCCCGGAGGGCTCAGCAGCAACAGCAGCTCAGCAGAGGGGTAAGAACTGCAGCATCATCTTCATCGCTGCCCTCCCTCACCATCTTCCTTCATTGCTGCCCTGAGGTAAAGCTCCACCTGTGGGGAGCTGTACCACACTTTGCTGCCCCAACCATCACCTCAGCGGCCGGCTTGCAGCGCCGGTACCATATTACCGGGAACTACAGGTGGTGTCACGATCCCCTGTAAATAACCCCTTTCCCCATCATCAACATCTACCCCAGTTGATCACCAGGGCACGGCACCGGGATCCCGTCCACCTGTGACTCCCTATTCAGCAGACCCGGAGACCGAGTTCCCCTTCTGCCCCTGGTCGTATCATCTTCATGGACACATAAATTAGTCTTCTCTTGTTCTGAGGTGAAACAAAGCAGGATCCTTGCACACATGTTCTCTTATGCTGCAGCAGAGGATCCCGATCTTTCTGATCTTGAGAGCCATATCCGGCTCTGAGAGGATCACGAGCCACATCCAGCTGTGAGAGGATCACGAGCCACATCCAGCTCTGAGATAGGGTCTTCATATTCTGTGTATTAATGCACTATTTGTTATGGCAATAAATACTTAATAAGGTATAGAAGCCATTCAGAAACCTTACAAAAGTATGGTTATGTGAATCCTCCTTCCCTCCTCAGGAAATTCTTCTTTCAAGATTATGTAGCTGTGCTGGACCGTTCTTATCAGCATTGGACTAAATGTACACTTCAAGGTTGGTTTAAACTAACACACACAGAATATAATTGAATGTTTTTTTAGAATAAAATGTAGATTCAGCATAAGATGATGCAATTATTTAGCAACATCCCTTTCAACATCCCTTTAATGATAAGTAATAAAACTGCTAACCCCTCCTAACATAAAAGGTCTTTGTCGTTAAGCTCTACATTGACTTGTGTGTCAGTGTGGTTCTTTTTCGGTGACGTGCAAACACCCAGACAAAGCATCCAATTTGGGGCCAGACAATTAAGAGGACAGCCTCACCCGAAAGGTGTGGGGGGCATCCATTACACATTAAATGGAAAAACACCAGCGGAGAATATCCTACAATTAGCAGGAAATTCTAGATTAGAATCTCATCACGTCCTGTCAGTTATTCCCTCCACAGTCGCCTCTGATAGGAGACTTTATAAATCATTTTAATAGTAATTATTTGGACGGAGGGTATACAGCTCTATAAAGGGCGTTTACTGAACTTTATGGGGATAACACAATCAATAGTGAGTATACAGCTCTATATGGAAGGTTTAGAGCATTATTTCCTATATAACAGTACTGTATGGAGTAATAGAACTGTGAGCGAATACAGCACTTTATGGAGGTATATAGGACTGTATACTGCACCCACTGTGCTAACCTAGTATAACAGAGGATTTAGTGATTGCAGATTATACGATATGTAGCAGTATATGGAGGTACACTGCGTTATATGGAGGATTATAGCACTATATGGAGGTATACAGCACTATCGCGGAGGTATACAACAGTATATGGAAGTACACAGCACTATATGGAGGTAGGCATCAGTATAAGGAGGTGCACAGTCCTATATACAGCACTATATCCAGCCCTCTATGGTTACACAACATATGTCACCATATAGTGCTGTATACCGTCCTATATGGGGTGAGCGGTTGCAGTGATCTGGTCACACTCGTGTTCTTTCTCAATCAGTTAGCCCCGCCCCTCCTTCATCAGCTAGATCTGAATCAGCCAAACCAATGAGCTGCAGTGGGCGGTGTCTGAGTTTCCCACCCAATAGAACAGTGATCTGACAGCAGTGCTCATTAGCATGGACGGGCTATAAATACAGCCCCTCTTGTAGTAGGAGGATAATTGATCTGTCTCTGCTTATCATGGCTGATCCTAAGTCTGCGCCTGCTCCTAAGAAAGGCTCCAAGAAAGCCGTCACTAAGACTCAGAAGAAGGATGGTAAGAAGCGGAGGAAGGCCAGGAAGGAGAGCTATGCCATCTACGTGTACAAGGTGCTGAAGCAGGTCCACCCCGACACCGGCATCTCCTCCAAGGCCATGACCATCATGAACTCCTTCGTCAATGACATCTTTGAGCGCATCGCAGGGGAGGCCTCCCGCCTGGCTCATTACAACAAGCGCTCCACCATCACCTCCCGGGAGATCCAGACCTCCGTGCGCCTGCTGCTGCCCGGAGAGCTGGCCAAGCACGCCGTGTCCGAGGGCACCAAGGCCGTCACCAAGTACACCAGCGCCAAGTGAGCAGTGCCCAGCTCCACCATCACCCCAAAGGCTCTTCTAAGAGCCACCACCCCGTCTACATCAGAGCTGTGGCTGCACTGACTGGGCTCAGTCTCCGGCATTATGGAAGAAGCCAAACCGCTTGTTTACTTTTGTATTGGGGGATACATTATATGGGTGAGTGCAGCGATGAATTATACATGAAATACATTTATGGTGATTAATGGAGAAGCTGCCGAGATGCATTTGTAAAGCTTAATTTTGAGGAATAATGTGATTATAGCATTTATCCTGCACTGCGGTATATACACCACATCTGAGGGGAAGCTCCTGCGGGAGATCGGCCCTCGTTTCTTATCACTGCAGTCTGTAGGGGCGGTGAACACTAAAGGGTTAATTCCCAATTTGTCGTTAATTAGTCAGTGGGTGGAGCCAGTGTTCCTGAGTGCTGATTGGCTGAGTACTGAATTTGAAATTTCCGCACAATGGCTGAGAGTTTCCATCTCTTTGTTCTGTGTAACACGCGGTGTCAGGCGGGAGGTCTCGGGAGATCTGCTCCTGTCACCTGGGAGTGACTGTATGATTTATGGTGAATTCAGCGCTATATTGTGGTGTACAACACGATATGGGAGTGAACAGCCAAGAAATATAAAGCACTTTATTAGCAGTGGGCTGCACTATATGGTAATGAAACTCTGGATTGTGTAAAAAAATGAGGCGGTTTAGAGAACTGAGAATATAACACTACACTGGGAGTATAAAGCTCTGTATGACAGTATGTAATAGATTGGGGCTGTACAGAGCTATATGGGAGTATACAGCATTGTATGGAGACTAGACAGCTGTATATGGGGATTACTGTAATGAAGCGTGTGACTGTATATAACAGCAGCTCAGGGGTTCTCCATTACCACAGTCAGTTTCTATTTACCCGATAATCGAAGCTTGAAGAGAAAGAGCCCGATCTCCCCAACGGACGTCATCCGATGAGCGGACCAGAAGGAGAACTGTTGCTGGCCTTGTGTGTTAATGTTTTACTCTGAGCGCTGTATGTGACAAGTCTATATATTATCTGCTGCTCTATACACAGCGGCTCATCCCTGTATTGTGTGATTAGTGACGATGTGCAGATCTGCTGCTCTGTGTATTGTAGATTCCCCCATCTGCGCTTTCTGCTCCAGTGAAGGTGACGTCAGTGTCCGCAGAGCCGCAGCTCATTGGTGTTTGCTCAACTTCCTCCCCCCTTGGCAGATTCAGATCCATCCAATGACATGAGAAAAGGGCGGGGCATAAGCTTATAAAAGGTGACTGTAACCTTCATGTTCACTGCATTTTGAGTACATCACTGTTTCTATTTCAAGCGTAGTTTCAGTGTGTCATGTCTGGACGCGGCAAACAAGGAGGCAAAGTCCGAGCTAAGGCCAAGACCCGCTCATCCCGGGCAGGACTGCAGTTCCCGGTCGGTCGTGTGCACAGGCTTCTCCGTAAGGGCAATTATGCGGAGAGAGTGGGCGCCGGCGCTCCGGTGTATCTGGCCGCTGTGCTGGAATATCTGACCGCTGAGATCCTGGAATTGGCCGGCAATGCTGCCCGGGACAACAAGAAGACCCGCATCATCCCCCGTCACCTGCAGCTGGCTGTGCGCAATGACGAGGAGCTGAACAGGCTGCTGGGTGGGGTGACCATCGCCCAGGGAGGCGTCCTGCCCAACATCCAGGCCGTGCTGCTGCCCAAGAAGACCGAGAGCAGCAAGAAGAGCAAGTGATCGCCTCATCCCACATCTGTCCTACAACCAAAGGCTCTTCTAAGAGCCACCACCTCCTCCTCATCAGAGCTGGGACCGCTTATAGCAGAACATACATCATGCTAGATAATTTAAAGATCAGACACATGTGGAGCAGTGGGTGCTCTAAAGATATTTCACCTATTAGCTGTATATTAACTTAGTTTATCCAGGTATATAGTGTTCTTCAGCTGAGATCTGCCCCATCTGAGCATAAATCTCACCTCCATGTATCGGAAGAGCTGATGACTACTCCGTATCTGGCCTCTGGATTCGCCGCCTTTCATTCATTCTGCGGTTAGATGTTTGGTCGTTGTTATGTGTCGTCATAGATCTAGTCAGTGGTGATCTGATCCTTCTCTGCACATTCCGGACGTTTAACTCCTTCACCCAATTCGTGTCCCACCTGGGATCCCTGTGGTGTCAGTGGATCTCACCACAGCTACAAGTCATCTGTTTTCCCAGGAGCCTGATGTGGGCGCTGCCGGGCTCTGGGGAGGACGATGTCGCCTCATCTATTTAGCGCTGGAGACCGTGTATACATGTGTAGCAGTAATCTGCAGACCCCCGGCCACTAAGGAGTTAAATGGAGGTGGAAACACTTGTATCGTGTATTAGTTGGATGATATTTGTCATTTGCTGATCACAGACCTGTTGGTTATTGTGAATCTCCCGCTCAGTCGGTTATTACCGGCTCCTCCTCCCTGTTGTCTAGTGGATCACAAACCTCCTGCTTGTAGCTGTGGAATTAATCTTTATATTACAGGATTAAGCTGCTGATTCGTGAGATCTGCTTGGTAATTACAAATCGTGAAATGTCACTGATCGGTTTCCTGGCCAGTATATCAGCGTTCACAATACAGAATGAAATCTGCCGAAAATTGTAGCCTTTAGCTTAGTAGAGGTGATATGTAACAATCTGTTCAGATCAGGAAGGATTAATCTAATTAATGGAAGGCGTATTTGTAGAAACATTTTATTGTACAGCTCAACAGTTTATAATAAATAACTGAGAAAGTGCAGATTGGAGCTGAAAATATCACTGATCCCTGAAAAGAGACATATTCCACCCATCAGGAGCACAATGTCCCTTATTAGATGTCTGACTACTACTCTCATCATCTACATGGATTCTTCATTTCATTATCCCTCTAATCACCTGACCAGTGATATGATCTGAGCCTGGAAATACAGAGGCTGTAACAGAAATGGCTGTCAGTGCAGTGTAACCACATATTCCTCAGACACTAGTGGGAACACAGAGAAGAGGTCACAGTAATAATAATAGATTTATTTATCTGGCCCCAACATATTTCACCGCACTTCATAGTAAAGCAGAGAGAGACACATACTGTACTAGAAAGTCATTACACAGTACAGGGGGTATCAGATGTTTGTGTCTCTGGAGCCTTTTATATCCTCTGCAGGATGTTTCTGTATTGTGGAGCGTTATGCACTTCTTATAGAATTTCTGCTTTATATACTGTAAACACTATGGAATATATGGTAGATTTATATATTACACAAAATACTGTATACAAATGTCTACTTAATATACTGGACACTCAGTTGTCTATACTGCACGCAGTACTGATGAACGATGATACTTAGATAACTGTACATAATCCTGTATGAACAGTGGAATATGTTGTATTACATTTATAAGACTGTTGTGAAAAAATGAAGTCTGTGCCCTATATACAGCTGTGCTCTGTGTGTGCAGTCTGTGCTCTATATACAGCTGTGCTCTGTGTGTGCAGTCTGTGCTCTATATACAGCTGTGCTCTGTGTGTGCAGTCTGTGCTCTGTGTGTGTGCAGTCTGTGCTCTATACACAGCTGTGCTCTGTGTGTGCAGTCTGTGCTTTATATACAGCTGTGCTCTGTGTGTGCAGTCTGTGCTTTATATACAGCTGTGCTCTGTGTGTGCAGTCTGTGCTCTATATACAGCTGTGCTCTGTGTGTGCAGTCTGTGCTCTATATACAGCTGTGCTCTGTGTGTGGGTTCTGTATTTTGTGTCCCCTCTTCCCTTTCTCTGTCACATTTCGCACAATAGTGGGTTTCACATAACTGTAAGGATATTTCTCTGTTATCACACTGGAGTTTCTCTATTTTTGGTTGGGGCAGTGAAGTCACATTGTAAATCCGTCATCTTGTCAGATCTTCCCACCATTCCAGGCCTCAGCGGTCACAGCCTCACAGAGGGTCAGACACAATATTAGGCAGCTGATTGCCCTCACCCACCTCTGTGTATTATCTACTGATGTAGAACAAGTGTTCACCCCCCAATACTCTGCACATAGGGATATATCTGTGTTCCAGGTCAGGGAGGCGGCAGTCAGTGGAGCCATCGCCTGTGTTACCCTTCTGGGCTCTCAGCAGCTCCAGCTCGTCCCCACATCGTACAATCAGCTCCTGTACGATAGACATTGTAGGACAGATCCCTGTGATGGTCACAAGAGCCGGGAATAGGAGGACGAGCTCCCGCTGCAGATTTATCTTCCCGGATACTCAGTGATGTGCAGATCGGGAGGATGACGGCGATGATCCCGGGATCTCCTCTCCGCTCTCCCCCGGCATCTCTGCTAGTGACGGCTATAAACAGTCAGGGGAGATGTTGGGAATAAGGAGATATAGGGAAACCGCGCTCCTCTGTCCTCATTTAGCGGGAAAAATGCTTTTATCCCGGGCAGGGAAGCACAAGGGGGAAGCGGAGCTTCAGTCGGGCTCAGTTTGGAGAAGGCGGGGCCTGTGATCATAGGCAGCCAATAAACGCTCAGGAGGAGGAAGCGCAACCGCCAATCAGTGCGCAGCAAGACTGTACATATAACAGACGCCTCCAGCTCCGGCCTCATTGTTTTCCTATCAGGAGAATTTTGTGTATTTTTTCCTCATCGCACGATGGCAGAGACCGCACCAGCCGCCGCTCCTCCTCCGGCAGAACCGGCCGCCAAAGCTAAGAAGCCGAAGAAAGCCGGGGCCGCCAAGAAAAGCCACAAACCCTCCGGTCCCAGCGTCTCCGAGCAGATTGTCACAGCCGTGTCCGCCTCTAAGGAGCGCAGTGGGGTCTCTCTGGCCGCCCTGAAGAAGATCCTGTCTGCTGGAGGATACGATGTAGAGAAGAACAACAGCCGTGTGAAGCTGGCCGTCAAGAGCCTGGTCACCAAGGGCAGCCTGGTCCAGGTGAAGGGCAGCGGCGCCTCCGGATCCTTCAAGATCAACAAGGACAAGGCGGCCAAGAAGAAGCCAGCAGCTGCGGCCAAGACTAAGAAACCTGCTGCAGCCAAGAAAGCGGCCAAATCCCCGAAGAAGCCCAAGAAGGCTCCAACCGCAGCCAAGAAGAGCCCGAAAAAGGCCAAGAAGCCCGCAGCTGCCAAGAAAGCAGCCAAGAGCCCCAAGAAGGCGAAGGCAGCTCCAAAGCCCAAGAAGGTGACCAAACCCAAGTCTGCCAAGAGCCCAGCTAAGAAGGCGGCCAAACCCAAAGCTGTAAAGAGTCCGGCCAAGAAGGCGGCTAAGGCCAAGAAGCCCGCGGCCAAGAAGTAAGCAGGAGCCCTTCTGTTCTCCACCACAAAGGCTCTTTTCAGAGCCACCACCTTGTCCCAGCAGAGCTGTGTGATCGATGCCTGGAGATCTGTCATTTCTATATTATACTGTGTACAGGGAGCTGCAGACTGGTGACAATAAATAGGGGCTTTTCCTTACATTCCCTGTGTCCCCATCACAGCAGTCCTGTAACAGTTTAGATCCGAGCAGCACTCGTACAGGTGACAGCACAGGGGGAGGAGCGGAGGGTTATTGGCTTGGAGCGCAGCAGGGAAGGAGCAGATGTCACTAATCAGAATCGTGTATTCGCTTTGGTGTCAGTGATAGATGTGTCTGGTGGGGGATCACTGCGATGTAAGGACGGAAGCACCAGTGTAATCAAGAGTGTGCGGGATGGTGGGACAATGCTGTACAGACACATCGGCGGCTCCTGCTGTGGAGTCCCGTGTATAAGTGATATTCCCTCTGCCCTATACACAGCCTCACAAGTGTTAACTGCAGGGACCTCGCCTCGCTGATAAAGGGCGGAGCTACAAAGAGGGGCTCAGTCCTATTCTAAACGATGATTGGTCGCGGACGTCCCACACTATTGGCGGGCTCATGTTATTTTACGAAATAGCCAGTAGAAGGTAGGGGGTGTGTCTCATACGGACCAATGAGGGGCAGTCCAGGACTATAAATATCCTGCTCTGCCGCTGTTGGTATCATTTCTGTTCTCTTGTATCCAGAGCTATGGCCAGAACTAAGCAGACCGCTCGTAAATCCACCGGAGGGAAAGCTCCCCGCAAGCAGCTGGCCACTAAGGCCGCCAGGAAGAGCGCTCCTGCCACCGGAGGAGTGAAGAAGCCTCACCGCTACCGTCCAGGCACAGTCGCTCTCCGTGAGATCCGCCGTTACCAGAAGTCCACCGAGCTGCTGATCCGTAAGCTTCCCTTCCAGCGCCTGGTGAGAGAGATCGCCCAGGACTTCAAGACCGATCTCCGCTTCCAGAGCTCTGCTGTCATGGCCCTGCAGGAGGCCAGCGAGGCTTATCTGGTGGGGCTGTTTGAGGACACAAATCTGTGCGCCATCCACGCCAAGAGGGTCACCATCATGCCCAAAGACATCCAGCTGGCCCGCCGCATCCGCGGGGAGAGAGCTTAGATCTGTTCTGCACCGGAGTACAACACAAAGGCTCTTTTCAGAGCCACCAAATTCTCTATAGACGAGCTGATTCCTGCCTTCCTTGTAATCTGCCTTGATTCTTTTGTGTCCATCATCATCTGATGCGGTGCTCAATGTGTTGGTGGATGGCGGGGAAATGAATCATTTTCGTCCTGTCACAAGTATATGATAGTGATGTGGTTCTGCACATGCAATGATCTCTTCGTCACTAAATACCCGAATTCAGTTTTGTGTCAGCTCAGATCCTACCACCTAGTAAGCTCGATCTTTATAGATCACCGTTATGATCTGTTGGCTTTTGTGGTGAGGAGTTGCTGCCTTTGGGCGCTGAAGAATTAAAACTACCAGTAGAGCCGGATCATCAGAATCCACGGTCGCCGAGGAGTTAAACAGTGGAGGAGGCCTTTCATCTGTGGCTCCTGGGGGTGAAGCTTCAGGCCGATGTTCCTGCTTTGTCTGATTGTTTTTATGATTAGAGGGCGTTCTGTCACTTGGAATTCACAAAAGTCTGATGAAGAAAATGATCATCTCGCGCCAGGAGTTTTAACTCTTCAGTATCCTCAGCATGACGAGGTATGGACTGTGTGTACTGATGTATCTATATGTGACAGATGTATTAAAAGAAGGAAATGTCCCAGACTGTGACCGCAGTCAGTACTCCAGGCAGCCGCTCAGGGGATTCTGCACAGAGACTGGGTGTGATATAGACCCCAATCTGCACAGGATCTTACGTTCTAGAGAATATTCACCTATATCTAGAACACCCGGGTGCTCCCCGCCCCCTCCTCCCTGTATTCAGGGCTCAGCCTACAGCTGCAGGAGCGGAATTCTCTATATTCCCGACACTCAGAACATTGTTCCTATGATGAAAGTTACGATTTTTGGGGCACAACAAAGTGATAGATCATGGTTTAGTTGTTGGATTTCGAACACTGACAGCACAGCGGCCACATATCCACCAGGGAGGGGTCAGATTAGTGATTATTTCTCCTCATATATAATATATCATCGTCCACAATGCCGATGATCACTTGTTACATACAGAATATAGTCAGGCGCAGGGCACATCTGGTTGGTGACATTTTCAGCAGTGATCTGATTCTTCTCATTGAATAGAGCTGCACTTTCTCAGTGATTTATAGATCGGTGATGGAGCCTGATTCTTTGTGATCTGATGTTCAGTCATTCTTTTTTGTTCTTGGTTCTTACATGGTATCTCTATAAATGACTTTAATAGATCAGATTAATTCATCGTGATCTGGAAAGGTGAAGGAAAACTGCGGAAACTGTACAATGAGCGGGAAATTCAAACTTTCTAACGGTTCTGAGATCAGCCAATCAGCACCAGGAGAGGAGTTGTAATTCTGTAAGACACGCCTATGATAGCATAATCTCTGCAGTTCTCTCTCTGGTCCACCCTTCCTCTATATCAAGGAGGAGTTGAAGTAATTTAATCATTTGCTTTTGGTTGAGGTCATTGAACATGTCTGGTCGCGGTAAGGAGGGAAAGGTCTCGGGAAAGGCGGCGCCAAGAGGCACAGGAAGGTGCTCCGGGATAACATCCAGGGCATCACCAAGCCTGCCATCCGCCGTCTGGCCCGCAGAGGAGGCGTCAAGCGCATCTCCGGCCTCATCTATGAAGAGACCCGCGGAGTCCTGAAAGTCTTCCTGGAGAACGTGATCCGTGACGCCGTCACCTACACCGAGCACGCCAAGAGGAAGACCGTCACCGCTATGGACGTGGTGTACGCGCTCAAGCGCCAGGGCCGCACTCTCTACGGCTTCGGAGGTTAATTGTGTTCTGCTCCATCCTGACAACCCAAAGGCTCTTTT
>JARQOC010000011.1:217063051-217125828 GCA_033576535.1 Allobates femoralis | reverse complement strand
TGTCATACAGTGCACCATATCTGTGACCCCACAGACTGTAGGAAGAGGACACTTGATCCCTTGCTGTAGTCTCTGGATTGAGCAGAGGCAATTAAGCGACGTGGGTCCTTCGTTGTGGACTACGTCGGAGGCGATTGAGCGTTGTGGGATCTTCGTTATGGCCTACGTCGGATCTTTTTATAATAAAGATGGAGTCTGAATTTTGTTTGTGTTTTTTTTTTTTTCAAATAAAAATATTTTTCTCTGTGTGTATTTATTGACTACTTACCAGAGATTCCAACTGGTGGGTCTAACATTGGCCCAATATTATGAATCTCGGGCTTAGTGCCAGCTGCCAATAAAAAGCTGGCATTAACCACTTTATTACCCAGTTTGCCACCGCCACCCAGGGCAACTGGAAGAGTCTAGGTACAGCTCCACAAAATGGTGCTTCAATGAATGCGCCATTTTTACTGGGGCAGCTGCGGGCTGCAATTCGCAGCATGGGGGGCCCAGAACGCTTGGGCCTTTCCATGCTGAGAACTCCAGCCCCCAGCTGCCTAGTTGTACCTGGCTGGGCCAAAAATATGGCAGAGCCCTACGTCATTTTTTTTTCTAAAATTAGTTCTAGAAATAAAAAAAAATGGTCTTCGCTGTATTTTTGGATGCAGCCAGGTACAACTTGACAGCTGGCTGACTGGAATCCTCAGCATGGAGAGACCCAAATGTTGTGGGTCCCCCACGCTGCAAATTGCAACCCACAGCCACCCAAGAAAATACTGCATTCATTAGAGGCAGCATTTTCTGGTGCTGTACCCCAACTCTTCCAGTTGCCCTTGTGCTGGTGGCACACGGGTTCTCCATATGCGACATGGTGTCCGCTAACAATTTCAATAGAAAATTAGCTCCAATTGTTAGCGGAAACCCTGTTGCGTATGGAGAGCCCCTCCCTGTGTGCCTGAACATTGGACCTCCCCCACAAGTGACCCCATTTTGGAAACTAGACCCCCTACGGAACCTATCTAGTTGATAGTGAGCACATAGTGAGCACTTTGAACACACAAGTGCTTCACAAATTACCGAATATACTCGTGTATAAGCCGACCCGTGTATAAGCCGACCCCCCTACTTTTGCCCCCAAAATCTGGGAAAACCTATTGACTCGTGTATAAGCCGAGAGTGGACCCCAGCACAGGTATACAGCCCCCAGCAGTGTGGTATACAGCAGCCTCCCCAGTGGTATATACAGGCCCCAGCAGTGTTACAGCAGCAGCCCCAGTGGTAGTATACAGCAGCCCCAGTGGTAGTATACAGGTATAAACAGCAGCCCCAGTGGTAGTATACAGCAGCCCCAGTGGTAGTATACAGCAGCCCCAGAGGTATATACAGCAGCCCCAGTGGTAGTATATAGCAGCCCCAGTGGTAGTATACAGGTATATATAGCAGCCCCAGTGGTAGTATACAGGTATATACAGCAGCCCCAATGGTAGTATACAGCATCCCCAGTGGTAGTATACAGCATCCCCAGAGGTATATACAGCAGCCCCAGTGGTAGCATACAGCAGCCCCAGTGGTAGTATACAGCAGCCCCAGAGGTATATACTGCAGCAGCCCGCCCGCCACCCACATCAGTATCCAGGGCCCCCCCCTTGCTCTGGAAACCTGTAAAGTAAAATCATTATACTTATCACTGTCCTGTCGCCGCCGTCCCCGCCGCTGCCATCGCGCTCCTCCGGCTTCATCCAGCGTCTTCCAGCTTCCTCCTCTGGCGCAGACAATGACGTTATTGCCTGTGCTGACCAGAGGAAGCCGGAAGAAGACGGATGAAGCCGGAGGAGCGCGATGGCAGCGGCGGGGACGACGGCGACAGGACAGTGATAAGTATAATGATTTTACTGTACAGGTTTCCGGAGCAAGGGGGGGCCCTGGATACTGATGGGGGCGCCTGTATACTGATGGGGATGGCGGGCGGGCTGCTGCAGTATATGACTTGCGTATAAGCCAAGGGGGGTACTTTTCAGCCCAATTTTTGGGCTGAAAAACTCGGCTTATTCACGAGTATATACAGTAGTCCATAAAAGGGAAAAAGAATATGTTTTGTGAAAAAAAAGTAATTATTCATTTTTACGGATGAATTTGTGAAGCTCTAAAGCTTACTATGCATCTAGATACATTCCTTGGAGGGTCTAGTTTCCAAAATGGGGTGACTTGTGGGGGAGCTCTAATGTTTAGGCACGCAGGGGCTCTTTATATACGGCATGGTGTCCACTAATAATTCTAATTGTTAGCGGACACCATGTTGCGTATGGAGAGCCCCTGTGTGCCTAAACATTGGAGCTCCCCCACATGTGACCCCATTTTGGAAACAAGACCCACCCAGGGAACATATCTAGATGCATAGTGAGCACTTTGAACCCCCAGGTGCTTCACAAATTCATCCGTAATAAGGAATAACTACTTTTCTATTTTCACAAAAATTTATTTTTTCATTTTTACGGATCAATTTATGAAGCACCTGGGGGTTCAAAGTGCTCACCACCCATCTAGATACGTTCCCTGGGGCGTCTAGTTTCCAAAATGGGGTCACTTGTGGGGGAGCTCCAATGTTAAGGCACACAGGGGCTTTCCAAAGCAACATTGTGTCCGCTATCAATTTGAACTGATTTTCCGTTCAAACTGTTAGCGGACACCATGTCGCGTTTGGAGAGTCTCTATGTGCCTAAACATTGGAGCTCCCCACAAGTAACCCCATTTTGGAAAGGAGACCCCCCAGGGAACTTATTTAGATGCATAGTGCGCACTTTGAACCCCTAGGTGCTTCACAAATTAATCCGTAAAAATGAAAAAAGAAACTTTTTGTGGAAAAAAAAAAAGTACTTTTTCATATTTACGGATCAATTTGAGAAGCACCTGGGGGTTCAAAGTGCTCAACACCCATCTAGATATGTTCCCTGGGGTGGTCTAGTTTCCAAAATGGGGTCACTTATGGGGGAGCTCTAATGTTTAGGCACACAGGGGCTCTCCATACGCAAAAGTAACATATCTAGATGCATAGTGAGCACGTTGAACCTCCAGACGCTTCACAAATTCATCCATAAAAATAAAAAAAAAACTTTTTTTTTCACAAAAAAATTATTTTTGCCTACATTTTTTTCAGTTTCACATGGTCAAAGGGATAAAATATGTCCCAAAATGTGTTGGACAATTTCTCCTGAGTACACCGATACCTTATATGTGGTCATAAACCACTGTTTGGGCGCACGGCAGGGCGACATTTCACTTTTTGAACGGAAAATTGGCTCTAAAATTCAAATGGCGCTCCTTCCCTTCTGAGCCCTGCCGTGCCCCCAAACAGTGGTTTATGACCACATATGAGGTATCTGTGTACTCAGGAGTAATTGCCCAACAAATTTTAAAATCCATTTTATCCTGTTGCCCATGTGAAAATGAAAAAATTTAGACTAAAAGAACATTTTTGTTACAAAAATTAAAATGTCCATTTTTTCTTTCAACTTTATTTTAGTTCCTGTGAAGCACCTAAAGGGTTAATAATCTTCTTGAATATAGTTTTGAATATCTTGAGGGGTGCAGTGTTTTGAATGGTGTCAATTTTGGGTGTTCTCTGTCATGTACACCCCTCAAAGGGACTTCAAATGTGATGTGGTCACTAAAAAAATGGTTTTGTAAATTTTGCTGAAAAAATGAATAATTACTGATGAACTTTGAACCCTTATAACACCCTACCAATTTTTTTTTCTTCCAAAATTGTGCTGATGTGGACATGTGGGAAATGTTTTTGCCAATTCTTTGATTTTTTTCACAAATAAACGCAAAAATTATGGACCTAAATTTAATACTAACATGAAGCCCAATATGTCTCGAAAATACGATCTCAGAATCGCTCGGATCCAAAGAAGGGTTCCAGAGATATCTCATAAAGGGACACTGGTCAGAATAGACAAAAATGCCTCGGTCTTTAGGGTCAAAATAGGCTCGGTCATGAAGGGGTTAAATTGCTTCAACTCCTCCCTGATATAAAGACCAGAGAGAGAACTGCAGAGATTATGGTATTTTACTAAATTACATCTCTTCTCCTTGTGCTGATTGGCTGATCTCAGAACCGTTAGAAAGTTTGAATTTCCCGCTCATTGTACAGTTTCTGCAGTTTTCTTTCACCTTTCCAGATCACGATGAATTAATCTGATCTATTAAAGTCATTTATAGAGATACAATGTAAGAACCAAGAACAAAAAAGAATGACTGAACATCAGATCACAAAGAATCAGGCTCCATCACCGATCTATAAATCACTGAGAAAGTGCAGCTCTATTCAATGAGAAGAATCAGATCACTGCTGAAAATGTCACCGACCAGATGTGCCCTGCGCCTGAATATATTCTGTATGTAACAAGTGATCATCGGCATTGTGGACGATGATATATTATATATGAGGAGAAATAATCACTAATCTGACCCCTCCCTGGAGGATATGTGGCCGCCGTGCTGTCTTTGTGACATTATGGTTTACTTCTTTGATTTCGATCACTTTATTATGTCCCAAAAATCGTAACTTTCATCATAGGAACAATGTTCTGAGTGTCGGGAATATAGGGGGGGCGGGGAGCACCAGCGTGTTCTAGATATAGGTGAATATTCTCCAGAATGTAAGATCCTGTGTAGATTGGTGTCTATATCACACCCAGTCTCTGTGCAGAATCCCCTGAGCGGCTGCCTGGAGTACTGATTGCGGTCACAGTCTGGGACAATTCCTTCTTTTAATACATCTGTCACATCTAGATACATCAGTACACACAGTCCATACCTCGTCATGCTGAGGATACTGAAGAGCTGAGGAAACTTCTGGAGCGAGATGATCATTTTCTTCATCAGACTTTTGTGAATTCCAAGTGACAGAACGCCCTCTAATCATAAAAACAATCAGACAAAGCAGGAACATCGGCCTGAAGCTTCACCCCCAGGAGTCACAGATAAAAGGCTTCCTCCACGGTTTAACTCCTGGATTCTGATGATCCGGCTCTACTGGTAGTTTTAGTTCTTCAGCGCCCATAGGCAGTAACTCCTCACCACAAAAGCCAACAGATTGGTGAGATCGAGCTTACTAGCCGGTGGTAGGATCTGAGCCGACATCAAACAGAACACGGGTATTAGGTGACGAAGAGATCATTGCATGTGCAGAACCACATCACTATCATATAGTTGGGACGGGACGAAAGGGATTAATTTCCCCGCCATCCACCAACACATTGATGATGGGCGCAAGAGAATCAAGGCAGAATTACAAAGACAGGAATCAGCTCGTCTATAGAGAATGTGGTGGCTCTGAAAAGAGCCTTTGTGTTGTACTCGGGTGCAGGACAGATCTAAGCTCTCTCCCGCGGATGCGGCGGGCCAGCTGGATGTCTTTGGGCATGATGGTGACCCTCTTGGCGTGGATGGCGCACAGATTTGTGTCCTCAAACAGCCCCACCAGATAAGCCTCGCTGGCCTCCTGCAGGGCCATGACGGCCGAGCTCTGGAAGCGGAGATCGGTCTTGAAGTCCTGGGCGATCTCTCTCACCAGGCGCTGGAAGGGAAGCTTACGGATCAGCAGCTCGGTGGACTTCTGGTAACGGCGGATCTCACGGAGAGCGACTGTGCCTGGACGGTAGCGGTGAGGCTTCTTCACTCCTCCGGTGGCAGGAGCGCTCTTCCTGGCGGCCTTAGTAGCCAGCTGCTTGCGGGGAGCTTTCCCTCCGGTGGATTTACGAGCGGTCTGCTTAGTTCTGGCCATAGCTCTGGATAAAAGAGAACAGAAATGATACCTACAGCGGGCAGAGCAGGATATTTATAGTCCTGGGCTGCCCCTCATTGGTCCGTATGAGACACACCCCTACATTCTACTGGCTATTTCGTAAAATAACATGAGCCCGCCAATAATGTGTGAGGTCCGCGACCAATCATCGTTTAGAATAGGACTGAGCCCCTGTCTGTAGCTCCGCCCTTCATCAGCGAGGCGAGGTCCCTGCAGTTAACACTTGTGAGGCTGTGTATAGGGCAGAGGGAATATCACTTATATACACGGGACTCCACAGCAGGAGCCGCCGATGTGTCTGTACAGCATTGTCCCACCATCCCTCACACTCCTGATTACACTGGTGCTTCAGTCCTTACATCGCAGTGATCCCCACCAAACACATCTCCAATCACTGACACCAAAGCGAATACACGATTCTGATTAGTGACATCTGCTCCTTCCCTGCTGCGCTCCAAGCTAATAACCCTCCGCTCCTCCCCCTGTGCTGTCACCTGTACGAGTGCTGCTCGGATCTAAAGTTACAGGACTGCTGTGATGGGGACACAGGGAATGTAAGGAAAAGCCCCTATTTATTGTCACCAGTCTGCCGCTCCCTGTACACAGTATAATATAGAAATGACAGATCTCGAGGCATCGATCACACAGCTCTGCTGGGACAAGGTGGTGACACTGATCATATACAGCTCTGCTGGGACAAGGTGGTGGCTCTGAAAAGAGCCTTTGTGGTGGAGGACAGAAGGGCTCCTGCTTACTTCTTGGCCGCGGGCTTCTTGGCCTTAGCTGCCTTCTTAGCCGGACTCTTTGCAGCTTTGGGTTTGGCCGCCTTCTTAGCTGGGCTCTTGGCAGTTTTAGGTTTGGTCGCCTTCTTGGGCTTTGGAGCTGCCTTCACCTTCTTGGGGCTCTTGGCTGCTTTCTTGGCAGCTGCAGGCTTCTTGGCCTTTTTCGGGCTCTTCTTGGCTGCGGTCGGAGCCTTCTTGGGCTTCTTCGGGGATTTGGCTGCTTTCTTGGCTGCAGCAGGTTTCTTAGTCTTGGCCGCAGCTGCTGGCTTCTTCTTGGCCGCCTTGTCCTTGTTGATCTTAAAGGATCCGGAGGCGCCGCTGCCCTTCACCTGGACCAGGCTGCCCTTGGTGACCAGGCTCTTGACGGCCAGCTTCACACGGCTGTTGTTATTCTCTACATCGTATCCTCCGGCAGACAGAACCTTCTTTACGGCGGCCAGAGAGACCCCACTGCGCTCCTTAGAGGCGGACACGGCTGTGACAATCAGCTCGGAGATGCTGGGACCGGAGGGTTTGTGGCTTTTCTTGGCGGTCCCGGCTTTCTTCGGCTTCTTAGCTTTGGCGGCCGGTTCTGCGGGAGGATGAGCGGCGGCTGGTGCGGTCTCTGCCATCGTGTGATGAAGAAAGAAAATACAAAATTCTCCTAATAAGATAACAATGAGGTCGATGCTGGAGGTGTCTGTTATATGTACAGTCTTGCTGCGCACTGATTGGCTGCTGAGCTTCCTCCTGAGCGTTTATTGGCTGCCTATGATCACAGGCCCCGCCTTCTTCAAACTGAGCCCAAGTGAAGCTCCGCTTCCCCCTTGTGCTTCCCTGCCCGGGATAAAAGCATTTTTCCCGCTAAATGAGGACAGAGGAGCGCGGTTTCCCTATATCTCCTTATTCCCAACATCTCCTCTGACCGTTTATAGCCGTCACTACCAGAGATGTCGGGGGAGAGCGGAGAGGAGATCCCGGGATCATCGCCATCTTCCTCCCGCTCTGCACATCACTGAGTATCCGGGAAGATAAATCTGCGGCGGGAGCTCGTCCTCCTATTCCCGGCTCTTGTCACCATCACAGGGATCTGTCCTACAATGTCTATCGTACAGGAGCTGATTGTACGATGTGGGGACGAGCTGGAGCTGCTGAGAGCCCAGAAGGGTAACACAGGCGATGGCTCCACTGACTGCCGCCTCCCTGACCTGGAACACAGATATATCCCTATGTGCAGAGTATTGGGGGGTGAACACTTATTCTACATCAGTAGATAATACACAGAGGTGGGTGAGGGCAATCAGCTGCCTAATATTGTGTCTGACCCTCTGTGAGGCTGTGACCGCTGAGGCCTGGAATGGTGAGAAGATCTTACAAGATGACGGATTTACAATGTGACTTCACTGCCCCAACCAAAAATAGAGAAACTCCAGTGTGATAACAGAGAAATATCATTACAGTTATGTGACACCCAATATTGTGCAAAATGTGACGAGAAAAGGAGGAGGGGACACAAAATACAGAACACAGAGCACAGCTGTATATAGAGCACAGACTGCACACACAGAGCACAGCTGTATATAGAACACAGACTGCACACAGAGCACAGCTGTATATAGAACACAGACTGCACACAGAGAACAGCTGTATATAGAGCACAGACTGCACACACAGAGCACAGCTGTATATAGAGCACAGACTGCACACACAGAGCACAGCTGTATATAGAGCACAGACTGCACACACAGAGCACAGCTGTATATAGAGCACAGACTGCACAACAACACAGCTGTATATAGAGACAGACTGCACACACAAACAAGCTGTATATAGAGCACAGAC
This sequence comes from Allobates femoralis, assembly GCA_033576535.1. Lineage (NCBI taxonomy): Eukaryota > Metazoa > Chordata > Amphibia > Anura > Aromobatidae > Allobates > Allobates femoralis. The sequence continues at coordinate 217,117,434 of JARQOC010000011.1, read as the reverse complement.
TGCACACACAGAGCACAGCTGTATATAGAGGAACAGACTGCACACACAGAGCACAGCTGTATATAGAGAACAGACTGCACACACAGAGCACAGCTGTATATAGAGAACAGACTGCACACACAAGCACAGCTGTATAAGAGCACAGACTGCACACAGACACAGCTGTATATAGAGCACAGACTGCACACACAGAGCACAGCTGTATATAGAGCACAGACTGCACCACAGAGCACAGCTGTATATAGAGCACAGACTGCACACACAGAGCACAGCTGTATATAGAGCACAGACTGCACACACAGAGCACAGCTGTATATAGAGCACAGACTGCACACACAAGCACAGCTGTATATAGAGCACAGACTGCACACACAGAGCACAGCTGTATATAGAGCACAGACTGCACACAGACACAGCTGTATATAGAGCACAGACTGCACACACAAGCACAGCTGTATATAGAGCACAGACTGCAACACAACACAGCTGTATATAGAGCACAGACTGCACACACAGACACAGCTGTATATAGAGCACAGACTGCACACACAGATCACAGCTGTATATAGAGCACAGACTGCACACACAGAGCACAGCTGTATATAGAGCACAGACTGCACACACAGAGCACAGCTGTATATAGAGCACAGACTGCACACACAGAGCACAGCTGTATATAGAGCACAGACTGCACACACAGAGCACAGCTGTATATAGAGCACAGACTGCAACACAGAGCACAGCTGTATATAGACACAGACTGCACACAGAGCACAGCTGTATATAGAGCACAGACTGCACACACAGAGCACAGCTGTGTATAGAGCACAGACTGCACACAGAGCACAGCTGTATATAGAGCACAGACTGCACACACAGAGCACAGCTGTATATAGAGCACAGACTGCACACAGAGCACAGCTGTATATAGAGCACAGACTGCACACAGAGCACATTTGTATATAGTATTTTGTGTAATATATAAATCTACCATATATTCCATAGTCTGTACAGTATATAAAGCAGATCTTCTATAAGAAGTGCACAACGCTCCACAATACAGAAACATCCTGCAGAGGATATAAAAGGCTCCAGAGACACAAACATCTGATACCCCCCTGTGCTCTGTAATGTCTTTCTAGTACAGTATGTGTCTCTCTCTGCTTTACTATGAAGTGCGGTGAAATATGTTGGGGTCAGATAAATAAATCTATTATTATTACTGTGATCTCTTCTCTGTGTTCCCACTAGTGTCTGAGGAATATGTGGTTACTCTGCACTGACAGCCATTTCTGTTACAGCCTCTGTATTTCCAGGCTCAGATCATATCACTGGTCAGGTGATTAGAGGGATAATGAAATGAAGAATCCATGTAGATGATGAGAGTAGTAGTCAGACATCTGATAAGGGACATTGTGCTCCTGATGGCTGGGATTGGTTCTTTTCAGGGCTCAGTGGTGTTTTCAGCTCCAATCTGCACTTTCTCAGTGATTTATTATAAACAGTTGAGCTGTACAATAAAATGTTTCTACAAATACGTCTTTCATTAATTAGATTAATCCTTCCTGATCTGAACAGATTGTTACATATCACCTATTCTAAGCGAAAGGCTACAATTTTCGGCAGATTTGAATCATTCTCAGTATTGTGAACGCTGATATACTGGCCAGGAAACCGATCAGTGACATTTCACGACTTGTAATTACCAAGCAGATCTCACGAATCAGCAGCTTAATCCTGTAATATAAAGATTAATCCACAGCTACAAGCAGGAGGTTTGTGATCCACTAGACAACAGGGAGGAGGAGCCGGTAATAACCGACTGAGCGGGAGATTCACAATAACCAACAGGTCTGTGATCAGCAAATAACAAATATCATCCAACTAATACACGATACAAGTGTTTCCACCTCCATTTAACTCCTGAGTGGCCGGGGGTCTGCAGATAACTGCCCCATATGTATACACGGTCTCCAGCGCTAAATAGATGCGGCGACTTCGTCCTCCCCAGACCCCGGCAGCGCCCACATCAGGCTCCTGGGAAAACAGATGACTTGTAGTTGTGGCGAGATCCACTGACACCACAGGGATCCCAGGTGGGACACGAATTGGGTTAAAGAGAAAAACGTCCGGAATGTGTAGAGAAGGATCAGATCACCACTGACTAGATCTATGACGACACACACATGTAATAACGACCCAACATCTAACAGCAGAATGAATGAAAGGCGGTGAATCCAGAGGCCAGATACTGAGTAGTAATCAGCTCTTCAGATACATGGAGGCGAGATTTGTGCTCAGATGGGGCAGATCTCAGCTGAAGAACACTATATACCTGGATAAACTAAGTTAATATACAGCTAATAGGTGAAATATCATTAGAGCACCCACTGCTCCACATGTGTCTGATCTTTAAATTATCTAGCATGATGTATGTTCTGCTATAAGCGGTCCCAGCTCTGATGAGGAGGAGGTGGTGGCTCTTAGAAGAGCCTTTGGTTGTAGGACAGATGTGGGATGAGGCGATCACTTGCTCTTCTTGCTGCTCTCGGTCTTCTTGGGCAGCAGCACGGCCTGGATGTTGGGCAGGACGCCTCCCTGGGCGATGGTCACCCCACCCAGCAGCCTGTTCAGCTCCTCGTCATTGCGCACAGCCAGCTGCAGGTGACGGGGGATGATGCGGGTCTTCTTGTTGTCCCGGGCAGCATTGCCGGCCAATTCCAGGATCTCAGCAGTCAGATACTCGAGCACAGCGGCCAGATACACCGGAGCGCCGGCGCCCACTCTCTCCGCATAGTGGCCCTTACGGAGAAGCCTGTGCACACGACCGACCGGGAACTGCAGTCCTGCCCGGGATGAGCGGGTCTTGGCCTTAGCTCGGACTTTGCCTCCTTGTTTGCCGCGTCCAGACATGATCACACTGAAACTACGCTTGAAATAGAAACAGTGATGTACTCAAAATGCAGTGAACATGAAGGTTACAGTCACCTTTTATAAGCTTATGCCCCGCTCTTTTCTCATGTCATTGGATGGATCTGAATCTGCCAATGGGGGAGGAAGTTGAGCAAACACCAATGAGCTGCGGCTCTGCGGACACTGACGTCACCTTCACTGGAGCAGAAAGCGCAGATGGGGGAATCTACAATACATAGAGCAGCAGATCTGCACATCGTCACTAATCACACAATACAGGGATGAGCCGCTGTGTATAGAGCAGCAGATAATACATAGACTTGTCACATTCAGCGCTCAGAGTAAAACATGAACACACATGAGGCCATCATCAGTTCTCCTTCTGGTCCGCTCATCGGATGACTTCACCCGGTGGAGACATCGGGCTTCTTCTCTTCAGGCTTCGGTTATTGGGTAAATAGAAACTGACTGTGGTAATGGAGAACCCCTGAGCCGTCACGTTGCTGTTATATACAGTCACACGTTTCATTACAGTAAACCCTATATACAGCTGTCTAGTCTCCATACAATGCTGTACTCCATGTTGTGCTGTATACCCCCATATAGCTCTGTACAGCCCCAATCTATTACATACTGTCATACAGAGCTTTATACTCCCAGTGTAGTGCTGTATTCTCAGTTTTCTAAGCCGCCTCTTTTTTTGTACACAATCCAGTGTCTCATTACCATATAGTGCAGCTCACTGCTAATAAAGTGCTTTATATTCTTGATGCTATAAACCCTCACACAGAGCTGTTTATGCGGTTTACTCCCTCCACACTTGCCATTCAGTCTGTAAAGGCGAAACGGCGATAAACACCGGACACTAAATGGTTAACAGAGGGGACTGTAAGGCGGAGCTTTCTGTGGGCGGAGCATAGTCTTTTACTTTGCGCTGAAAACCGAATTTGACCTTCCCGCCCAATCCCTGCCGGTTCCTTCCTCTTTGTCTCCGGTGTAACACGCGGGTCAGGGCGGCGGCTCTCGTCCTCTTTCACCCCGCACAGGAGGCTCCAGATCCCCGGATTAGTGGCGCAGTATCCGCTCTCTATAGTACAAGCTCTGATGTGATCAGCTCAGGAGATCGCGGTCAGCTCGGTGCTCCGGACGGTTCATTACACGGGATCAGGAGCCGCCAGAATATCACAATCTGTATCCACATGTAGATGGTAAATGATGGGAGCGGGAGGAGAGCGGCGCAGCCTCGTATCAATAATGGGGACCCGAGAGATGCCGCCATGATACGTAGGTGATCCTGCTGGTGACCGCGTCCTCCTCACTGTCTGCAGACTGATCCCGGGAGCTACAATCCCTACACAGTGCGGAGGACTATGTGCTGCTGTTTCGCCACTTCCCTCCATTCAGTTGAGATGTGTCAGACACAAATATAGTTTTAGGGTTAAACCAAAAGTTCATCCTCCATAAATCTGCTTTATGATGCCAGTTTTCCTTACAAACATGCGGCAAATGAAAATCATTGTACGATGAGACTATAGATCCTACAGAAATGACAGCAGCCACACAGCGATCATCAGATACAAACCCGATCCCCAATATCATCCTCCATACAGAAAAGTGACCTGCAGTTGGAGGTCTCGGCGTACATAGAGATCATGGGGCAGATTCAGCGGCGTAAATAGAGTTCATGGGACCCGGTCAGGGATGGGATCGTACATAGATATCATGGGGCCCACTCAGGGATCGTAGATAGTGATTATGGGGCCCCGTGAGGTTAGGCTCTCACCGCACCCCAGTATGGTGCCCTCAGGGAGCTTCCACAGTGTTTGCTTCATGCTAAGGCCTGTGATGCCCCGTGGGACTTGTCGAGCCCACTAGAACGAGGGTACTCGGTACCGGACCGGGTTTGCTGCTGGAGATGTCCTGGGGGCCTGGGCCGGACCGTTTCCCGGGCCCTGGCAAGTAAAAGAGGATTATGTACAGGGGATAATAGTTTGTCGTGACGCCACCCACGGTGTGTGGTCAGTATTGGGACCACCACTACTGCAGAACCTCCAGGGTGATGTTAGGCAGCTAAGATGGCACTGCTCTCCATAGGTAGAGGCGGGTTCCCTGGGGCAGTAGTTGTTATAGTCTATGATGGAGGTGATAGTAAGGGATGGATAGTGGAGACTGGTGAAGGAACACACACTCACGTTTCTGTGGTTTCCAAAGCTTTACTGCGATGTTGCAGGTTATAGTCCACGGAGTCTGTACTGGGCCGGGTTGCTCCCACCATGGCCGGGTCCTCAACTTCCTCGTGCTGCGCTGTGTGTCCTTGCTGTTGCTTCTAGCTGAGCTGCTGGCACTGTCTCACTCACTTTCTCTCTGCTGGTACCACTTGGCTAGGCAACTTGAGTCTACTGTGTAGTGCTGACCCCTCCATGTTGCTTTGCTCTGGTACTATGGGGGTCTAGAAACCCCACTACTCCTGGATTCACTCTTCTGTATGTGTCAGACACAGTGTAGGATCCGGTGTCCGTTCTGTGCGCTCTTCTGGGGCCAGTGGTGATGACACTCAAGCTCCCAGATGTGTTTCTCTGTCTTTTGATTCTCCTCTCCTCAGACCCTAGCTAGGCCTGGAATTGTGATCAGACTGTAGAGAAGCTTGGCACAGCTTCTTTGACACTACAGCCTCTCTCAGTTCTCCCAGAAACTGAAACTACTCTGAACTCAACTCAGAGCTGACTGAACTACTTCCTCTGACCTGGAGTATATAAGGGAGCTGGTTGAGCTCCCTCTCCTGGCGCAGAGGTGCTAGTGTAAGTCAGTGTGTTGTGGGGAGCGAACCCGTGTGATGTTACTGTGGAACATTAACCCCTGGGGTGCCACAACCTCCCTGGGGGCACCATGCTGGGGGCAGCATCTCCTCACACTAAATGCTGCACAGCACTACAGGCCCCCAGCCAGCAGGAGAGAATGGATGGTGGAGGCTGGACCACGGCCCCAGGCTGATGGCAGAGGAGCCCATCTCTTATGGCAGAATGGGCTCCTCAGTCACTAGCCGGCCCCCGCCTTTCATATTCACCCTGGCTGCCTCCAACTTTGAGGAGAGCGAGAGCTGCCTGCAGGCCTGCTGGGGCGACAGCGAATCCTTCCTCCACAGCGTGACGCTGCCGGCACCTGAACAGCCTGGAAGGAGGCAGACAGTCATCGCAGGGTGAGCCTGAGACTGTCTCCATCTGCACACGTGCCGGCAGTGTCGCGCTGCACAGTGGAGGCTGAGATTCACCGCAGCAGCAGGCAAAGCACGGAGATCTCTCTCCATGCTTTGCTGCTGCAAGAACATAATCACTAATCATATTGGCAGTGCGCCGATATGATTAGTAATAGTACTGGGGGGGGCCTCACACATCTCCCTACAGGGCCCAGGAGGGTATGGGGGCGGGGCTTAGTGGGCTTGGCCAAAAAGTGTCGGGGCCCCCGGGGGATCTCTCGCTAAGCCAGTCTGCCCCTGGCCTTTCCGCTTCCACGGACTAGTGTTGTCCCCGTCAAGAGTGGGCTGTGGCAGGGTTGAGCAGAGGTGAATGGTGTCAGGCATAAGAGGTAGGTGGCAACTACCTGCCTGTTAGTGTCTGGGCACATTTAATTTAATAAAAATCCCGGATATCCCCTTTAACCTTTTCCCGACCTATGACATTATAGAGACCTCATGGAAGTCGGTGACTTCCCGACCCATGACGTCTCTATAACATCATGGCTTGTTTGTGGTCCTGCCGCTCCAGTAACCGGGTCAGTGACAGAGCTAAGGAATCGCAAGGACCCATACTTTATCCCGGCGGGTTGGCTTAGCCACCCTTTGGCTAAAGTTGTTCTGATTGGAAGTTGAAAGTGAAACTGCCAATCAGAGCGAGTAACCCCTCCAGATCTGATTGGAGCTCTCCAATCAGATCTGGAGGGGTGGGTCTGTGGGTGCCCTCCTCAGCCCCCTCCCTCTCCAGGGATCATCAGTAGGGATGAGCGAGTACTGAAATATTCGGACAGTCTAGACTCGTAACGAGTATAACGGGTCCTATTTAAGTCAATGGTGAAGCGAGTATTGCGATTAATTCCCCTGTTGCTGGACCCTATAAAGAGGTATCCAGGCAATACGGGAGAATCCGGTTTGATATTACAGCTTACGGCTTTTTACCACAGGCTTCTAAACAATGATTTGGGAATTGCATGTTTTTCCTCTGCTGCCAGACCTCTTTTTAGGGTCCAGCAGCAGAGGAATTGCATTTCCACTGATTTACATTGGACTTGTTACTGTGCGAGTAATTGCTAGGAAACTCGCAGAGTAACGAGTAGCCCGAGTACCCTACTATTCGGCGAGTAACAAATCGTAATGAGTAGACTCGCTCATCCCTGATCATCAGTCCCCCAAATCCTCCAGTAACAGTCATCCGCCGGCGGGTGCAGCCCCTCAGACCCCTCTTTTATCAGCTAACCCCCGTCCCCCCACCATCCCGTCCCCCACCCCTGTGCCCCGTGTCCCCCCCTCACCTCCCAGCGGGCTGCACCCACCAGTGCAATCGCCGGCCAGCCTCCTCTGCTCCAGTGTGGGCCTCTCCCGGGCTCCTCCTCCTCAACGGTGGATCATGAGTGAGGTAAGTATGAATGGGTGGGTGCTTGCATGGGTGAATGGATGTGTGCGTGCATGGAAGGATGTGTGCGTGCGTGGATGGATGTCTGCATGGATGGATAGGTGCATGCATGGATATTACATGGATGGATGGGTGCATGGATGGAAGTGTGCGTGCATGAATGGAAGTGTGCATGTGTAAATGTGTGGATGTGTGCATGCGTAGATGTGTGTGCATGGATGTGTGCGTGCATGGATGTTGCATGGATGGATGGGTGCGTGCATGGATATTACATAGATGGATGGGTGCATGCATGGATGGACGTGTGCATGTATAGATGTGTGCATGGATGGATGTGTGCATTTGTTGATGTGTGCATGCATGGATGGGTGCATGCGTGGATGATGGGTGGATGAGTGCATGCGTGGATGATGGGTGAATGGATGGGTGCAACAAGGGATCAAATGTCCTCTTGTTGTAGTCTCTGAGATCATAGTCATGGTGCACTGTATGACTGATCATTGCCATATATTGCACCATAACTCTCACCCCAGAGACTGTAGGAAGAGGACACTTGATCCTTGGTTGCACTCTCTAGATTAAGCAGAGATGATCAAGCGTCATGGGACCTTCAATGTGGACTACATTGGAGGCGATCAAACGTTGTGGGACTTTCGTTGTGGACTACGTCAGACCTTTATAATAAAGATGGAGTCCGACTTTTGTTTGCATTTTTTTTTCAAATAAAAAGATTTTTCTCTGTGTGGTGTATTTTTTGACTATTTACTAGAGATGCCTAGTGGCCAGATCTAACATTAGCCCGACATTATGAATCTCAGGCTTAGTGCCAGCTGACCCCTTTATTACCCAGCTTGCCACCGGCACCAGGAAGAGCCTGGGTACAGCGCCAGAAAATGGCGCTTCACTGAATGTTCCGTTTTCTGGGGCAGCTATGGCTTCAATTCGCAGCATGAGAGGCCAAGAACGATTGGGCCTCTCCATGCTGAGGATTCCTGCCAACAGCTGCCTAGTTGAACCTGGCTGGGCCAAAAATATGGCGGCGCCTCAAAGCATTTTCTTTTATATATATAATTAGTTGTATAAATAAAAAACAATGGGCTTCACTGTATTTTTGGTTACCAGCAAGGTACGAGGCAGCTGGGGGTTGTTGGCAGTCCGTAGTTTTTTTTTTCTACAATCAGTTGTAGAAATAAAAAAAGGCCTTCGCTGTATTTTTGGTTACCAGCCAGATACAACTTGGCAGCTGGGGGGCTGGAATCCTCAGCGTGGAGAGACTCAAACGTACAAACGTAGGCCCCATCTCGCTGCATATTGCAACAAACAGCCACCCTAAAATAGTGGATTCATTAGAGGCACCATTTTCTGGTGCTGTAGCCCAACTCTGGAGAGCCCATGTGCCACGAGCACAAGGGCAACTGGTAAACAGAATATGGTGTCCGCTAACAATTTGAATGGAAAATTAGCTCAAATTGTTAGCGGACACCATGTCGTCTTTGGAGAGCCCCTCCCTGTGTGCCTAAACATTGGAGCTCCCACACACGTGACCGGATTTTGGAAACTAGACGCCCCCAGGGAACTTACCTAGATGGATAGTGAGCACTTTGAACCCCCAGGTGCTTCACAAATTAATCTGTAATAATGAAAAAATTGTGGGAAAAAAAGTACTTTTTCATTTTTACAGATCAATTTGTGAAGCACCTGGGGTTTCAAAGTGCTCACTGTGCATCTAGATAAGTTCCCTGGGGGTGTCTAGTTTCCAAAATCCAGTCACGTGTGGAGGAGCTCCAATGTTTAGGCACACAGAGGCTCTCCAAACGCAACATGGTGTCCGCTAACAATTTGAATGGAAAATTACCTCAAATTGTTATCGGACACCATGTCACGCTTGGAGAGCCCCCTTTGTGGCTAAACATTGGAGCTCCCCCACAAGTTACCCCATTTTGGAAACTAGAGCTCCCAAGGAACTTATCTAAAAAGATTGTGAACTGCGCATTACCACAAACACGATGCACAAACATCACCACGTACACAAAACAAAATTGTCACCATACATCACCACAGATGTACCAATCATGTATACACATGCAGCACATGTAGGCCAGTAGTAGGTCCATATAGTACACGCCATATACACAACCCAGCCACAGCCCACTCATACTTACAGAGCAGATGAGGTGACAGTGCCTTTGCTTGCTGTCTGTGTCCCGCACTGGCAGCCTTGGGTCTGCAGCTGACTCAGGAGGAGTGAGAGAAGTTGCTGGCTGCTGCTGACTGCTGTCTCCAGCTTTTCCGTTTCATGAGCTGGGTGGGAGAGCAGAGGGTGAAATCTCCGCAGACAAAAAAGGTCTTGTCCTCACACTACCGCCGGACACCTGTTGGTGGTCACTCACTGACTCACTCTGAAGTGAAAGTTGTCTGGCGGCCTTGCGGCGCTCAACAGACCCCACTACGGCCGTTGGGTGGTGACGGCTGCTAAATGAATAAAGCTGGCCAGCGTCCCGAGAAGCATACTACGTTCCCTGCCCGCTCCACAACTAGCGGTCCATTGGGAAAGTTCCCGCTCCTCCCACCTATCAGTCTGGGCCTGCATAACGAGTACATCGTGGCAGTGCGGTCCTTGCGGCAGCTGCTAAGTTTGAGCGATCAAGCTAGTTGTGAGCTTCACAACCGAACCAGGTGAGCAGATTTTATGCTACACGTTATCTGTCTCCTAAGTGGGATAAGACTCTATGCGCATTCTCATTTTTTTAGGTCACTTGACTCCTCACTCCCGCTCCCCACTTTGATCATCCTGCTGTGAAGCTGGCAGTACAGATCTAATAAGCAGAATTATCTCCAGATGGTGAGTGCCGCTTATTTTCTTCTATATGTTAGACTGGTTTCATACCACGTTTCAATCCGATCCGGGGTGTTTGGGATGAACCTGACAGCCCCAGACCGGATCACCACACAGAACCGAAGGGCTAATATCCCCTCCGGTCCGTCATGCAGCCACATGCAGCTGACACTGCTGATGATTCAGGACCACGGCTCACGGGGAGCTAGCCGCGGACCTGAAATAACAGTGACGTGTAGCCGCAGGTGTCCAGTTCCCAGATCGGGGCAATCCAGACCCATAGGCTCCCATGTTAGAGAGAGTCGGATCCGAGAGGATCGGTTTTGTGCATGCAGCATTTTATTGCCCGGGTTAAAAATATGAGCCCTCCCACATTCACCCGGACACATGGAAACCGGATGGCAAATAGTTGCCATCCAGCCCCATAGGCAAACTATAGGGCCGAAATGTGATCTGGGCCTATGCGGATCTCATCGGATCAGCCCAGATCAAAAGAATGTGGTGTGAAACCAGTCTTAGGGCCGCTTCACACTGCGGGGTGATCCGGTCCGGGAAGACCCAGACAGCCGCGGATTGGATGAGCACACAGGACCGGAGGGCTAATATGCCCTCCGGTCTGGTGTGCAGCGCATGTAGTTCCCGCTGCTGATAAGTCAGGACCGTGGGCGCCGCGGTGCTGACTTGTCAGCGGCTGCAGCTGCGGGTGATGCACACCGGACCAGAGGGCATATTAGCCCTCCAGTCCTGTGTGCTCATTCAATCCGCGGCTGTCTGGGTGATACCGGACAGCCCCGGACCAGATCACGCCGCAGTGTGAAGCGGCCCTTAGAGTTTATTTTAGTCTCCAATTTAAAAAAACAAATGCAAGACAAAATAAGAGAATAGCATATTCTCATTTTTCTCAATTTCACTACATTTTGGAACAATAAATTAATTCAGTCTTTCATTAGAGTGTGTGGCTCTACTATAGATGGAGGACGGACCAGAGAGAGAACTGCTAAGGTGACGTTTCTAGGTGTGCTTTACTGAATCTACATTAGCCCCTCCTCTTCTGCTGATTGGCTGAACACAGAGCCGTTAGGGAGTTTGAATCTCCCGCTCACTGCAGCGTCCACTGCTATTTTCCCGCTTTTAATACTTGTAATGTGGAGACATCAAATCAACTCATTTCTCAGTGGTGACCGCTCCCCTGACAAATCTCCACTTCACCCTCGGTACAATGAGCTGAATCCCCGCAATAAATCACAATCCTGAATTCGTAAACGATCAGGAGCCATCACCGGTCTAGGAAGCAAAGGGTTAATACTGTCAGGAAAACAAAAAGCACAAAGTGCTCACAGCAGAGAGAGAGAGAGAGAGAGACAATGCCGCTCAGCGCTGAAAGAGTGACAGCCCATCCCCCCCCTATTACCAGGCTACAGAGGGGGATGGGGGTGACCGATCAACTAAATCCATCCTCTCCCGTCAGCAGCAGAATGTCCCCGATATCCTCCTCAGTGTCTGAATACAAATCTCCCCCTAATCCAGGCTCCTCTTCCCTCCTCCAGCCTTGTGCTCTGAATGAACGCGGAGCTTTCACTCTGGAAGAGCCGCAGACCGGTCCCTGCATTCATTGTGTCAGTTATACCTGTTCTCTGTGACTCTCCCCGAACTCCTGCTATTACTCCACAATCCTCCACACTGCGGCTGATTGATAAGGCCGCTTCTGTATGACCCGGAGCAGACTCAACACTCTGGTTAACGTTTATCCCCTCAATGTAAATCCTGCACTAACGATACACAAGCGAACTATCAGCAACAATACTGGGCTCAGTCACTAAAGAAATATAAGCTCTTAGTAATAACAGGTTGTAGCCTCTCATAGAACATGTGGTGGCTCTGAAAAGAGCCTTTGGGTTGTCAGGATGGAGCAGAACACAATTAACCTCCGAAGCCGTAGAGAGTGCGGCCCTGGCGCTTGAGCGCGTACACCACGTCCATAGCGGTGACGGTCTTCCTCTTGGCGTGCTCGGTGTAGGTGACGGCGTCACGGATCACGTTCTCCAGGAAGACTTTCAGGACTCCGCGAGTCTCTTCATAGATGAGGCCGGAGATGCGCTTGACGCCTCCTCTGCGGGCTAGACGGCGGATGGCAGGCTTGGTGATGCCCTGGATGTTATCCCGGAGAACCTTCCTGTGCCTCTTGGCGCCGCCTTTGCCAAGACCTTTCCCTCCTTTGCCGCGACCAGACATGTTCCAAAGAAATCAGCAGAGCGCTATGCCTGAAGTGATCGCAATCCTCTTTTATATAGGCTGTGGGAGGACCAGAGAGAGAACTGCAGAGATGACGTATTTATAGGGCGGGACATAAAACATTTGTATTCCGGCTCCGCCCCTTCCTCTGCTGATTGGATGAATACAGAACTGTTCGCTACTATGAATTTCCTGCTCATTCTCTGGTTATTTTCCCGCTTTTATCACAGATATATATCATTTATTCATGTATACAAAGTCATTAATGGCACAAGGACTAACACTCATCTCCATAGGGAATTTAGATTAACTTTCTTAGAGGCTCAATTTGTAGTGTGGGAGGAAACAGGGAGAAATACAAGCTCCGTACAATGCTGTCTTTTGTGGGTTTTGGATCCAGCAACAGAGGTAAACACTGAGCCCCCGTGCTGAGGATGAATATCATCAGACGCTTCATTACAGTAAACCCCATATACTGCTGTCTCCATACAATGCTGTATCCCCATGATGTGCTGCACTCTAGATATAGTGCTGTATACACCATATAGCATTGAATACCACAATATAGCGCTGAATTCACCATAAATCTATCATACAGTCACGCCCAGGTGACAGGAGCAGATCTCCCGACACCTCCCGCCTGACACCGCGTGTTACACAGAACAAAGAGATGAAAACTCTCAGCCTTTGGGCGGGAATTACAAACTCAGTACTCAGCCAATCAGCACTCAGGAAGACTGGCTCCACCCACTGAATAATTCGCTACAAATTGAGCATTAACCCTATAGTGCCCGCAGCCCCTACAGACTGCAGTGATCAGGGCCGATCTCCCGCAGCAGGAGCTTCCCCTCAGATGTGGTGTATATACCTCAGTGCAGGATAAATGCTGTAATCACATTATTCCTCCAAATTAAGCTTTACAAATGCATCTCAGCATCTTCTCCATTAATCACCATAAATACATTTTATGTATAATCGCTGCACTCACCCATATAATGAATCCCCCAATACAGAAGTAAACAAGCTGTTCAGCTACTCCCATAATACCCATGAGACTGAACCCAGTCAGTGCAGCCACAGCTCTGATGTAGACGGGGGGGTGGCTCTTAGAAGAGCCTTTGGGGTGATGGTGGAGCAGGGCACTGCTCACTTGGCGCTGGTGTACTTTGTGACGGCCTTGGTGCCCTCGGACACGGCGTGCTTGGCCAGCTCTCCGGGCAGCAGCAGGCGCACGGAGGTCTGGATCTCCCGGGAGGTGATGGTGGAGCGCTTGTTGTAATGAGCCAGGCGGGAGGCCTCCCCTGCGATGCGCTCGAAGATGTCATTGACGAAGGAGTTCATGATGGTCATAGCCTTGGAGGAGATGCCGGTGTCGGGGTGGACCTGCTTCAGGACCTTGTACACGTAGATGGCATAGCTCTCCTTCCTGGCCTTCCTCCGCTTCTTGCCATCCTTCTTCTGGGTCTTAGTGACGGCTTTCTTGGAGCCCTTCTTCGCAGCAGGTGCAGCCTTGGGATCAGCCATGATACACAGAGAGATCAAAGCTCTAGAAAGAGAATAATCATCCTGCGGCTCCCAGTGCGGCTGTATTTATAGCCCGGCCATGCTAATGAGCACTGCTGTCAGATCACTGTTCTATTGGGTGGGAAACTCATGTGACTAAACGTTGTAGACACCGCCCACTACAGCTCATTGGTTTCCACAGATCTCTTCCCTATTGGCTGATTCAGATCTAGCTGATGAAGAAGGGGCGGAGCTAACTGATTAACAAAGAACAAGTGTGACCAGATCACAGCAACCGCTCACCCCATATAGGACGGTATACAGCACTATATGGTGACATATGTTGTGTAACCATAGAGGGCTGTATACAGTGTTGTATATAGGACTGTGCACCTCCCTATACTGATGCCTACCTCCATATAGTGCTGTGTACCTCCATATAGTGCTATAATCCTCCATATAGTGCTGTATACCTCCATATAGTGCTGTGTACCTCCATATAGTGCTATAATCCTCCATATAGTGCTGTATACCTCCATATAGTGCTGTGTACCTCCATATAGTGCTATAATCCTCCATATAGTGCTGTATACCTCCATATATCATCTGCAATCACTAAATCCTCTGTTATACTAGGTTAGCACAGTGGGTGCAGTATACAGTCCTATACACCTCCATAAAGTGCTGTATTCGCTCACAGTTGTATAACTCCATACAGTACTGTTATATATAGGAAATAATGCTGGAAACCTCCCATATAGAGCTGTATACTCACTATTGATTGTGTTATCCCCATAAAGTGCAGTAAACGCCCTTTATAGAGCTGTATACCCTCTGTCCAAATAATGACTATTAAAATGATTTATAAAGTCTCCTATCAAAGGTGACTGTGGAGGGAATAACTGACAGGACGTGATGAGATTCTGATCTAGAATCTCCTGCTAATTGTAGGATATTTTCCGCTGGTGTTTTTCCATTTAATGATGCATTAATACACAGAATATGAAGACCCTATCTCAGAGCTGGATGTGGGTCATGATCAGGGCCGTATTTGGAGTTCCAGCTGCCCTAGGCACAGTCACCGCCCCCCGTCACAGCTCCTCCCCCCTGTTGCAGCCCCTCCCCTCGTCACGGTCAATCTTCCGCCCCAAGCTTCATGTAGCTTCTCCCCCCACATTTCATCATGTAGTACATATAAAAGGTTCGTACAACCACACTACAGAGACATACTGACAGGATGTTTACATTGTGAGCCCCAATGGGGACAGTGTTGATGATGTATGTAAAGTGCTGTGGAGTTCATAGTGTAATATAAGTGCAAAAGATATTATTCTTAATATTATGTCACAATACCGGGATCTGAGGATCTTCTATTTCGAGGTCAGGGGCTCTCTGATGCGCTGTCGCTGCCTGTCTCGCTGTCTTCCTCTTTTGACACTGCAGTGCGGTGGACAAGAAAGCATTAACTGGTTAATAACAAGAAGTATGGAGTGTGTACTAACTGAGCCATACACCCTCCCCATACCATGAAGTATGGAGTGTGTACTAACTGAGCCATAAACCCTCCCCATACCATGTCCAGCAGACATTGTAGGATTACTATATGGATTTTATTATTAGGGTACGGACACACTAGCGTGAAACGCGGATGAGTGCAATGTGTGATTTTATCGCATTGCACTCGGACCAATGTTATTCAATGGCTGAGAGCAGATTGGCGAGTGTCGGACGCTTTTTTCTCATCCAGATTCAGGATGAGAAAAAAGTCACGACATGCTGCGACAGTCTGTGATTCACGCGCGAGACTCGCCAGTGCAAGTCTATGGGTCTGACAAAATTACATACCGCACACTGACAGCACACGGACCATCCAAGAGGCATCAGCTTTTTTCACGGATACATTATCATTCTGCAGCTGAGACAACTGTAAAATGTTCCTGTAAATGATTCTACAGTAATAGCTGCTGAGGAAAGAACAGATTGCACACGGATGTGATCTGAGAGAAATGTCGGACACTCGCACAGCAGTTGGATGCCAAATGGACCCAAAAAACCGATGACACTCATCCGACTCTCCTGGATGAGAAACAGACCGAATTTAAGGCGGCGGGAGACAGTGTAGCACCATGTCCTCAACTCTGTGCTGTGCATAGACAGTGTAGCATCATGTCCTCAGCTCCGTGCTGTGCACAGTGTACAACCATGTCCTCAGCTCCATGCTGTGCACAGTGTACCACCATGTCCCCAGCTCCGTGCTGTGCACAGTGTACCACCATGTCCCCAGCTCCGTGCTATACACAGTGTAGCACCATGTCCTCAGCTCTGTGCTGTACACAGTGTAACACCATGTTCTCAGCTCCGTGCTGTGCACAGTGTACCACAATGTCCTCAGCTCCGTGCTGTGCACAGTGTACCACCATGTCCTTAGCTCACTGCTGTGCACAGACAGTGTACCACCATGTCCTTAGCTCCCTGCTGTGCACTGACAGTGTACCACCATGTCCTCAGCTCTATGCTGGTGCTGTGCACAGTGTACCACCATGTCCTCAACTCTGTGCATAGACAGTGTACCACCATAGCCTCAGCTCCATGCTATGCACAGACAGTGTACCACCATATCCTCAGCTCCGTGCTGTGCACAGACAATGTACCACCATGTCCTCAGCTCCGTGCTGTGCACAGTGTACCACCATGTCCCCAGCTCCGTGCATAGACAGTGTACCACTATATCTCCAGCTTTTCCATGCTCTTCTATCCCTCTTTCTCTCAGCACCCAACTTTCCCATGCTCCCCTATATTCTTTCGACAACACTCAGCTTTCCCATGCTCTCCTATCCTCTTTTCTCAGCACCCAGTTTTTTCATGTTCTGATTCCCATCAGCACCCAGCTTTTCCATGTTCTGATATCATGGGAAAGCTGGGTGCTGAGAGAAAGAGGGAAATCAGAACATGGGAAACCTGGGTGCTGAGGAAAGAGTGATAGAAGAACATGGGAAAGCTGGGTGAAGAGGAAAGAGGGATAGAAAAACATGGGAAAGCTGGGTGCTGAGAGAGAGAGGGATAGAAGAGCTTGGGAAAGCTGGGTGCTGAGGGGAAAAGGATAGAAGAGCATGGGAAAGCTGGGTGAAGAGGAAAAGGTGTATAGCAGAGCAGGGGATGGGAAAGGTGTGGCGCTGAGGTAAACAAGCTCTTTCCCATCCCCTGCTCTGCTATTAACTTTTTACTGCACCCAGCTTTCCCATGTTCTGATTTCCCTCGCATATCCCAAAGTTTCAGTGTCATTATCCTGTACCCCAGTCAGGGCTGCCACTAGGAATTTCGGAGGCCCTTACTACCAAAATTTTTGGGGCCCCCCTGAGACTCCATCCTCCACCCATGCTCCGCCCTCCACCCAAACATACATTATATTTATAGTGAAAAACTGGAACCGCACCAAAAATTACCTCAATTTTTGTGCTAAGCTTTCCCAACCAGCAATCCAGATGGTTCCTTACAATAGGGTAAAAAAAGGAAAAACAACACACAAAAAATAGAAAAAAGTGGACTTTATTGTCCAGTGTGTGGTCACACCATTGGGCAATAAAGTCCATTTTTTTCAATATTTTTGTGCTGTTTTTTTTTTTTTTTTTTTGTACACACTCTCTCTATTATATATTACACACATACACACTTGAGACTCCTATAAGTTGAATACACAATAGCTGTATACACAATAGAGAATACACAATAGAGATGGCTGCTAACTGTGTACACAATAGATGTGGCTGCGAGCCGTATAGACAATAGAGATGGCTTTTGGCCATATGGACAATGGAGATGGCTGCAGGCTATACACACAATAGAGAATACATAATAGAGACTGCTGCTGCCCGTATATACAATGGAGATGGCTACGGGACAAATGCACAATGGAGACGGCTGCGGGACAAATACACAATGGAGACGGCTGCAGGACAAATGCACAATGGAGACAGGTGGGAGACGTATGCACATTAAATGCTGTTGTGGGTTGTATGCACATTAGTGACTGCTGGGCGATATATACACATTGGAGACTGTGCACAGCCCGAAGGCTGTCAGCAGACTCACTTCTTCTCACCTTCTGACTCTAACTAAGTGACTCCTGTTGCCATCCCTCCCTACTCCTCATTACAAGTAAGCCCTCCCTCCAAGCAGTCTCAGTCACAACCCTAAAAAGGATATTTGTGCCCAGCCCACTGATCAGAGTTTGGGAAGTGTGTACATGCAGAGACACACGCACTATCAGCCAGGTACACACATGCACACTCAGCCAGGTATGCACATCCACACATGAAAACCCAGCCAGGCACACACACACATGCACACCCAGCCAGGCACACACACACATGCACACTCAGCCAGGCACACACACACATGCATACCCAGCCAGGCACACACACACATGCACACCCAGACAGGCACACACACACACATGCACACCTAGCCAGACACACACATGCACACCCAGCCAGGCGCACACACACACATGCACACCCAGCCAGGCACACACTCACATGCACACCCAGCCAGGCACACTCACACATGCACACTCAGCCAGGCACAAACACACACATGTACACTCAGCCAGGCAAACACACACATGCACACCCAGCCAGGCACAAATATGCACATTCAGCCAGGCACACACACACACATGCACACCCAACCAGGCAAACACACACATGCACACCCAGCCATGCGCACACACACACATGCACACCCAGCCTGGCACACACACACACATGCACACTCAGCCAGGCACACACACACACATGCACTCAGCCAGGTACACACACGCACACCTAGCCAGGCATGCACACGCACACCCAGCCAGGTACACACACACATGCACACCCAGCCAGGCACACATGCACACCCAACCAGGCACACACACACACATACGCACACCCAGCCAGGCACAAACACACATGCACACACACATGCACACCCAGCCAGGCACACACACATGCACACCCATGCACACTCAACCAGGGACATATGGGCTAGATATGGATGGAGGACTTACAGGCAGGGACTCAGACTTGTGCCCCCCCATTTCCCCTGCTTCTCTCCTCTTGTGCCTCCCCTCCACCATTCTCCCTGCTTCTCCCCTCTTGTGGCCCCCCATTCTCCCTGTTTCTCCCCTCTTATTGTGGCCCCCCATTCTCTCTGCTTCTCCCCTCTTGTGGTCCCCCATTCTCCCTGTTTCTCCCCTCTTATTGTGGCCCCCCATTTACCCTGCTTCTTCCCTCTTGTGGCCCCCCATTCTCCCTGCTTCTCGCCTCTTGTGGTCTCCCATTCTCTCTGCTTCTCCCCTCTTGTGGTCCCCATTCTCCCTGTTTCTCCCCTCTTATTGTGTCCCCCCATTCACCTTGCTTCCCCCCTCTTGTGCCCCCAACCCATTCACCCTGCTTCTCCCCTCTTGTGGCCCCCCATTCTCCCTGCTTCTCCCCTCTTGTGATCCCCCATTCACCCTGCTTCTCCCCTCTTGTCGCCCCACCAATCACCCTGCTTCTCCCCTTTTATTGTGGCCCCCCCATTCACCCTGCCTCTTCCCTCTTGCAGCCCCCCCATTCTCCCTGCTTCTCCCCTCTTATTGTGGCCCCCCATTCCCGCAGTTTCTCCGCTCTTATTGTGGCCCCCAATTCACCCTGCTTCTCCACTTTTGTGGACCCCCCAATCACCCTGCTTCTTCTCTCTTGTGGCCCCCTCCATTCACCCTGCTTCTCCCCTCTTGTGGCTCCCTCCACGCACCCTGCTTCTTCCCTCTTGTGGCCCCTGTTCTGCCCCCCACCCGATTCTCCCTGTTTCTCCCCTCTTGTGGCCCCCCATTCTCCCTGTTTCTCCCCTCTTATTGTGGCCCCCTCATTCACCCTGCTTCTACCCCTTGTGGCCCCTCATTCACCCTGCTTCTCCTCTCTTGTCGCCCCCCATTCTCTCTGCTTCTCCCCTCTTGAGGCCCCCCATTCTCCCTTTTCTCCCCTCTTATTGTGGCCCCCCATTCACTCTGCTTCTTCCCTCTTGCACCCCCCCCCATTCTCCCTGCTTCTCCCCTCTTGTGTCCCCCAATTCTCCCTATTTCTCCCCTCTTATTGTGGCCCCCCATTCACCCTGCTTCTCCCCTCTTGTGGCCCCCCAATCACCCTGCTTCGTCCCTCTTGTGGCCCCCTCCATTCACCCTGCTTCTCCCCTCTTGTGGCTCCCTCCACTCACCCTGCTTCGTCCCTCTTGTGGCCCCTGTTCTGCCTCCCACCTCATTCTCCCAGTTTCTACCCTCTTATTGTTCCCCCCCCCCATTCACCCTGCTTCTCCCCTCTTGTGGCCCCCCATTCACCCTGCTTCTCCCCTCTTGTGGCTCCCTCTACTCACCCTGCTTCTCCCCTCTTGTGGCCCCTGTTCTGCCCCACCCCATTGTCCCTGTTTCTCCCCTCTTGTGGCCCCCCATTCTCCCTGCTATTCCCTCACGCCAAGTGCCACAGGGTTATCCTCGACTCTTCCCTCTCCTTCAAGCCCAACATCCAGGCCCTCGCCACCTCCTGCCATCTCCAGCTCAAAAACATCTTCCGGATCCGCACTTTTCTTGACCACGACACTACTAAATCCCTTATTCACACTTTCATCATCTCCCGCCTTGACTATTGCAACCTCCTGCTCTCCGGCCTCCCTGCTACCTCCCTTGCACTTCTCCAATCTATCCTAAACTCCTCTGCCCATCTATTCCATCTGTCCTTCTGCTACTCCCTGTCTCCCCCCCTCTCTCAAGCCTTTCATTGGCTCCCTGCTTCCCACAGATCCCGGTTTAAAACATTAACCATGACATCAGGCCCGGAATGGAAATAGGGAGAGGCGGGACTTTTCCCTATGGGCCAGTAGTTGTAAAGTGGGCGGGGCCAGAGCACCTGCTCCTCTGGACGCAGGCCAGCTTTTAATCACTTTGCGGCCACCATCACCCGCCGAGCATAGCAAGCAGAGGAGGAGAGCAGCAGGGGCCGGCAGAGCATGACTGCTCTGCTCTGACAGCTGTGAGGGCCCAAGGAGTTTGACAGGAGAAGGAGCGGGAGGAGAGGTAAGAGGGTGGGCACCAATTTCCTCCAGGCCATGCCCCCCTCACCACTTCTGTGGGCCCCATCTTCTGAATCTCTCTGGGCCCCGCTCTCTAACTTCTACTGCAAACGCCGGAAGTTGTTCCACAGTGCAGGATCCATCAAAATGAGCTGCTGCAGCTGCTGGTGGTGAGTAGTGTACGTGTGTGTGTCTCTGTGTGTGTCTCTGTGTGTGGCTGGCTGTGTGGCTGTCTGTCTATGTGTCTGTGGCTGGCTGTGTGGCTGACTATGTGTCTGTGTGTGGCTGGGGCTGCATGGCTGTGGGTGACTATGTGTCTGTGTGGCTGACTGTGTATGTGTGTGGATGACTGTGTCGGTGTGTGGATGACTGTGTCGGTGTGTGGATGACTGTGTCAGTGTGTCGCTGACTATGTGTCTTTGTGTGGTTGGGGCTACATGGCTGTGGCTGACTATACATCTGTGTGTGGCTGGGGCTGCATGGCTGGGGCTGACTGTGTGTGGCTGTGGCTGTGTGGCTGACTGTGTGTCTGGGGCTGACTGTGTGTGTGGATGACTATGTGTCTGTATGTGGCTGGGGGTGCGTGGCTGGGGCTGACTGTGTGTGGCTGCGTGCCTGGGGCTGATTGTATGTGGCTGTGGCTGTCTGTGTGGCTGACTGTGTGTCTGTGTGGCCGGGGCTAACTGTGTGTGTGTCTGACTATGTGTCTGTATGTGGCTGGGGCTGACAGTGTGTGGCTGTGGCTGGCTGTGTGGCTGACTGTGTGTCTGGGAATCTGACTATGTGTCTGTGTGTAGTTGTGGCTGCATGGCTGTGGCTGGCTGTGTGGCTGACTGTGTGACTGTGTGGCTATGTGGCTGGGGCTGCATGGCTGGGGCTGCCTACTGTATGTGTCTGTATGTGGCTGGAGCTGCGTGGCTGAAGCTGACTGTGTGTGGCTGTCTGTGTGGCTGATTGTCTGTTTGTGGCTAGGGCTAGGTGGCTGGCTATGTTTGGCTGACTATGTGTCTGTGTGTGGCTTGACTGTGTGTGGCTGGGGCTGCTTAGCTGTCTGTGTGGCTGAGTCTGATTGTGTGTGGCTGGGGCTGCCTGGCTGTCTGTGTGGCTGGGGATGCGTGGCTGTGGCTTGACTGGCTGGGGATGAGTGGCTGGCTGTGTGGCTGATTATGTGGCTGCGTGGCTGTCCCTGTGGCTGATTATGTGTCTCTTTGGCTGGGGCTGCATGGCTGTGGCTGGCTGTGTGGCTGCCTATGTGTCTGTGCGTGGCTTGGGCTGTGTGTGTGACTGACTATGTTTGTGTGGCTGAAGCTGCATGGTTGTGGCTTACTATGTGTGTGGCTGACTCATGTGTCTGTATGTGGCTGGGGATGCGTTGTTGTGGCTGGCTGTGTGGCTGAAAATGTGTCTGTGTGTGGCTTGGGCTGTATGCGGCTGACTGTGTTTGTGTGGCTGGGGATGGCTGTGTGTTTGACTATGTCTGTGTGTGGCTGGGGCTGTGTGGCTGGCTGTGTGTGTTGTTGGCTGTGTGTGTGTCTGTGTGTCTGACTGTGTCTGTGTGTGGCTGGGGCTGCTTGGCTGTGTGTGGTTGACTTTGTGGCTGTGTGTGTGTCTGTGTGTGGTTGGCTGTGTGTCTGTGTGTGGCTGGCTATGGCTGTGTGTGTGGCTGGCTATGGCTGTGTGTGTGTCTAGCTGTGTCTGCCTGGCTGTGCGTGTGGCTGGTTTTGGCTGTGTTTGTTGCTGTCTATGTGGCTGTGTGTGTGGCTGGCAGTTTG
Organism: Allobates femoralis; assembly: GCA_033576535.1. NCBI lineage: Eukaryota > Metazoa > Chordata > Amphibia > Anura > Aromobatidae > Allobates > Allobates femoralis. Next base: position 217,094,473 of record JARQOC010000011.1, on the reverse strand, counting down.
TGTGTGGCTGGTTGTGGCTGTATGTGTGTGTCTGGCTGTCTGTGTGTCTGGCTATCTGTGTGTCTGGCTGTCTGTGTTGTAATAGGAACAAATGCCGAAATGCCCGCGCTGCCAAACAGGAATCACCAGGAAACGAAGAGTTAACTGGGCAGATTTTTTCTTTATTTCATCCTACGCGTTCGAAGCCTCTATCCGAGCTCCTTCCTCAGGGAACAAGGAGGAAGGAGCTCGGATAGAGGCTCCGAAACGCGTAGGATGAAATAAAGAAAAAACTGAATTAGTCCTTACCGGTAATTCCTTTTCTTGGAGCCTTCCACGACAGCATTGGAGGATGTCGTCCACGCCCTATTGGGGGACAGGAACACAGAGAGGTTAAAAGCCCCTCCCCTTCCTCAGTACTCCAGTGTTTACCAAGATTACCCTTAGCCATGGATTATCTGATATAAACCGGAACCAAACACCAACAAGGGGGGGAACTGATGCTGTCGTGGAAGGCTCCAAGAAAAGGAATTACCGGTAAGGACTAATTCAGTTTTCTCCATTCGCCTTCCACGACAGCATTGGAGGAATACCACCGATACTCCTCAGGGTGGGACTACTGCCTGTAGGACTCTCCTACCAAAGGACAGATCCCGACTGAAGGACAGATCTAACCTATAGAGGCGAGAAAAAGTGAGGAGAGGCTACCACGTAGCCGCTCTGCAAATCAGCTCCGATGAAGCTCCAGCCTGCTCCGTCCAGGGAGTAGCAGCAGCCCGAGTTGAAGGAGCCTTCAACCCCACCGGAGGAGCAAGGACCGGAGCGACGTAGACCTCACAGATTGCCTTCTTGATCCAGGAAGTGATGGTAGCCTGGGAAGTCTTCTTCCCTGTATTATTCCCAAAAGCCGAACAAACAGGTTCTGATCTAACCTCCAGGAAGCAGACTCTCGGAGATAGAGGAGGACAGTCCGACGAACATCCAAGGAGTGAAACACGGCCTCAGCCGCATTAGCAGGAGATCGACAAATTGAAAGCAGAACCACAACCTGGGACCGATGGAAAGCCGACAACTTTCAGAAGAAAAGATGAATGCAACCGAAGCGTAATGCGAACAACGGACACCACGGGGCACGGAGCCCGTACAGAGAGTGCCTACAGTTCTCCAACTCTGGGAGCAGAAGTGATGGCCACCAAAAACGCCACCTTGTGAGAGAGACGTAAGGGATGCAGCAGACAAGGGTGCAAAGGGACTTCGAGCAAGCCCTTGGAGAACAAGCATCAAATCCCAGGGAGGGACAGAAGGCCGAATCCGGGGACGCCACCCCCAAGCAGAAGTAAAAAACTGCTTGAGCCATGGATGGGAAGCAAGATCCTGGGCAAAAACCGCCCCAAGTGCCAACCACTGGACTTAAAGAGTGCTCGGCCGAAGCCCCAAATCCAAGCTACGCTGCAAAAATCCAAAAGCTGGGCCACTGAGGGCCCGGGTGAAACAGAGGACCCTGGGACAGTAGGTTGAGACTGGGCTAACATAATCGGTCCCTCCAGGCCCAGGTCTCGGATGGCGTCGTACCACGCCAGTTTGGGCCCCAGGGGAGCCACCAGGATAGTGTCACCCCCTCCGCCCGAATCCGTTGCAACGTCTTGGGAAGTGGCGGGATTGGAGGAAATGCATACACCAACCGGAAGTCCCAGGGATGGGCAAAAGCGTCCAGCCCCCGAGGATGGTCCAACCGCATCAGGGAGAAAAAGGTTGGCACCTTTGTATTCGAGCCCGAAGCGAACAGGTCGAACGAAAAGACACCCCACCTGTCCGTAAGAGAGCGAAATACTTCCGGATGGAAGCACCATTCTCCTGGGTGGACCTCCGTGCGGCTCAAGAATCTGCCTGTACATTGGCCATTCCCTTCAGATGTACTGCCGAGGAGGAGAGAAGATGGCGTACTGCCCACAAAAGAACAGTCTTGCCAGCCCCTGCAAGTGTAAGCCACGAGTACCGCCTTGGTACCGCAAGAAAGCAACCGTAGTCACATTGTCTGACAGGACCTTGACATGATGACCCGGAGAACGGGAGCTGCAGCAAGAAGCGCTTCCTCCACTGCCAGAAGTTTGAAGACTGGCGACTGACCGAGCGACTCCAAATCCCCTGGAACGGTGTGCGAACTACCATCGTGCCCCAACCGGAACCGCTGGCATCAGTGGGAACGGAGGTCACAGGAAGGTGTCTGGGATTCATCCCCAGGAAAGCGAGGTTACCACCCGCCCCGGGGTCCGTACCCGCGAGTTTAAGGAATCCTGACGTCTGTCCCAGGAATTCAGTATGTGTTCCCGGAGCAGTCGGGAGGGAGCCTGAGCCCATGTTACTGACTGAATGCAGGCCATCATGGCCCTAACAGGGACATTGCTTCCCGCAAGGAGGGCGACCCCCCTTGACCGGAAGCGGGTCAGATTCACGCGGCGCAAAAGCTAATATGCCGCAGGAAGGAACGAGGTCTGTCTGGAGGAGGCCAGCAAGACTTCCAAAAATTGACGTCTGGTTGCAGGCACCCGTTCCGAATCCCCAAGATTGGGTACCTATCCCAGGGACTGAAGAATCTCCAATGTGTTGGAGACCTTTGTGCGCAGAAGCACTGCCGAAGGAGCCACCACCAACATGTCATCTAAATAGGGAAGCATACATATCCCCTGGGTCTGGATGAATGTGATCGCTTCCCCCATGAGTTTGGTACCCTCTGGGGCCGACGAAATCCCAACGGGCAGCACATTAAGCCGAGAATGGACCGTCCCGCCTGCCCCGGAGATCGTGAATCGCAGAAAGCGCTTGTGGGACGGGTGAATGGGGACCTGAGAATACGCGTTCTGGAGGTCCACAACAACCTGGAGTAGTGCCCTTGGCCCTCCTGTCCAGGAGGAACCGGGGACCCCACACCCGAATCCAACAGGTGTCGCAGACCCGACAAGAAAAACCGTGCGAGAGTCTCCCTGAGGAAGGGAGAGGACTCGAAGACACGGAGGGGCTGGCTCTGGAATTCCAAGCGTAGACCCTCCCAAATGGTCGAGAGGATCCAAGGGCACAAGGAGATTGCTTGCCACTGTGGCAGAACCCGCAGGAGCCGCCCCGCAATGGGGAAGGCGACCTTGTTTAGGGGGCGGCTGGTGATGCCGCTGCTGGGGGAGAAATATATTAGGGTCTTGTTCCCGTACTGGAATGCCCAGCGACCAGACTTACCCTTCCCTTTAGACTGGGAGGGTTGGCTGCGCTCAGGCCAAAAGGACTGCCTCCGAAAGGGCTCCTGTTCCGGGAGACACCTTTTCCGGTCTGACACCTTTTCCAGGATGTCATCCAATGCCCTTTGCAAGGGGAGGCCACACAGCTGGAGATTAGACGTGACCTCCCCATTCCACCTTGTAAGCCACACTGCCCTGCGAGCTGTGTTAACCAACACTGCGCACCTGGCGCCAACGCGGAACGACTCAGCAGAGGCATCGGCCAGGAAGCCCGTAGCACGTCTCAGAAGTGGAATGGAGTCCAAAGCTCCTCCCTGGGAGTACCCTGCAGGATGAATTCTCCCAGCTGGGTGAGCCACTTAAAGAAAGACCTGCTCACATGTAGAGGAAATGTACACCGTTAAAGACATAGCTGCTGCCTCCCAGGATTTTTTGAGGACACTCTCCATTTTACGAACGAGGGGGTCCTTCAACCGGGAGGAATCTTCAAAAGGCAGCGCGGTCTTATATGCTAAGCTTCCCAAATGGAATACTGCCATAGACCTTTATGTTAGAAGTCCCATTGACTTTATAGAGACTTCCATAGAGATTCCCATTGGGTCTCCCATGAGGTCTCCCATCCAGCCCGTGACTGAGGCTCCTGCTGCTTAGCTTCAACAGTGTGTCAAAGGCAAGCACAATGGGTTTACAATAGCAGCTGATTGCTACCCTGGCCACATTAGGATGATGCATGGTCGGGATGGAAGGAGCACACCAGGACAGGAACCGATTCCAGCCCTCCCGTGAATAGCGTTTGTCACAGGCTTCCTGCTCTGCTGAAGCGTGCGGATCACTGCCTGGGAGAGACCCTTGGTCCTCAAGATCCCGGCCGCAACAGCCAGGCCGCCTGAATGAGTCCACCTTCGGGACCTCCCAGACAGAGTCATCACCCTCCAATCCACTCGGATGGGGTAAGCCGCTTAGCCTTCAGGCCTCTGAACATTTAGTCCTGCACAGAAGAAGGGGATTCCACCACCTCTACTCCCATGGTACAATGGACAGTGTCCACCAATGCACCAATGGACTCTGTGGAAAAATAGTAGTGTCCAGATTCTCATGTCTGGACATAGGCAACAGCGGCAATATCCTCGCCGTCCTCTAACGCTGAGCTCTGGCCAGCCTCCATGAGATCCACAGAGTCACAATCCTGGAGCTTCCTCTCTTACGGAGGGGAAGGCCCGGAAGCTGCAGCAAAACCCCGCAGTGCCAAGATAGAAGCCTGCACCTCTTCCCTAATGGATTGGAGCTCCTCAAGCAAGGATGGGGAGTCCATCCTGACAACCCTGTCAGTCATGGCCGACACCTTGTTGTAGGAAGAGGGAACTTTTGTGCCGCAGCCACATTGCTCCCTTTCACAGACGGCCCTCGTCTCCCTATAGACAAAAAGGGAAGAGAAGGGGTCCCAGTGTGAGTGCAGGGCTTAAATAACTACCCCTTGTGACCACCCCCAGAAACACTTACATGAGCTGGGGGAACGCTGGGCTCTGCAGAAGCAGAGGTGGAAGCCTATCACCCACCATGTTTCAGGGATCAGCCTTACCTGGGTGTAGCTTCCGGCGGGTACTTGTCCAGAAGTACCGTGCCCCCAACGAGGAACACCTGTTCCCTCCCTCCTCCTGGTCACCGGCCGCGGGCAGTAGCGCGCGAAAGTCCTGCTGGGTTCCCTGGAGCCGCGCCCAGCCTGCCACAGCCCTTACAGGAGCCGCCGCCCAAAACCGGAAGTGCCATCCCGGAACCGGAAGTGCCACCCCCGAAACCGGAAGTGCCTCCACGGCACCTCTGATGCATGCTCCAGGGACCGCAGCTGGAGGAGGGAGACGCCGGAGAGCTGAACAGGCCTCCGGCGTTGCAATACACGGCCTGCTTTGCCCCGTAGGACGCAGGAAGGCCGGATGGTCCCACCACGGGAGCCCCGAGAAGGAGGAGGAGGCCGCCCCCGACGTCCATCCCTGGCCCGGCTGTAAGTACACCCCAATGCTGCCTCTGCCGGCCTGACAGCACTGGAACCTCTCCATGCCCCAAGGGGGACAGGAAGACACTGGAGTACTGAGGAAGGGGAGGGGCTTTTAACCTCTCTGTGTTCCTGTCCCCCAATAGGGCGTGGACGACATCCTCCAATGCTGTCGTGGAAGGCGAATGGAGAAAATCTGCCCAGTTAACTCTTCGTTTCCTGGTGATTCCTGTTTGGCAGCGCGGGCATTTCGGCATTTGTTCCTGTTACAGCATTCCTGTTTCCACGTTTATCGTGAAGGTGCGGCCCTGCAGCAGCCATCTTATAAGCCATCTTACAGGCGATTATACTGGTTGTGGGTGACACAACTGAATCAGGTGAGCAGTTCTTAATTTACACCGATATAACTTTTAAGAAAAAGGATAAGACCCTATGCGCATTTATCTCACGTTTGCTGGCTGTCTGTGTGGCTGTCTATATGGCTGGCTCTGGTTGTTTGTGTGGCTGGCTTTGGCTGTGTGTGTGTGGCTGGCTGTAGCTGGATGGCTGTGTATCTGTGTGTGGCTGGCTTTCGCTGTGTGTGTGTGGCTGTCTGTGTGTGGCTGGCTGTGTGTGGCTGGCTGTGTCTCTGTGTGGCTGGCTGTGTCTGTGTGTGGCTGGCTGTTTCCGTTTGTGTGGCTGGCTTTGGCTGTGTGTGTGTGTGTGTGTGTGTGTGGCTGACTGTGTGTAGCTGGCTGGCTGTGTATCTGTGTGTGGCTGGCTGGTTGTGTGTCTGGCTGTGGCTCTGTGTGTGGATGGCTTTGGCTGTGTGTGTGTGGCTGGCTGTGTGTAGCTGGCTGGCTGTGTATCTGTGTGTGGCTGGCTTTCGCTGTGTGTGTATGTGTGTGTGTGGCTGGCTGTGTTATTATTATTATTATTATTAGGTATTTATATAGCGCTATTAGGATACATAGCGCTGTACAAGTTAGGGGGTAGACAAAGACAAGTGGTCGAAAAACGACGACAAATCGACAAAACAAGCGTACGGGTACAATGGGGTCAGGGATCCTGTCCACGAGGGCTCACAGTCTAGAGGGGTGGGGAGGGAGACAGTAGGAGGGGGTGAGAGGTGAGGTGGTGCAGTGGATTGGGACTCAGTGTGTGTTGTAGGCTTGTAGGAAGAGGTGGGTCTTCAGGTTTTTCTTGAAGGTTCCAGAGGGAGGGAGTTCCAGAGTCTGCTGGAAGCACGAGAGAAGTCTTGTGTGCGGTTGTGGGAGGTGGAAATGTGGGGGGTTGAGAGAATGAGTTCCTGAGAGGAGCGCAAATTGCGCGAGGGGAGGTAGCGGGAGACTAGGTCGGAGATGTAGGGAGGGGACAGGTTGTGTATGGCCTTGTAAGTCAGGGTTAGGGTTTTGAAGCGAGATCGCTGAGGGATGGGGAGCCAGTGGAGGGCTCGGCGGAGGGGGGAGACGGGCGAGTAACGGGGAGATAGGTGGATGAGTCGGGCAGCAAAGTTGAGGATGGTGCGGAGAGGTGCGAGGGAGGTGGCAGGGAGGCCGGTGAACAGGAGGTTGCAGTAGTCCTTGCGGGAGATGATGAGGGTGTGGACAAGTATCTTGGCTGTGTTGTGGTCAAGGAAGGAGCGGATGCGGGCAATGTTTTTTAATTGGAGTCGGCAGGAGGTGGCGAGGGCTTGGATGTGGGGCTTGAAGGAGAGGGAGGAGTCAAGGATTACCCGAGGCACTGCTCCTGCTCAGTGCAAATGAGATGGGCATGATCGCGTCTGCCACACACAGCACACAGGTTTGGAGGGAGATGGGATAAGAGAGGAGAGGGGGCAGGTGCAGCACACAGGGAGCAGCGCACAGTATGTCCAGTGCTCTGCTGTGGGTCTGGTGCTCTGCACAATATGTCCAGTACTCTACTGTGGGTCTGGTGCTCTGCATAATATGTCCAGTGTTCTGCTGTGTGTCTGGTGCTCTGCTGTGTGGGTATGGTGCTCTGCACAGTATGCATGGTGCTCTGCTGTGCGTCCAGTGCTTTACCATGTGTCTGGTGCTCTGCACAGTATTTCCAGTGCTCTGCTGTGGGTCCGGCGCTCTGCACAGTGTGCCCGGTGCTCTGCAAATCATGTCTAGTGCCCATTGCTCTGCAGAACATGTAATGCATCCAGTGCTCAGTTATTTTGATGCAGTTGTGTGCATGTGATGGACAGTGGCTCCAGAGCATTGCATCCCACCACACAAGCCCTGCTCTGTTCACTGGCTGCTGCATTGCACTGAGCACAGGTGTAGACTGGAGGACTTTGCTGCCGCCTGTGGGCTCTGCTGTCTGTGCTCTGCCGTCCGGTGTTATTTGCTGTCACTGAGTTCAGCTGTCTGTGGGCTCTGCCATCCGGTGTGATTTGCTGTCAAATGGTTGTGCCAATGGTGCGTTTTTCTTGCTGTGGATAAGGTGTGTTTTTGTTTTAGTTTCTGTGCCCGACTCTACCAAATTAATGTTTCTGGGAGAGAGGGAGATAGAGAGTAAAAGAGAGCAAGTGAGTACACAGAAAGGAAGGAGATGGGAGAGAGAAACAGTGTACAAGGGGAGACAGGTATATAGAGGAAAAACAGCATACATGGGGGTGAGACATCATACAGGGGAGAGACAGACGCATAGGAGAGACCGCACAGAGGGGGGAGACACAGCGCACAGGTGAGACAGCACATATGGGGGAAAGACATCATACATGGGAGAGACAGAAGCAGGAGAGACAGGCACATTGCGGTGCCATTTTACTAATGATTAAGGAAGTTGTTCTTCCGAAAAGTGTCTAGCGCCCAGCTAGCACGCTGAATGATTTTATAATTTTCAAAAAATAATAAAGAAGATTTTAAGATGACAAGCACCGGTGGTTTCTACTTCACATTGCGGTGAGACACAGCGCACAGGAGAAGACAGGCTAAAGAGAGAGATTATATTTGTGGGGATTGTGTATGTATGTACTATATATATACACTTATACAGTATATAACATATTATGCAACCAGTAAGTATTAAAGGTGCCCACTGAGAATCTTTTGTCCGGGGACCACAGGAAACCTGGAGTCGGCCCTGTCCTGTACCCCCAGTGTAAGTGCCATTATCCTGTACCCTTATTGTCAGTGTCATTGGGGAACTAGCGGCGGTCCTGAAATAACAGCGGCATGCGGCCGCAGGTGTCCGGTTCCCAGATTGGGGCAATCCAGCCCCATAGGCTCCCATGTTAGGGAGCGCCGGATTGCCCTAGATCTGGGAGGATCTGGATTAAAAGGTTTTTCTCCCCGGACACAAAAATCGAGCATGCAGCATTTTTTGTGTCCGGGTGAAAAATCTGAGTCCTCCCGAAAACATGGAAACCAGATGCAGATAGCTGCCATCCGTCCCCATAGGCAAACTATAGGGCTGAAATGTGACCTGGGCCTATCCAGGTCTCATCGGATCGGCCGGGATAAAAAAAATGTGGCGTGAAACCAGCCTTAGAGTTATTTATTTTATAGTTTCCCATCAAAAAAAACAAATGCAAGACAAAGAGAAGAGCAATTTCACTACATTTTGTAACAATTAAAAATAAGAATTCAGTCATTCATTAGAGTGTGTGGCTCTACTATAGATGAAGGACGGACCAGAGAGAGAACTGCTAAGATGACGTTTCTAGGCGTGTTTTACTGAATCTACATTAGCCCCTCCTCTTCTTCTGATTGGCTGAACACAGAGCCGTTAGGGAGTTTGAATCTCCCGCTCACTGCAGCGTCCACTGCTATTTTCCCGCTTTTAATACTTGTAATGTGGAGACATCAAATCAACTCATCTCTCAGTGGTGACCGCTCCCCTGACAAATCTCCACTTCACCCCTCGGTACAATGAGCTGAATCCCCGCAATAAATCACAATCCTGAATACGTAAACGATCAGGAGCCATCACCGGTCTAGGAAGCAAAGGGTTAATACTGTCAGGAAAACAAAAAGCACAAAGTGCTCACAGCAGAGAGAGAGAGAGAGAGAGAGAGAGAGAATGCCGCTCAGCGCTGAAAGAGTGAACAGCCCATCCCCCCCCCTCTGTTACCAGGCTACAGAGGGGGATGGGGGTGACCGATCATGAAATCCATCCTCTCCCGTCAGCAGCAGAATGTCCCCGATATCCTCCTCAGTGTCTGAATACAAGTCTCCCCCTAATCCAGGCTCCTCTTCCCTCCTCCAGCCTTGTGCTCTGAATGAACGCGGAGCTTTCACTCTGGAAGAGCCGCAGACCGGTCCCTGCATTCATTGTGTCAGTTATACCTGTTCTCTGTGACTCTCCCCGAACTCCTGCTATTACTGCACAATCCTCCACACTGCGGCTGATTGAGAAGGCCGGTGACCTCCGTCAGATGGAGGCCGCTTCTGTGTGTCCCGGACCCGTTTCTCAAGATTCTGGTTAACGTCTATCCCCTCAATATAAATCCAAAACTAACGATACACAAGCAAATTATCAGCAACAATACTGGGCTGTCACTACTGAGATATAAGCGCCTAAAACCGTAACAGGTCGTAGCCTCTCACATAGAACATGTGGTGGCTCTGAAAAGAGCCTTTGGGTTATCAGGATGGAGCAGAACACAATTAACCTCCGAAGCCGTAGAGAGTGCGGCCCTGGCGCTTGAGCGCGTACACCACGTCCATAGCGGTGACGGTCTTCCTCTTGGCGTGCTCGGTGTAGGTGACGGCGTCACGGATCACGTTCTCCAGGAAGACTTTCAGGACTCCGCGAGTCTCTTCATAGATGAGGCCGGAGATGCGCTTGACGCCTCCTCTGCGGGCCAGACGGCGGATGGCAGGCTTGGTGATGCCCTGGATGTTATCCCGGAGCACCTTCCTGTGCCTCTTGGCGCCGCCTTTCCCGAGACCTTTCCCTCCTTTTCCGCGACCAGACATATTCCAAAGAAATCAGCAGAACGCTATGCCTAAAATGATCGCAATCCTCTTTTATATAGGCTGTGGGAGGACCAGAAAGAGAACTGCAGAGATGACGCGTTTATAGGGCGGGACATAAAACATTTGTATTTCGGCTCCGCCCCTTCCTCTGCTGATTGGATGAATGCAGGACTGTTAGCTACTATGAATTTCCCGCTTATTCTCTGGTTATTTTCCGCTTTTATCACAGATATATCATTTATTCATGTATACAAAGTCATTAATTGCACAGATCCTAACACTCATCACTGTCTCCATAGAGGCTCAATCTAAATTCCCTTATAGAGTTAATTTGTAGTGTGGGAGGAAACAGGGAGAAATACAAGCTCCGTGCAATGCTGTGTTTCGTGGGTTTGGATCCAGCAACAGAGGTAAACACTGAGCCACCGTGCTGAGGATAAATATCAGACGCTTCATTACAGTAAACCCCATATACTGCTGTCTCCCCATGATGTGCTGCACACTAGATATAGTGCTGTATACACCATATAGCATTGAACACCGCAATATAGCGCTGAATTCACCATAAATCAAATGATTAAATTGCTTCAACTCCTCCTTGATATAGAGGAAGGGTGGACCAGAGAGAGAACTGCAGAGATTATGCTATCATAGGCGTGTCTTACTGAATTACATCTCCTCTCCTTGTGCTGATTGGCTGATCTCAGAACCGTTAGAAAGTTTGAATTTCCCGCTCATTGTACAGTTTCTGCAGTTTTCTTTCACCTTTCCAGATCACGATGAATTAATCTGATCTATTAAAGTCATTTATAGAGATACAATGTAAGAACCAAGAACAAAAAAGAATGACTGAACATCAGATCACAAAGAATCAGGCTCCATCACCGATCTATAAATCACTGAGAAAGTGCAGCTCTATTCAATGAGAAGAATCAGATCACTGCTGAAAATGTCACCGACCAGATGTGCCATGCGCCTGAATATATTCTGTATGTAACAAGTGATCTCCGGCATTGTGGACGATGATATATTATATAGGAGGAGAAATAATCACTAATCTGACCCCTCCCATCAACTAAACCATGATCTATCACTTTGTTGTGCCCCAAAAATCGTAACTTTCATCATAGGAACAATGTTCTGAGTGTCGGAAATATAGAGAATTCCGCTCCTGCAGCTGTAGGTTGAGCGCTGAATACAGGGAGGAGGGGGCGGGGAGCACCAGCGTCTTCTAGATATAGGTGAATATTCTCTAGAACGTAAGATCCTGTGCAGATTGGGGTCTATATCACACCCAGTCTCTGTGCAGAATCGCCTGAGCGGCTGCCTGGAGTACTGATTGCGCTCACAGTCTGGGACATTTCCTTCTTTTAATACATCTGTCACATATAGATACATCAGTACACACAGTCCATACCTCGTCATGCTGAGGATACTGAAGAGTTAAAACTTCTGGCGCGAGATGATCATTTTCTTCATCAGACTTTTGTGAATTGCAAGTGACAGAACGCCTCCACTGTTAAACTCCTCGGTGACCGTGGATTCTGATGATCCGGTTCTACTGGTAGCTTTAGTTCTTCAGCGCCCAACTAAAGGCAGCAATTCCTCACCACAAACGCCAACAGATCATAACCGTGATCTATAAAGATCGCGCTTACTAGGTGTTAGGATCAAACGGACAACAAACGGAATTCGGGTATTAAGTGACGAAGAGATCATTGCATGTGCAGAACCACATCAACATCATATACTTGGGACATGACGAAAAAGAGAATTTTGTTTACGTACCGTAAATTCTTTTTTCTTTAATCATCAATGGGAGACCCAGACAATGGGGTTTAGGGCACTGCCCTCCGGAGGTCACACTAGGTACTACAAGTTTGTAGACACCGCCTCCTCCGCTTATAAACCCCTACCGCAGGGAACATCCTCAGTTTGGTCCATAAGCTGCGAGGAGAAAATAAACCACACCCGAAACATCGGGAAGAATGCCGTGCACAGACGGTTCAACAACCCGGCAAACACTGTCTCAACAGAGAGCAGAACAAATGCAAAACATGCAAAGGAACAACTGGGTGGGTGCTGGGTCTCCCATTGATGATTAAAGAAAAAAGAATTTACGGTACGTAAACAAAATTCTCTTTTTTCTGGTCATCATAATGGGAGACCCAGACAATGGGGATGTCCTAAAGCAATACCCCAGGGCGGGAAGAGTTCCTCAACAAGACGGATAACACATGGTTCCCTTCAAAGGTGGGCAACCGCCGCCTGGAGAACCCGCCTGCCCAAACTTGCATCCGCAGAGGCATGGGCATGCACCATATAGTGCTTAGAGAAAGTGTGCAGGCTGGACCAAGTGGCCGCCTGACACACCTGTAGAGCAGACGCTCGATGTCGCAAGGCCCAAGAGGCACCTACAGCCCTGGTAGAGTGAGCCTTCAATCCCACCGGGAGAGGCAAACCAGATGACCGGTAAGCCTCTTGAATGGAAGCCTTAATCCATCTGGCCAAGGTTGACTTCGAAGCCGCGGACCCCTTACAGCGACCTGTCGTAAGAACAAATAAGGAATCCGAACTCCTGAAGGAGGCGGTCCTGGACACATAAATGCGTACAGCTCTCACGAGATCCAGAGTATGGAGGTCGCGCTCCACCTGATGAAAGGGAGCGGGGCAAAATGATGGGAGAACAATCTCCTGGTTCAGGTGAAAAGTTGAAACCACCTTCGGCAAGAATTCTGGCCGTGGGCGCAACACCACCTTGTCTTGGTGAACCACCAGAAAGGGTGACTTGCACGATAGTGCAGCCAATTCCGAGACCCTCCTTAGAGACGTAATCGCCACCAGAAAGGCCACTTTCTGGGACAGACGAGATAGAGAAACATCTCTCAACGGCTCAAACGGCGGTTTCTGTAATGCCGCCAGGACCATGTTAAGGTCCCAAGGGTCCAGAGGTCTCTTGTAGGGCGGAACCATCCGCGACACCCCCTGCAGAAATTGACGCACCTTCGGGAGGAGCGCCAATCGCCTGTCAAACAGCACCGAAAGTGCTGATACTTGACATTTCAAAGAGCCAAGGGATAATCCCAACTCCAAACCCGACTGTAAGAAAGCCAACAACGTCGGGATGGACAAGGGCCAAGGAGACCGTCCACCAGAGGCACACCAGGTAAAAAAGATCTTCCACGTCCGGTGGTACATCTTCCTGGAAACAGGCTTCCTAGCCCGATTCATAGTGGCCACCACTGTAGGGGAGAAACCCCTAGATGTCAGGAGCCAGGCCTCAAGAGCCATGCAGTCAATCTGAGGGCCCTGGAATTGAGGTGGAAGAATGGGCCTTGTGCGAGTAAATCTGCGCGTTCTGGAAGAGCCCACCTGTGTCCGCCTGACAGTTGCCACAGGTCCGGATACCAGGACCTCCTGGGCCAATCTGGAGCCACTAGAATGGCTATCCTGCACTCCGACCTGATCTTCCACAGGACCCTGGGAATCAGAGCCAGAGGAGGGAACACATACGGCAGTTGGAAGCTGGACCAACTCAGTATCAGAGCATCCGCCCCCAGGGACTGAGGATCCCACGATCTCGCCACGTACTGGGGCACCTGATGATTCAGCCTTGAGGCCATCAGATCCACGTCCGGAGTGCCCCATCTGCTGCAGATGTCCCGGAAGACGTCTGGATGCAGGGACCACTCTCCGGCGTCCATCCCCTGCCGGCTCAGGTAGTCGGCCTCCCAGTTCTCGACCCCTGGGATGTGAACTGCGGAGATCAAGCAGTCGTGTTCCTCCACCCACGATAGGATGCGGTGGACTTCGGCGAGGGCCTGAGCGCTTCTGGTCCCTCCCTGATGATTTATGTAGGCGACGGCCGTCGCATTGTCGGACTGTACCCGAATGGGTCGTCCTGCCAGGAATTTCTGAAACGCCAGGAGCGCCAGATAGACCGCCTTGATCTCCAGGACGTTGATCTGCAACGTCGACTCCGCCTGAGTCCAGAGGCCTTGAGCCCTGTGGTGTAAGAACACCGCCCCCCAGCCCTTCAGACTGGCGTCGGTGGTCACCACTAACCAAGAAGGTTTGAGGAAGGATCTTCCCCGTGACAAGTGACGTGGCTGGAGCCACCACTGCAGGGAGTCCCTGGTCGGTTGTGACAGGGCCACCAACCGATTCAGAGAGATCGCTCTCTTGTCCCACCGGCGAAGAATCTCCAGCTGGAGAGGACGGAGATGAAACTGTGCAAATGGCACCGCCTCTATTGCCGCTACCATGCGCCCCACCAGTCTCATCAATTCCCGAAGGGATGAGTGAGGTGACAGGAGAACGTGCTGTACTCCTGAGTGGATCGCCAGCTGCTTGGCCTGAGGTAGAGACACCAGGGCTGAGTCCGTGTGGAAGTCCATGCCCAGATATGTCAATGACTGGGTCGGAACCAGGGTCGACTTCTGAGTATTGAGAAGCCACCCGAACTGTTCCAGAGACCTCATGGTCGCTTCCAGGCTCACCCGACAAAGGTCTTCCGATGGCGCCCTGACCAATAGGTCGTCCAGATAGGGTATGACGGCGTGACCCTGCACATGCAGGAGAGCCATCATAGATGCCATCACCTTCGTGAACACCCTTGGTGCAGAGGCCAACCCGAAGGGTAGGGCCACAAATTGGAGATGTTCGTCCCCCACTGCGAATCGTAACCAGCGCTGATGAGCCGGTGCAATGGGCACGTGAAGGTAAGCGTCCCTGATATCGATGGACGCTAGGAAGTCCCCTGCGACAGAGCCGCGATAACGGAACGTAGGGATTCCATGCGGAACTTCCGCACCAACACGTGACGGTTGAACAATTTTAGGTCCAGGACCGGTCGAAAGGAGCCGTCCTTCTTTGGGACAATAAAGAGGTTGGAGTAAAAACCCCTGAACCTCTCTGCCGTGGGCACTGGGACCACTACTCCGTCTCTGCGGAGTCCCTCCAACACCCGGAGAAAAGCCTGAGTCTTTTCTGGGGATGGAACAGACCGATGGAATCGGGATAATGGTTTTGACGTCAGCTCTATCCTGTAACCTCGCGAGACTACGTCTCGAACCCACTGATCTTGAACGTGAAGTAGCCACTTGTCCTGAAAGCGAGACAAGCGGCCCCCCACCTGTGGGGAGGCAGGATGAAAGAGTGAGTCATGTAGAGGCGGGTTTGGGGGTGGTAGTTGCCGCCCCCGCCGGCTTCTTTGGACGACTCTTGGAGCGCCACTGAGAAGCGGGCTTGCCCCCTCGGTCCGTGCGAGCGGACGGTGCTGATGACTGTGAGCCGGACCGAAAGGACCACTGCTTTGGGTTCCTCTTAACGGTATACCGTGGCTTAGGCTTATTCTGCGGTATCTTAGACTCAGCAGAATCCTTGATCAGCTTGTCCAGTTCGGTACCAAAAAGCCTGTCACCAGCGAACGGAAGATTCTGCAGAATCTTCTTAGATGTGGCATCTGAGTCCCAAAGACGCAGCCACAACAACCTGCGGATCGCTATCGCATTGGCCGAGGCCACAGCTGAGCGAGTGGCAGTTTCCAGAGACGCCGTCCTGGCGTAGTCCGCATAGGCCCTTGCTCTCTCAGTGAGTGCCAGGACCTCCGGACTGGACCTTGCCAGGTCAGTGATACCATCCAAGCAGGTAGTAATCGCTTGTAAGGTCCAGACCGTGGCAAAATTATGGGCAAATGAAGACCCCACAGCCTCATAGGAAGACTTGGCGAGTTGCTCGACCTGTCTATCAGTAGCATCCTTCAGCGAGGAGCTATCAGAGGCAGAGAAAAGGGAGCGTGCAGCAATCCTGGTCATGGAAGCGTCCACCTTCGGGGACTGCGACCATTCCTGAAGCACCTCCTGGGGGAAGGGGAAGCGATTGTCCTTAGGTTTGCGGACATAGCGCCGCCCAGGATGTAACCTGGGTGCTCTAACCACCCTTCCAAAATTAGTGTGGTCCATGAAGGATCCACTTGGTCTAGCCTCTGGCCGCAGCCATTGATAGACCTCCTTCGGGTGCACGACAACCTCTTCAGGGGGAGTCACGAGACGCAAGGTCTCATTGATGGAGGACACCAGATCCTCCACCCCGTCTGGAGGTTCAGACACAGACACAGACCCGAAGTTTGAACCCCCATCATCTTCCTCACCATCAGAGGAACGCTCCTCCTCAGAGAGAGCCTGGAGCTCGGGTGAATCCTCACGACGAGCCCGCTTAGGGGGTCTCACAGCAGAAGAGGGAGACACCCGGGGGTAACTGGAAGGAGTAGCTGGGTTTTCCAGTCTCCTATGCAGTGCCTCCAGTGACTGCGACATGGAGGACATCTGGGACAGCAGGGATTCATTGATCCTATTCTGCGTTTCCCATGGCCCTTGGATTACCTGAATCTCAGGGTATAGCACCGGAGCTGCTGCTGCCTCAGCTGAGCCAGCCCGGGCTTCTGGGCGTCCGCAGTTATTGCAGGACCCCTCCACCAAGGTTCCCTTGCAGGTAGCACAGGTAATGGTGTTATCCGCCGCCTTAGCAGCATGCTTCTTAACTGAGGACATATCCACAGTAGGGGTTGAGGCCAAGGCCAATAGACAAAACAAACCGGGAATCCCGGTGGCTTACCGACCGCAGTAACGCGGTGGGAGGAAGCGGTGTGTGTGTGTGACCTCCGCGAGTTCCGGTCTCCCTCTGAAGTGCAGACACGTGCTGCCGTAGATCCCAGCCAGGAAGTGAGAGAGAAGATGGCCGCCGCCAGCACAGACGTGGGCGGCGCCGGGAACACGCGGGAAGCACACGCACACGCCCCCCGGTGACGTCACCGTAAGGGCTGCCTCTCCTCCTCCAAGCAGCCTCTGTAATGGAGGTGCTGGAGCCCGCAGCGCGGGAAAACAGTGCGAAATCATCATGCACACATACCCAGACTGTCATCACATACAAACATGCACAGTCTACGGCCTCAGCCCCTGTGACACACAGGGCGGTCAGCCAGGGTGACCCCAGCACAGGGTACACCGCCAGATCCGCGGACCCGAGGGTAACGCGCGGTCTGAGTGCCAGGACACATAAAGTGCCAGACACTACCCCCAGGCACACAGGAGACACAGAGTGCCTCAGTGCCGGTCCGGTCTGTAAGCACCATTTAGGGAGGCCTCGGACGGGGGTTCAGCCCAGTCCGGAGTGTAAGCACCATTTAGGGAGGCCTCGGACTGGGCTGGCTCCAGTCCGGTCTGTAAGCACCATTTAGGGAGGCCTCGGACGGAGCGGAGCTGTGCAAGGCTCCCATCTCCCACTCTCCAGAGCCCCCCAGAGAGGGATGGAAAGGAGCGCAACAGCGTACCGGGAGAACACAGAGTGTCCAGGCACTAGGCCCTCCGGTACCTCCACCAGCGTGTGCCACAAAGGGTGAGCGGGGAGGCTGTCGCAGGTCCCGACTAGGACCATATTACCTTGTCTTCAGACGCCATCACGTAAGTAGTGAGAGTGCAGTGAAGTGCAAGCAAAGCGTGATCCTCCGAGCACACTAAGTTTAAAACTGAGGATGTTCCCTGCGGTAGGGGTTTATAAGCGGAGGAGGCGGTGTCTACAAACTTGTAGTACCTAGTGTGACCTCCGGAGGGCAGTGCCCTAAACCCCATTGTCTGGGTCTCCCATTATGATGACCAGAAAAATGATTCATTTCCCCGCCATCCTCCAACACATTGAGCACCGCATCAGATGATGAGCGCAAGAGAATCAAGGCAGAATTACAAAGACAGGAATCAGCTCGTCTATAGAGAATTTGGTGGCTCTGAAAAGAGCCTTTGTGTTGTACTCGGGTGTAGGACAGATCTAAGCTCTCTCCCCGCGGATGCGGCGGGCCAGCTGGATGTCTTTGGGCATGATGGTGACTCTCTTGGCGTGGATGGCGCACAGATTTGTGTCCTCAAACAGCCCCACCAGATAAGCCTCGCTGGCCTCCTGCAGGGCCATGACGGCCGAACTCTGGAAGCGGAGATCGGTCTTGAAGTCCTGGGCGATCTCTCTCACCAGGCGCTGGAAGGGAAGCTTACGGATCAGCAGCTCGGTGGACTTCTGGTAACGGCGGATCTCACGGAGAGCGACTGTGCCTGGACGGTAGCGGTGAGGCTTCTTCACTCCTCCGGTGGCAGGAGCGCTCTTCCTGGCAGCCTTAGTAGCCAGCTGCTTGCGGGGAGCTTTCCCTCCGGTAGATTTACGAGCGGTCTGCTTAGTTCTGGCCATAGCTCTGGATACAAGAGAACAGAAATGATACCAACAGCGGGCAGAGCAGGATATTTATAGTCCTGGGCTGCCCCTCATTGGTCCGTATGAGACACACCCCCTACATTCTACTGGCTATTTCGTAAAATAACATGAGCCCGCCAATAGTGTGTGACGTCCGCGACCAATCATCGTTTAGAATAGGACTGAGCCCCTCTCTGTAGCTCCGCCCTCCATCAGCGGGGCGAGGTCCCTGCAGTTAACACTTGTGAGGCTGTGTATAGGGCAGAGGGAATATCACTTATACACGGGACTCCACAGCAGGAGCCGCCGATGTGTCTGTACAGCATTGTCCCACCATCCCTCACACTCTTGATTACACTGGTGCTTCAGTCCTTACATCGCAGTGATCCCCCACCAGACACATCTCCAATCACTGACACCAAAGTGAATACACGATTCTGATTAGTGACATCTGCTCCTTCCCTGCTGCGCTCCAAGCCAATAACCCTCCGCTCCTCCCCCTGTGCTGTCACCTGTACGAGTGCTGCTCGGATCTAAAGTTACAGGACTGCTGTGATGGGGACACAGGGAATGTAAGGAAAAGCCCCTATTTATTGTCACCAGTCTGCAGCTCCCTGTACACAGTATAATATAGAAATGACAGATTTCGAGGCATCGATCACACAGCTCTGCTGGGACAAGGTGGTGACACTGATCATATACAGCTCTGCTGGGACAAGGTGGTGACGCTGATTATATACAGCTCTGCTGGGACAAGGTGGTGACACTGATTATATACAGCTCTGCTGGGACAAGGTGGTGGCTCTGAAAAGAGCCTTTGTGATATAGTAACAGGGCGGCTGCTGCTTACTTCTTAGACGCGGGCTTCTTGGCCTTAGCTGCCTTCTTGGCCGGACTCTTTGCAGCCTTGGGTTTGGCCGCCTTCTTAGCTGGGCTCTTGGCAGATTTGGGTTTGGTCACCTTCTTGGGCTTTGGAGCTGCCTTCGCCTTCTTGGGGCTCTTGGCTGCTTTCTTGGCAGCTGCAGGCTTCTTGGCCTTTTTCGGGCTCTTCTTGGCTGCGGTCGGAGCCTTCTTGGGCTTCTTCGGGGATTTGGCCGCTTTCTTAGCTGCAGCAGGTTTCTTAGTCTTGGCCGCAGCTGCTGGCTTCTTGGCCGCCTTGTCCTTGTTAATCTTGAAGGATCCGGAGGCGCCGCTGCCCTTCACCTGGACCAGGCTGCCCTTGGTGACCAGGCTCCTGACGGCCAGCTTCACACGGCTGTTGTTCTTCTCTACATCGTATCCTCCGGCAGACAGGATCTTCTTCAGGGCGGCCAGAGAGACCCCACTGCGCTCCTTAGAGGCGGACACGGCTGTGACAATCTGCTCGGAGACGCTGGGGCCGGAGGGTTTGTGGCTTTTCTTGGCGGCCCCAGCTTTCTTCGGCTTCTTAGCTTTGGTGGCCGGTTCTGCGGGAGGAGGAGCGGCGGCTGGTGCGGTCTCTGCCATCGTGTGATGAAGAAAGAAAACACAAAATTCTCCTGATAGGAAACCAATGAGGTCGAGGCTGGAGATGTCTGTTATATGTACAGTCTTACTGCGCACTGATTGGCTGCTGAGCTTCCTCATCCTGAGCGTCTATTGGCTGCCTATGATCACAGGCCCCGCCTTCTCCAAACTGAGCCCGAGTGAAGCTCCGCTCTCCCCTTGTGCTTCCCTGCCCGGGATAAAAGTCCCTTCCCCGCTAAATGAGAACAGAGGAGCGCGCTTCTCCATCACTTCTCCTTCCCAATATCTCCTCTGACCGTTTATAGCCGTCACTACCAGAGATGTCGGGGGAGAGCGGAGAGGAGATCCCGGGATCATCGCCATCTTCCTCCCGATCTGCACATCACTGAGTATCCGGGAAGATAAATCTGCAGCGGGAGCTCGTCCTCCTATTCCCGGCTCTTGTCACCATCACAGGGATCTGTCCTACAATGTCTATCGTACAGGAGCTGATTGTACGATGTGGGGACGAGCTGGAGCTGCTGAGAGCCCAGAAGGGTAACACAGGCGATGGCTCCACTGACTGCCGCCTCCCTGCCCTGGAACACAGATATATCCCTATGTGCAGAGTATTGGGGGGGTGAACACTTGTTCTAGATCAGTAGATAATACACAGAGGTGGGTGAGGGCAATCAGCTGCCTAATGGTGGGTTTACACACACCAATTTATCTGTTCAATCTCTGAACCAATCTCTGGTTGCAGTGAAATCATGGATACATTGCTCCATGTTGTACACAGCCACAAAATGGAGCAATGTATCCATGATTTCACTGCAACCAGAGATTGGTTCAGAGATTGAACAGATAAATTGGTGTGTGTAAACCCACCATAATATTGTGTCTGACCCCCTGTGAGACTGTGACCGCTGAGGCCTGGAATGGTGAGAAGATCTGACAAGATGACGGATTTACGATGTGACTTCACTGTACATAGAGCACAGACTGCACACAGAGCACAGCTGTATATAGAGCACAGACTGCACACACACAGAGCACAGCTGTATATAGAGCACAGACTGCACACACAGAGCACAGCTGTATATAGAGCACAGACTGCACACACAGAGCACAACTGTATATAGAGCACAGACTGCACACAGAGCACAGCTGTATATAGAGCACAGACTGCACACACAGAGCACAGCTGTATATAGAGCACAGACTGCACACAGAGCACAGCTGTATATAGAGCACAGACTGCACACACAGAGCACAACTGTATATAGAGCACAGACTGCACACAGAGCACAGCTGTTTATAGAGCACAGACTGCACACAGAGCACAGCTGTATATAGAGCACAGACTGCACACAGAGCACAGCTGTATATAGAGCACAGACTGCACACACAGAGCACAGCTGTATATAGAGCACAGACTGCACACAGAGCACAGCTGTAAATAGAGCACAGACTGCACACACAGAGCACAGCTGTATATAGAGCACAGACTGCACACAGAGCACAGCTGTATATAGAGAGCAGACTGCACACAGAGCACAGCTGTATATAGAGCACAGACTGCACACACAGAGCATAGCTGTATATAGAGCACAGACTGCACACAGAGCACAGCTGTATATAGAGAGCAGACTGCACACAGAGCACAGCTGTATATAGAGCACAGACTGCACACAGAGCACAGCTGTATATAGAGCATAGACTGCACACACAGAGCACAGCTGTATATAGAGCACAGACTGCACACACAGAGCACAGCTGTATATAGAGTACAGACTGCACACAGAGCACAGCTGTATATAGAGCACAGACTGCACACACAGAGCACAGCTGTATATAGAGCACAGACTGCACACACAGCACAGCTGTATATAGAGCATAGACTGCACACACAGAGCACAGCTGTATATAGAGCACAGACTACACACACAGAGCACAGCTGTAAATAGAGTACAGACTGCACACAGAGCACAGCTGTATATAAAGCACAGACTGCACACACAGAGCACAGCTGTATATAGAGCACAGACTGCACACACAGAGCACAGCTGTATATAGAGCACAGACTGCACACACAGAGCACAGCTGTATATAGAGCACAGACTGCACACACAGAGCACAGCTGTATATAGAGTACAGACTGCAAACAGAGCACAGCTGTATATAAAGCACAGACTGCACACACAGAGCACAGCTGTATATAGAGCACAGACTGCACACAGAGCACAGACTTCATTTCTCCACAACAGTCTTATAAATGTAATACAACATATTCCACTGTTCATACAGGATTGTGTACAGTTATCTAAGTATCATCGTTCATCAGTACTGTGTGCAGTATAGACAACTGAGTGTCCAGTAAATTAAGTAGACATTTGTATACAGTATGTTGTGTAATATATAAATCTACCATATATTCCATAGTATTTATACTATATAAAGCAGAAATTCTACAAGTGCACATCGCTCCACAATACAGAAACATCCTGCAGAGGATATAAAAGGCTCCAGAGACACAAACATCTGATACCCCCTGTGCTCTGTAATGTCTTTCTAGTACTGTGTGTCTCTCTCTGCTTTACTATGAAGTGCGGTGAAATATGTTGGGGTCAGATAAATAAATCTATTATTATTACTGTCACCTCTTCTCTGTGTTCCCACTAATGTCTCTGAGGAATATGTGGCTACACTGCACTGACAGCCATTTCTGTTACAGCCTCTGTATTTCCAGGCTCAGATCATATCACTGGTCAGGTGATTAGAGGGATAATGAAATGAAGAATCCATGTAGATGATGAGAGTAGTAGTCAGACATCTGATAAGGGACATTGTGCTCCTGATGTGTGGAATTGGTTCTTTTCAGGGCTCAGTGATATTTTCAGCTCCAATCTGCACTTTCTCAGTGATTTATTATAAACTGTTGAGCTGTACATTGGTAATGGCGCCTGATACATTGTGGCCTCATATTCATGGAATAAAGAGAATTTTGTTTACGTACCGTAAATTCTTTTTTCTTTAATCATCAATGGGAGACCCAGACAATGGGGTTTAGGGCACTGCCCTCCGGAGGTCACACTAGGTACTACAAGTTTGTAGACACCGCCTCCTCCGCTTATAAACCCCTACCGCAGGGAACATCCTCAGTTTGGTCTACAAGCTGCGAGGAGGAAATAAACCACACCCGAAACATCGGGAAGAATGCCGTACACAAAACGGTTCAACAACCCGGCAAACACTGTCTCAACAGAGAACAGAGCAAATGCAAAACATGCAAAGGAACAACTGGGTGGGTGCTGGGTCTCCCATTGATGATTAAAGAAAAAAGAATTTACGGTACGTAAACAAAATTCTCTTTTTTCTGGTCATCATAATGGGAGACCCAGACAATGGGGATGTCCTAAAGCAATACCCCAGGGCGGGAAAAGTTCCTCAACAAGACGGATAACACATGGTTCCCTTTAAAGGTGGGCAACCGCCGCCTGGAGAACCCGCCTGCCCAAACTTGCATCCGCAGAGGCATGGGCATGCACCATATAGTGCTTAGAGAAAGTGTGCAGGCTGGACCAAGTGGCCGCCTGACACACCTGTAGAGCAGACGCTCGATGTCGCAAGGCCCAAGAGGCACCTACAGCTCTGGTAGAGTGAGCCTTCAATCCCACCGGGAGAGGCAAACCAGAAGACCGGTAAGCCTCTTGAATGGAAGCCTTAATCCATCTGGCCAAGGTTGACTTCGAAGCCGCGGACCCCTTACAGCGACCTGTCGTGAGAATAAATAAGGAATCCGAACTCCTGAAGGAGGCGGTCCTGGACACATAAATGCGTACAGCTCTCACGAGATCCAGAGTATGGAGGTCGCGCTCCACCTGATGAACGGGAGCGGGGCAAAATGATGGGAGAACAATCTCCTGGTTCAGGTGAAAAGTTGAAACCACCTTCGGCAAGAATTCTGGCCGTGGGCGCAACACCACCTTGTCTTGGTGAACCACCAGAAAGGGTGACTTGCACGATAGTGCAGCCAATTCTGAGACCCTCCTCAGAGACGTAATTGCCACCAGAAAGGCCACTTTCTGGGACAGACGAGATAGGGAAACATCTCTCAGCGGCTCAAACGGCGGTTTCTGTAATGCCGCCAGGACCATGTTAAGGTCCCAAGGGTCTAGAGGTCTCTTGTAGGGCGGAACCATCCGTGACACCCCCTGCAGAAATTGACGTACCTTCGGGAGGAGCGCCAATCGCCTGTCAAACAGCACCGAAAGTGCTGATACTTGACATTTCAAAGAGCCCAGGGATAATCCCAACTCCAAACCCGACTGTAAGAAAGCCAACAACGTCGGGATGGACAAGGGCCACGGAGACCGCCCACCAGAGGCACACCAGGTAAAAAAGATCTTCCACGTCCTGTGGTACATCTTCCTGGACACGGGCTTCCTAGCCCGATTCATAGTGGCCACTACTGTAGGGGAGAAACCCCTAGAAGTCAGTAGCCAGGCCTCAAGAGCCATGCAGTCAATCTGAGGGCCCTGGAATTGAGGTGGAAGAATGGGCCTTGTGCGAGTAAATCTGCGCGGTCTGGAAGAGCCCACTTGTGTCCGCCTGATAGTTGCCACAGGTCCGGGTACCAGGACCTCCTGGGCCAATCCGGAGCCACTAGAATGGCTACCCTGCACTCCGACCTGATCTTCCACAGGACCCTGGGAATCAGAGCCAGAGGAGGGAACACATACGGCAGCTGGAAGCTGGACCAACTCAGTATCAGAGCATCCGCCCCCAGAGACTGAGGATCCCACGATCTCGCCACGTACTGGGGCACCTGATGATTCAGCCTTGAGGCCATCAGATCCACGTCCGGAGTGCCCCATCTGCTGCAGATGTCCCGGAAGACGTCTGGATGCAGGGACCACTCTCCGGCGTCCATCCCCTGCCGGCTCAGGTAGTCGGCCTCCCAGTTCTCGACCCCTGGGATGTGAACTGCGGAGATCAGGCAGTCGTTTTCCTCCACCCACGACAGGATGCGGTGGACTTCGGCGAGGGCCTGAGCGCTTCTGGTCCCTCCCTGATGATTTATGTAGGCGACGGCCGTCGCATTGTCGGACTGCACCCGAATGGGTCGTCCTGCCAGGAATTTCTGAAACGCCAGGAGCGCCAGATAGACCGCCTTGATCTCCAGGACGTTGATCTGCAACGTCGACTCCGCCTGAGTCCAGAGGCCTTGAGCCCTGTGGTGTAAGAACACCGCGCCCCAGCCCTTCAGACTGGCGTCGGTGGTTACCACTAACCATGAAGGCTTGAGGAAGGATCTTCCCCGTGACAAGTGACGTGGCTGGAGCCACCACTGCAGGGAGTCCCTGGTCGGTTGTGACAGTGCCACCAACCGATTCAGAGAGATCGCTCTCTTGTCCCATCGGCGAAGAATCTCCAGCTGGAGAGGACGCAGACGAAACTGTGCAAAGGGCACCGCCTCTATCGCCGCCACCATGCGTCCCACCAGTCTCATCAATTCCCGAAGGGATGAGTGAGGTGACAGGAGAACGTTCTGTACTCCTGAGTGGATCGCCAGCTGCTTGGCCTGAGGTAGAGACACCAGGGCTGAGTCCGTGTGGAAGTCCATTCCCAGATATGTCAATGACTGGGTCGGAACCAGGGTCGACTTC
This sequence comes from Allobates femoralis, assembly GCA_033576535.1. NCBI lineage: Eukaryota > Metazoa > Chordata > Amphibia > Anura > Aromobatidae > Allobates > Allobates femoralis. The sequence goes on along the minus strand of JARQOC010000011.1, from coordinate 217,068,996 downwards.
TGAGTATTGAGAAGCCACCCAAATTGTTCCAGAGACCTCATGGTCACTTCCAGGCTCACCCGACAAAGGTCTTCCGATGGCGCCCTGACCAATAGGTCGTCCAGATAGGGTATGACGGCGTGACCCTGCACATGCAGGAGAGCCATCATGGATGCCATCACCTTCGTGAACACCCGTGGTGCAGAGGCCAACCCGAAGGGTAGGGCCACAAATTGGAAGTGTTCGTCCCCCACTGCGAACCGTAACCAGCGCTGATGAGCCGGTGCAATGGGCACGTGAAGGTAAGCGTCCCTGATATCGATGGACGCTAGGAAGTCCCCCTGTGACACAGCTGCGATCACGGAGCGCAGGGATTCCATGCGGAACTTCCGAACCAACACGTGACGGTTGAACAATTTTAGGTCCAGGACCGGTCGAAAGGAGCCGTCCTTTTTTGGAACAATAAAGAGGTTGGAGTAAAAACCCCTGAACCTCTCTGCCGTGGGCACTGGGACCACTACTCCGTCTCTGCGGAGTCCCTCCAACACCCGGTGAAAAGCCTGAGTCTTCTCTGGGGATGGAACAGACCGATGGAATCGGGATAATGGTTTTGACGTCAGCTCTATCCTGTAACCTCGCGAGACTACGTCTCGAACCCACTGATCTTGAACGTGAAGTAGCCACTTGTCCTGAAAGCGAGACAAGCGGCCCCCCACCTGTGGGGAGGCAGGAAGAGAGCGAGTCATGTAGAGGCGGGTTTGGGGGTGGCCGCTGTTGCCCCCGCCGGCTTCTTGGGACGACTCTTAGGGCGCCACTGAGAAGCGGGCTTGCCCCCTCGGTCCGTGCGAGCGGACGGCGCTGATGACTGTGAGCTGGACCGAAAGGACCACTGTTTTGGGTTCCTTTTAACGGTATATCGTGGTTTAGGCTTATTCTGCGGTATCTTAGACTCAGCAGAATCCTTAATCAGCTTGTCCAGCTCTGTGCCAAAAAGTCTGTCACCAGAGAACGGAAGATTCTGCAAAATCTTCTTAGATGTGGCATCTGAGTCCCAAAGACGCAGCCACAACAATCTGCGGATCGCTATAGCATTGGCCGAAGCCACAGCTGAGCGAGTGGCAGTTTCCAAAGACGCCGTCCTGGCGTAGTCCGCATAGGCCCTCGCTCTCTCAGTGAGTGCCAGGACCTCTGGACTGGACCTTGCCAGGTCAGTGATACCATCCAAGCAGGTAGTAATCGCTTGTAAGGTCCAGACCGTGGCGAAATTAGGGCAAAAGAAGACCCCACAGCCTCATAGGAAGACTTGGCGAGTTGCTCGACCAGTCTATCAGTCGCATCCTTCAGCGAGGAGCTATCAGAGGCAGAAAACAGGGAGCGTGCAGCAATTCTAGTCATGGAAGCGTCCACCTTTGGAGACTGCGACCATTCCTGAAGCACCTCCTGGGGGAAGGGGAAACGATTGTCCTTGGGTTTTCGGACATAACGCCGCCCAGGATGTAACCTGGGAGCCCTAATCACCCTTCCAAAATTAGTGTGGTCCATGAAAGATCCACTTGGTCTAGCCTCTGGCCGCAGCCATTGATAGACCTCCTTCGGGTGCACGACAACCTCTTCAGGGGGAGTCACGAGACGCAAGGTCTCATTGATGGAGGACACCAGATCCTCCACCCCATCTGGAGGCTCAGACACAGACACAGATCCGAAGGTTGAACCCCCATCATCTTCCTCACCATCAGAGGAATGCTCCTCCTCAGAGAGAGCCTGGAGCTCGGGTGAATCCTCACGACGAGCCCGCTTAGGGGGTCTCACAGCAGAAGAGGGGGACACCCGGGGGTAACTGGAAGGAGCAGCTGGGTTTTCCAGTCTCCTATGAAGTGCCTCCAGTGACTGCGACATGGAGGACATCTGGGACAGCAGGGATTCATTGATCCTGTTCTGTGCTTCCCATGGCCCTGGGATTACCTGAACCTCAGGGTACAGCACCGGAGCTGCTGCCTCAGCCGAGCCAGTCCGGGCTTCTGGGCGTCCGCAGTTATTGCAGGACCCCTCCACCAGAGTTCCCTTGCAAGTAGCACAGGTCATGGTGTTATCCGCCGCCTTAGCAGCATGCTTCCTAACTGAGGACATAGCCACAGTAGGGGGTGTATAAGCCAAGTCGATAGACAAACAAACCGGGAGTCCCGGTGGCTTAACGACCGCAGTAACGCGGTGGGAGGAAGCGGTGTGCGTGTGTGACCTCCGCGAGTTCCGGTCTCCCTCTGAAGTGCAGACACGTGCTGCCGTAGCTTCCAGCCGGGAAGTGAGGGAGAAGATGGCCGCCGCCAGTACAGACGTGGGCGGCGCCGGGAACACGCGGGAATCACACGCACACGCCCCCCCGGTGACGTCACCGTAAGGGCCGCCTCTCCTCCTCCAAGCAGCCTCTGTAATGGAGGTGCTGGAGCCCGCAGCGCGGGAAATAGTGTAAAAAACACAGTACACACACACAGACTGCAATCATAACCAAAGAAACAGCAGTCTACGGCCTCAGCCCCTGTGTCACACAGGGCGGTCAGCCAGGGTGACCCCAGCACAGGGTACACCTCCAGATCCGCGGACCCGAGGGCAACGCGCGGTCTGAGTGTCAGGACACATAAAGTGCCAGACACTACCCCCAGGCACACAGGAGACACAGAGTGCCTCAGTGCCGGTCCGGTCTGTAAGCACCATTTAGGGAGGCCTCGGACGGGGGTTCAGCCCAGTCCGGAGTGTAAGCACCATTTAGGGAGGCCTCGGACTGGGCTGGCTCCAGTCCGGTCTGTAAGCACCATTTAGGGAGGCCTCGGACGGAGCGGAGCTGTGCAAGGCTCCCATCTCCCACTCTCCAGAGCCCCCCAGAGAGGGATGGAAAGGAGCGCAACAGCGTACCGGGAGAACACAGAGTGTCCAGGCACTAGGCCCTCCGGTACCTCCACCTGCGTGTTCCACAAGGGTGAGCGGGGAGGCTGTCGCAGGTCCCGTCAGGACCATATTACCTTGTCTTCAGACGCCATCACGTAAGTAGTGAGAATGCAGTGAAGTGCAAGCAAAGCGTGATCCTCCGAGCACACTAAGTTAAAAACTGAGGATGTTCCCTGCGGTAGGGGTTTATAAGCGGAGGAGGCGGTGTCTACAAACTTGTAGTACCTAGTGTGGCCTCCGGAGGGCAGTGCCCTAAACCCCATTGTCTGGGTCTCCCATTATGATGACCAGAAAACAATATTTCTACAAATGCGCCTTCCATTAATTAGATTAATCCTTCCTGATCTGAACAGATTGTTACATATCACCTATTCTAAACTAAAGGCTACAATTTTCGGCAGATTTGAATCATTCTCAGTATTGTGAACGCTGATATACTGGCCAGGAAAACGATCAGTGACAATTCACGATTTATTAATTACCAAGCAGATCTCATAATTCAGCATCTTAATCTTGTAATATAAAGATTAATCCACAGCTACAGGCAGGAGGTTTGTGATCCACTAGAGAACAGGGAGGAGGAGCCGGTAATAACCGACTGAGCGGGAGATTCACAATAACCAACAGGTCTGTGATCAGCAAATGACAAATATCATCCAACTAATACACGATACAAGTGTTTCCACCTCAATTTAACTCCTTAGTGGCCGGGGGTCTGCAGATTACTGCTCCACATGTATACACCGTCTCCAGCGCTAAATAGATGAGGCGACATCGTCCTCCCCAGACCCCGGAAGCGCCCACATCAGGCGCTGGGAAAATAGATGACTTGTAGCTGTGGCGAGATCCACTGACACCACAGGGATCCCAGGTGGGACACGAATTGGGTGAAGGAGAAAAACGTCCGGAATGTGCAGAGAAGGATCAGATCACCACTGACTAGATCTATGACGACACACACATGTAATAACGACCCAACATCTAACAGCAGAATGAATGAAAGGCGGCGAATCCAGAGGCCAGATACGGAGAAGTCATCAGCTCTTCAGATACATGGAGGCGAGATTTGTGCTCAGATGGGGCAGATCTCAGCTGAAGAACACTATATACCTGGATAAACTAAGTTAATATACAGCCAATAGGTGAAATATCTTTAGAGCACCCACTGCTCCACATGTGTCTGATCTTTAAATTATCTAGCATGATGTATGTTCTGCTATAAGCGGTCCCAGCTCTGATGAGGAGGAGGTGGTGGCTCTTAGAAGAGCCTTTGGTTGTAGGACAGATGTGGGATGAGGCGATCACTTGCTCTTCTTGCTGCTCTCGGTCTTCTTGGGCAGCAGCACGGCCTGGATGTTGGGCAGGACGCCTCCCTGGGCAATGGTCACCCCACCCAGCAGCCTGTTCAGCTCCTCGTCATTGCGCACAGCCAGCTGCAGGTGACGGGGGATGATGCGGGTCTTCTTGTTGTCCCGGGCAGCATTGCCAGCCAATTCCAGGATCTCAGCAGTCAGATACTCGAGCACAGCGGCCAGATACACCGGAGCGCCGGCGCCCACTCTCTCCGCATAATGGCCCTTGCGGAGAAGCCTGTGCACACGTCCGACCGGGAACTGCAGTCCTGCCCGGGATGAGCGGGTCTTGGCCTTAGCTCGGACTTTGCCTCCTTGTTTGCCGCGTCCAGACATGGTTGAGCTTGAATCACTAATGTGCGCAAGAAATGGTAAACATGAAGCCTTCCATCGATATTTATAAGCTGATGCTCCGCCCTCCTCTCCTGTCATTGGATGGCTCTGAAGCTTCCAAGGGAGAAGGAAATTAAGCAAACACCAATGAGCTGCGGCTCTGCGGACACTGACGTCACCTTCACTGGAGCAGAAAGCGCAGATGGAGGAATCTACAATACACAGAGCAGCAGATCTGCACATCGTCACTAATCACACAATACAGGGATGAGCCGCTGTGTATAGAGCAGCAGATAATATATAGACTTGTCACATACAGCGCTCAGAGTACAACATTAACACACAGATGCCATCATCAGTTCTCCTTCTGGTCCGCTCCTCGGTTGACATTGAGCTCTTTCTCTTCAGGCTTCGGTTATTGGGTAAATAGAAACTGACTGTGGTAATGGAGAACATCTGAGCCGTCACGTTGCTGTTATATACAGTCACACGCTTCATTACAGTAATCCCCATATACAGCTGTTTAGTCTCCATACAATGCTGTATCTCCATGTTGTGCTGTATACCCCCATATAGCACTGTACAGTCCCAAATATTACATACTGTCATACAGAGCTTTATACTCCCAGTGTAGTGCTGTATTCTCAGTTCTCTAAGCCGCCTATTTTTTGTACACAATCCAGTGTCTCATTACCATATAGTGCAGCCCACTGCTAATAATAATAAAGTGCTTTATATTTCTTGTGCTATAAACCCTCACACAGGGCTGTTTATGCTGTTTACTCCCATATCGTATTATATACCGCAATATAGCGCTGAATTCACCATAAATCTATCATACAGTCACGCCCAGGTGACAGGAGCAGATCTCCCGACACCTCCCGCCTGACACCGCGTGTTACACAGAACAAAGAGATGCGGGAATTTCAAACTCAGTACTCAGCCAATCACCATTCAGAAAGGCCCAGGCTCCGCCCACAGAATGATTCACTGCAAATTCAAAATGAACGCTCTAGTGCCCTTGTTGTTCCCAGCCGCCCCTACAGCTCGCAATGATCCGAGCCCAAGGCCGATCTCCCCCCCATCCCGCCGCAGGAGCTTCTCCTCAGATGTGGATGTATACCTACCTGCATACATTCAAACGAATCCCTCCAAATAAACATTTACCAACTCTTCTCAGCGGCTTCTCCATTAGTCGCCATAAACAGATTTATGTACAATACATTTCTGCACTCACCCATATAATATATCACTCAGGTCAGCGCTTCACTCCCTCCATATTTACTATTCTGACTATTGTAATAGAGAAACGGCGATAAACACCGGACACTAAATGGTTAA
>JARQOC010000011.1:216952288-217062951 GCA_033576535.1 Allobates femoralis | reverse complement strand
ACATAACACATATAACACATAACCAGCAAAACACAACAATGTAACAGGCAACAGAGTCTCATCCTTCTGCTGGCTCACCAGGGATTAGAATATAGCACAGCAATGTCTGTAGCCAGGTGACTGGATTGTCACAACCTGCGTGGCTTCCTTATGCAGTCTTTGTCATCACAGCCGAATCCAATAATTCGATGCTGAAGTCCTGGTGGTGCTATAATGCACGTTCTGATCCCCTTGGTCGGCACCAAAATGCCTAGGCCTGTGGTTATGGCTTGCCAGATTAGCTGCATTTATCAAGTCCAATGCCACTCTAGCCGGGACTGAAATCCCTAGACTGAGGGCAATAAACAGAATCTAACTCACTTTGGTTAATGAGCAGCTCTCCTTATATACCCTTAGCCCTCATTGAAGGATACTGGGGACTTCACGATAGGTGGAATAAAATTGCCTTTTCATTGGCTGGATCTCAAGCCTCATATAACCATTTTTGGTCGTATTGCAGTCCAGACATGGAGAGCCAAATACTGATTGATATAGCACCTAGCAGTAATACAATGGAATGTTAGTAGGAGACATTGAGTCTGCAATCAATGACATTTAAACAATAGTAGCTACGGCCATTTACATAGAGTCAGCAATCCACATGGTAGCATACAATGGACAATTAGCATACTTAAGTTCTCTGGCCTTCTATGACAAACAAGTTAGATCATTACATTACCATGTTAAAATACTCTAGGAACATCCAGTTGGCCATCACAAGTTTGTAAACCAAAATACAATACTATCTGGGCTACATAAGAAATCATCACATGTTCTACATTGAAGGAGTCCATTTCGTCACAGAGCCATACTGGTTCACTCCAGAGAATCCGTGCAAAACCCCGTACACCGGCGTCCGACACTGTAAGGGATCTAACCACCCAGCAGTAAAGACTGGAGGCCAGGGAGACCTCAGATCTCGTGGCCACAGCAGCACTTGAAGGCACAGCCACTTAGCAGAGCCAGAAACTGCAGAGGATACAATGGTGCCCAGCAAGAGGGCTCCCACTGCCTGCCATACAAGTGAAGACATCAGGAGAAGGTCAGGGCCTAGCTCCAGATAACCTAGGACCAAAATAGACACAGCACCAAAGGGAGGCCTCAAAACTCGCCGGGTGTGGAGTTCCTGATCTCCTTCAAGACCACCCAGGCCTGTAACATCAGTGACGGTACCCTGGGCTATACCTGCAACATCAGTAAAGGTACGGAAACATCAACCCTTTGTGTGACTGTTATTGCGGCCCCTGATCCTGCTCCCTTCAAAGACTGTCTTGCAACTTCTATTTTCCACAACTGCCCCGGGTATCCCACTTCACCTCTGGGGAGCGTAACTATCTTGCTGCCCAAAACTCACAATGGAGGTCTGACCCGCAGCATCGGTAACCATACTGGAACCGTAGGTGGTGTAATAAACTATTTTTATTATTTTACTCTTTTCAGCGACCACCAGGGCCACAGGACCGGGCACAGGCCCCAGTGACATCCCCCATGAATCAACGCCCGCAACCGGGTACCCCCACGGCCCTGGGGTGGGTCATTAACATTAATTTTATTAATTTATACTATTGAGCAAGCTCTTCAGCTGTTGACCAAAGCACTGGTGGACACACACACAGGGGCCTTTTTCAGTCTAAGAATAATATAAGAACAGTATATGGGCCCTTTGCAGCCCAAACGCTCATCAAAATGCACAAATCCCACCTGCTTTGGAGGTAGAAATGGGCCCCTTACCACTAGGGCCCTGGCGTGGCTGCACAGGCTGCACCAATAATATGTCCATCCCTGGACCAAAGTTATAAAAAGGAATGTGGTAATTGGAGAAGGAACCGGGCACTGACCTGCTTAGAGTCTCTTGTGTCGTACAGCGACATTAGTGAAATCCTGTTGCTCAGCTGAAGGGTTAATCTTGCAAACAAAAAGTGAGGAGAGCAGCGGCACTCAGGAGATCTTTGTTACATACCGGCATTATTGTGCTTTTTCAGGTTACATCTTAGGTGCAGGGCAGGGAGGTGCAGGGGGAGCAACGGTCCGTTTCGCGGACTTCCGCTTCAACAGGCTAGGTCCCCCTGCACCTCCCTGCCCTGCACCTAAGATGTAACCTGAAAAAGCACAATAAAGCCGGTATGTAACAAAGATCTCCTGAGTGCCGCTGCTCTCCTCACTTTTTGTTTATAAAAAGGAATCTCCACATCACATTCTGATCAACCTCATAAACACCAGCAGTAATGGCCGCTGGACGAGGATGACGCCTGTGACTGGGCTCCCACCACGGTCGAGCTCATCCACCACCATCCGACCTGATCTGGAGGCACCCACCACTCCACAGCCACAGGCTAGATCCAGGAACCCACTGGACATCCACCAGCCCCAGGCAGAATCTACCACTGCACACCAGTGCCCCGGAGAGCCGACGGAGGAGAGAGGTCTGATGGAGTAGTGAGGCCTGACTCACAAGGGCTGCCTGCCACCCAGCCCGGACGAGAGGTACCCACTACCAAGCCACCTCGAACATCCCCTGGCCCCGCTGGACCCCACTTCCACTCACCCGGGCCCCGGTACAAGCGGGTCGTCACCGCCACTGCGTGACCCCGAAGAGGAGACCGGGGATCTGCAGCACACTCGTGAGACCCCCTCCTAACCCCTGACCCACCCTGGGGACGCTCAGCCACCGCTGCACCGTCCCTCAGCAAGAAGGGGCCCACGAGGATCGGAGGCTCCATCGTGCCCCGGATCACACAAGAGGCACAAGTCTCCCGCCCCTCTCCCATGCCACCACCACCTCCACGACCACCGCAGCTGAGATCGACCCCACAGCAGCGCACACCGACCCCTGTTTAGCTAAATCCTGCCTCCTGGTGCCTGCACAACACTTGGCACACTGGACTGCCTCCCTGCTCCCTCAAACTGCGAGTCCGGTGGCTGCTGAAAAGCCGCGGTGGATCAATCATCTCCCTGCTCCCGCTCATGCATTATTCATATGAGCAGAAGGAGCGGGAAGTTTAAACCACTATTGCAAGCTGTATGCCTAAGCTGCTGGTGATTCTCTGCTCCCACTCATCCATTATTCACCCAGGAGAGAAATCACATTGTCTTTGTGCTCTGTGTGCTGCAAGCCTCTACCCTGCTCAGCCCAGCAGCTGAGGCTGTAGTGACACCGACAGCTGCATGTTCTCCAGCCTCCTGCAGACAAACACGAATATCACACTCCATAGTGAGACAGGAGCCAAAGAAAGTTTACATACAGCAGTGTGCTCCCCCCCCTGGCTCCTATGTCCCATTTCCTCTCTCCTTTAATCAATCAGCGGAGATTACAATAGCTCATTGTCTCAGCATTAAGCCCTCCTTTTGTCCATAACACACACTGGGGTTTATTGGCTGCATCATCTGACCCCCGGCTGCATCATCTGATCCTCGGCTGCATCATCTGACCCCCGGCTGCTGCATCATCTGACCCCCGGCTGCTATATCATCTGACCCCTGGCTGCTGCATCATCTGACCCCCGGGTGATGCATCATTTGACCCCCGGGTGATGCATCATTTGACCCCCGGCTACTCCATCTTCTTCCCCGGCTACTCCATCTTCTTCCCCGGCTGCTCCATCTTCATCCCCGGCTGCATCATGTGACCCCCGGCTGCTGCATCATCCGACCCCCGGCTGCTGCATCATCTCACCCCCGGCTGCTACATCATCTGACCCCCGGCTGCTGCATCATCTGACCCCCGGCTGCTGCATCATCTGACCCCTGGCTGCTGCATCATCTGACCCCCGGCTGCTCCATCTTCATCCCCAGCTGCTGCATCACCTGACCCCCGTCTGCCTCTCATCTGTCCCCGACTGCTTCACCCAACCCCGCGGCCGCCACAGCCAACCCCGACTGCCTCGACTAATCCCACAACTGCCCCATCCGGCCCCTTCATACGACCCCCTGCATGGCATCTCATCCCCGGGCATCATCTCGTCCTGGGACTGCTCCCCACTGACGACCATTCATCCACCACCACAACTTTTCCCCCTCTGCTTCTGACCCCTGCCACCACACTCTGTCCCTTCTCACCGCACACAATGTTTCCGCTACTCCTCACTCTCACGCCCATCCTTCTCCACTTCCTTCTACCCCCACTTATCCCTCCTCCCAGCAATGAAATACTGCTCTCACCCTCCATCCTGCCCAACCACCTCACCCACTTCTCCGACCTATTCATTCACTTTCAATCCTCAATCACCAAACAAGCACGCCCACCACTTAAGCTCTCCTGCTCCCACCTGCTAACCCTCTGCCTACTCCTCCTCCTTGCCGGCGACATCTACCCCAATCCTGGTCCCCCCGACCCACCACATGGAACCAAATGGCGCCATATAAATCAATAATAATGATAATAATAATAATAGCACTCTGGAAGACATATCCTGTGTTAAACAATGGGTACTGTGTAATGCTTAATTTCCCCAGCGGAGGCGCAGTTGCAAATATATCTCAGTTGGGCCAGCAGGGTATGGAGTACTCGGATAACGGGACTGTAGCGTCAGTAGTGGGGGATCACGGCTGGTCGTGTCCCGGTTCCGTGCCGTGGGCACTCAATGGCAGATGGGGATGATGATTTGGGGATGGGGAATTATACATGACTCAACCTGTGGTACCTGCAGCTGGCCACTGAGGTGATGCAGCTGGTTTAAAGGGGGTCATAGCTGCGGATTTTGGAGGCTTTTCCAGTGTCTGTCAGAGGTGTCTCTACAATAACTTTCTTGGTCTCTACTCCCAGTGACTCTTGGCTCACTGCTCTCAGCCACACAAAAGAGCCCCTTCACCGGTCCCCAGGTCTGTTACTAAAAAGGTACTCCTGACTCCTTTCCTTTGTCAGTGTCTTGGACCCACTTTTGGGACAGAGGTGGGATTTAGTCTTGTAGTGCTGTGGCTCCTAATTTAAGGCCCACAGCCTTCCGGACTGCGGTTAGGGATAAACCATTAACTAACCGCCTTGGTTCCAGTTCACTTGTGTTGACCCGGACTTTCTCCAGACGGCTCTGATCAGCCTGGAGTGTCCCCTTCCGTTGTCTGGGTCACTTCTCTCTGAGAGATGCCCTCCTATCACGACTGCAGAGTCCGCTGCGACCGTCCTCTTTCCTCTTCTGTCACCGTCTGACTGACTTGTCAGTAACTGTCACTAAAGGTCTTCCTGCTCTTCTAGGCGCCACCCCCTGGGACCCACTGACTATCAGTCCCTTGCACTAAGGTGTCGTATGAGCGTGTTTTGGTGCAGACTCTTGGATTCCTCCACATCCACGACTACGGCGGCAGTACACCACCTGTTTGGGGTGCAGTACCTTCCTGTGGTGTCCTGCCATAGGGGCTCCACATATATATTGATATATATTGATGAACGGAGCCACAGGACAGGTGTGTGTGGCGCCCCATTGGTTGGGATGCCACATAGGGGTACTGCACCCATAAAAGAGAGTGTGGTACTCCTGTGACTAGGGGATTGGGATGTTACATAAGGGACCCTCATTACACCCATCCACACACCTTAGAGCAGGGGACTTGGGTGGAACCGTTGCCAGAGAGACCCAGTCCTGGTGGGAGGAGCTAGGTAGGTTAGTTGAAGAGCAGGAAGAGCGTTAGTGAGAAGTCGGAGGGAAGTTGAAGCTATGAGGCGCACAACGGAGGACTTCTCAGGACAGATCCTTCTGACAGAAGGGGACCTTAGCGGCACCAGGTGCTGTGGTGCGCTCGAATCCGGACCCAGTATGTTTACCGACCGGAGGGGTTCAGTCCTGGTATGGAGGACCGACTCCGAGAGCAGTGCAGGTGTTCATCCCCGAGCCGCCAAACTGGAGGCACGTGCTTCAGTAGAAAGTCGTGGCTGAACGCCTGAAAGGCCCCTTGTAGATTCTGGAGGACCGGGAGAGGAACACTCCAGAGAGGATCCGTGGGAGCTGGCTGAGGGCTCTGCACGCGGGAGCGCTACTAGGAAGCAGGAAAGACAGATCAGAGAGGGACAAGAGAAAGGAATGGCAGGCACGCCACTGAGGGTCCCAAGTGAGATGTCCCGGTCCCCTGGTGACTACCCCGGCCAGCAGATCCTGCTAAGACTAAAACACCTGTAAGCTGCCTGAAGTCTGCCAGTAAAACCCCTACAGAGCTAAAGACTGTGTGACATATTTTCATTTGCCTGAGGAGCCGCACACTTGTTCCTTGATTAAGACTGTGACAGGGCCGCTGCCTGAACTGCCTCCCAGTGTAAATCCCTATTCACTACTACTGCCCTGGGGACCCCGCTCCACCTACGGGGAGCGTTGCAAACTAGCTGCCTCATCATCACCCCGGAGGTCTGCAAGCAGCGCCAGTATTATTACCGGGAATCGTAGGTGACGTCATGAGACATTATCCCTTGTAACTAACCCCCCCTCCCCCTTTTTAAAAGCAGCCCCAGGGCACCGAAACGGGCATCGGCCACCCGTGACAAAACAAACCCCCCAATCCGAGAACAAATGGCCCGGGACTAGGAACCCCAGGCCCTGGCGGGGAAGGGGGGGACATGTGCTTTATGGCAACTGCAATAAATACAACTATTGTGATTAAAAATTAATCTATGCACTTATACGGTCTCCAGAAATTGACAGAGTATAGTATCAAAACCCGTACAACATCATGGACACATAAATTAGTCTTCTCTTGTTCTGTGGTGAAACAAAGCAAGATCCTTGCTCTGAGAGGATCACAAGCCACATCCAGCTCTGAGAGGATCACGAGCCACATCCAGCTCTGAGAGGATCACAAGCCACATCCAGCTGTGAGAGGATCACAAGCCACATCCAGCTCTGAGAGGATCACAAGCTACATCCAGCTCTGAGAGGATCACAAGCCACATCCAGCTCTGAGAGGATCACGAGCCACATCCAGCTCTGAGAGGATCACGAGCCACATCCAGCTCTGAGAGGATCACGAGCCACATCCAGCTCTGAGAGGATCACAAGCCACATCCAGCTCTGAGAGGATCACGGGCCACATCCAGCTGTGAGAGGATCACAAGCCACATCCAGCTCTGAGAGGATCACAAGCCACATCCAGCTCTGAGAGGATCACAAGCCACATCCAGCTCTGAGAGGATCACGAGCCACATCCAGCTCTGAGAGGATCACGAGCCACATCCAGCTCTGAGAGGATCACGAGCCACATCCAGCTCTGAGAGGATCACAAGCCACATCCAGCTCTGAGAGGATCACGAGCCACATCCAGCTCTGAGAGGATCACGAGCCACATCCAGCTCTGAGAGGATCACGAGCCACATCCAGCTCTGAGAGGATCACGAGCCACATCCAGCTCTGAGATAGGGTCTTCATATTCTGTGTATTAATGCATCATTAAATGGAAAAACACCAGCGGAGAATATCCTACAATTAGCAGGAAATTCTAGATCAGAATCTCATCACGTCCTGTCAGTTATTCCCTCCACAGTCGCCTCTGATGGGAGACTTTATAAATATTTTAATAGTTATTATTTGGATGGAGGGTATACAGCTCTATAAAGGGCGTTTACTGCACTTTATGGGGATAACACAATCAATAGTGAGTATACAGCTCTATATGGAAGGTTTACAGCATTATTTCCCACATAACAGTACTGTATGGAGTAATAGAACTGTGAGCGAATACAGCACTTTATGGAGGTGTATAGGACTGTATACTGCACCCACTGTGCTAACCTAGTATAACAGAGTGATTGCAGATTATATGATATGTAGCACTATCTTGAGGTATACAGCACTTTATGGAGGCAGGCAGCAGTATAAGGCGGTGCACAGTCCTATATACAGCCCTCTATGGTTATACAACATATGTCACCATATAGTGCTGTATACCGTCCTATATGGGGTGAGCGCGGTTGCTGTGATCCGGTCACACTCTTGTTCTTTGTTAATCAGTTAGCCCCGCCCCCTCCTTCATCAGCTAGATCTGAATCAGCCAATAGGGAAGAGATTTGTGGAAACCAATGAGCTGTAGTGGGCGGTGTCTACAACGTTTAGTCACATGAGTTTCCCACCCAATAGAACAGTGATCTGACAGCAGTGCTCATTAGCATGGCCGGGCTATAAATACAGCCGCTCTGGGAGCCGCTGGATCATTATTCTCTGCCTGCAGATTTGATCTCTGTCTGTGCATCATGGTTGAGCCCAAGTCAGCACCTGCTCCCAAGAAGGGCTCCAAGAAAGCTGTCACTAAGACTCAGAAGAAGGATGGCAAGAAGCGGAGGAAGGCCAGGAAGGAGAGCTATGCCATCTATGTGTACAAGGTGCTGAAGCAGGTCCACCCCGACACTGGCATCTCCTCCAAGGCCATGACCATCATGAACTCCTTCGTCAATGACATCTTTGAGCGCATCGCAGGGGAGGCCTCCCGCCTGGCTCATTACAACAAGCGCTCCACCATCACCTCCCGGGAGATCCAGACCTCCGTGCGCCTGCTGCTGCCCGGAGAGCTGGCCAAGCACGCCGTGTCCGAGGGCACCAAGGCCGTCACCAAGTACACCAGCGCTAAGTGAGCAGTGCCCTGCTCCACCATCACCCCAAAGGCTCTTCTAAGAGCCACCACCCCGTCTACATCAGAGCTGTGGCTGCACTGACCGGGCTCTATATCTGGCATTATGGAAGAAGCCAAACGGCTAGTTTACTTCTATATTGGGGGATACATCATATGGGTGAGTGCAGCGATGAATTCTACATAAAATGTATTTATGGTGATTAATGGAGAAGCTGCTGAGATGCATTTGTAAAGCTTAATTTGAAGGAATAATGTGATTATAGCATTTATCCTGCACTGCGGTATATACACCACATCTGAGGGGAAGCTCCTGCTGCGGGAGATCGGCACTGGCTTTTGATTACTGCAGTCTGCTGCTGCGGGGGCGGCTGGGAGCAGTGCGGGTTAATTCCCCAGTTTGCAGTTAATCATTCAGGCAGAGCCAGAGTCTTCCCGAGTGCTGATTACTGAATTTGAAATTCCCGCACAATGACAGAGTTTCCATCTTTGTTCTGTGTAACACGCGGTGTCAGGCGGGAGGTGTCGGGAGATCTGCTCCTGTCACCTGGGAGTGACTGTATGATGGATTCATGGTACATTCAGCGATATATTGCGGTGTTTGTACTATAGAGAGCGGATACTGCGCCACTAATCCGGGGATCGATCTGGAGCCGCGAGATGAAAGATGCAGAGAGCCGCCGCCCTGCCCCCGCGTGTTACACAGGAGACAAAGAGGAAGGAACCGGCAGAGATTGGGCGGGAAGGTCAAAACCGGTTTTCAGCACAAGAGACAATGGCTCCGCCCACAGAAAGCTCCGCCGTACAGTTCCCCTCTTTTAACCATTTAGTGTCCGATGTTTCTCGCTGTCGTTCTCCATTGCAACAGTCATTTCCTTTTTACTCAATTGCCTGAGCATGGAGAAAAGGAGCGAATCTCCCCCATCAGGCCACCCAAGCCCTGCGGACCAGAGGGAGAACTGATGATGGGATCGGGGTGTAGTTATGTTTTATTCTCAATTCCTCCTCTCTGAAGCACTGTATGTGACAAGTCTATATATTATCTGCTGCTCTATACACAGCGGCTCATCCCTGTATTGTGTGATTAGTGACGATCTGCTGCTCTGTGTATTGTAGATTCCTCCATCTGCGCTTCCTGCTCCAGTGAAGGTGACGTCAGTGTCCGCAGAGCCGCAGCTCATTGGTGTTTGCGTAATTTCCTTCTCCCTTGGCAGCTTCAGATTCATCCAATGACAGGAGAGGAGGGCGGAGCATCAGCTTATAAATATCGAAGGAAGGCTTCATGTTTACCATTTTCTGATCATCATAATGGGAGACCCAGACAATGGGGTTTAGGGCACTGCCCTCCGGAGGCCACACTAGGTACTACAAGAACTGTAGACACCGCCCCCTCCGCTTATAAACCCCTACCGCAGGGAACATCCTTAGTGTGCTCGGAGGTACCACACGCTTTGCTTGCACTTCATTGCATTCTCACAGCTTTCGTGATGGCGTATGAAGACAAGGTAAAAGAAGGTCCCAGTCAGGGACCTCCGGCAGTCTCCCTGTTAACCTTCGGGGAACACGCAGGTCGAGGTACCGGAGGGCCTAGTGCCTGGGCACACTGTGTCTCCCGGTACGCTGCCGTGCTCCTTCCCATCCCCCCTGGGGGCTCTGGGAAGTGGGAGATAGGAGCCTTGCACAGCTCCGCTCCGTCCGAGGCCTCCCTAAATGGTGCTTACAGACCGGACTGGAGTCAGCTCTGTCCGAGGCCTCCCTTAATGGTGCTTACAGACCGGACTAGAGCCAGCCCAGTCCGAGGCCTCCCTAAATGGTGTTTACAGACCGGACTGGTGCTGAACCCCCGTCCGAGGCCTCCCATGATATGGTGCTTACAGACCGGACCGGCACTGAGATACTTCGGTGTCTCCGGTGTGCCTGGGGGCAGTGTCTTGCACTTGTGTGTTCATGACACTCAGACCGCGCGTTGCCTTCGGGTCCGCGGTTCTGGCGGTGACCCTGTGCTGGGGTCACCCTGGCTGACCGCCCTGTGTGTCACAGGGGCTGCGGCTGTGGGCTTCAGACTTTGTCTGTGAGCCTGGGTATTTATGTTTATACCCCCCGCGCTGCGGGCCCCGGCGCTTACATTATTGTAATGGCGGCCGGGAGAGATGTGGAGCGGCCCATGTGACCTGGATGGGCGTGTGTGTGTGCTTCCCGCGTGTTTCGGCCCCGCCCTCTGCTTCTACAGCGGCGGCCATCTTTTCCCCTCACTTTCCTGCTGGGATCGTTGGAGACTGCTCTGCTGCACTCCAGGGGAGACCAGGTCTTCTTTCCTCGCGGAGGCCACACACACACCGCTCCCTTCACCACCGCTGTGCAGCGGTCGGTAAGCCACCGGTTTCCGGTGAATTTTCTCCTGTTTGATATCCCCCTACCGTGGGTATGTCCTCAGGGAAGAAAGGCGCTGCTAAGGCGGCCAGTACCACCCCTGTCTGCGCTACATGCACAGGAACACTGGTGGAGGGGTCCTGCAATAATTGCGGACGTCCAGACGCCCGGACTGTCACTGCTGAGTCAGCAGCTCCGGTGCTATACCCTGAGGTTCAGGTGATCCCAGGGCCATGGGAAAAACAAAGCGAGATTAATGCTTCTCTGTTGTCCCAATTGTCCTCCATGTCGCAATCCCTGGAGGCACTAACAAGGAGACTGGATGCTCCAGTTACTCCTTCAAGCTACCCCCGGGTGTCTCCATCTTCCACCTTGAGACCCCTTAAGCGGGCTCGCCGTGATGATTCACCCGAGCTCCAGGTCCTCTCTGAGGAGGAGCGTCACTCTGACAGTGACGAGGAGGATGGGGGTTCAACCCTCGGGTCGGTGTCTGAACCAGCTGAAGGGGTGGAGGATCTGGTGTCCTCCATCAACGAGACTTTACGCCTCGGGTTACCCCCTCAGGAGACAGCCGTGCACCCGAAGGAGGTCTATCAGTGGTTACAACCTGAGGCTAGACCATGTGGTTCCTTTTTGGACCATACTAACTTTGAAAGGGTGGTTAGAGCTCCCAGGGTACACCCTGGACGGCGTTATGTCCGCAAATCCAAGGACAACCGCTTTCCCTTTCCTCAGGAGGTGCTTCAGGAGTGGTCGCAGTCCCCGAAAGTGGACGCTTCCATGACCAGGATTGCTGCACGCTCCCTTTTCTCTGCCTCTGATAGCTCCTCACTGAAGGATGCGACAGACAGACAGGTCGAACAACTCGCCAAGTCGTCTTATGAGGCTGTGGGGTCGTCATTTGCCCCGAGTTTTGCTGCGGTCTGGACTCTGCAGGCGATCACATCCTGTCTGGATGGTATTGCTGGCCTGGCAGGTTTCAACTCTGAAGTCCTGGCACTTACAGAGAGAGCAAAAGCCTATGCAGATTATGCCAGGACGGCGTCCCTGGAGACTACCACTCGCTCAGCTGTGGCTTCGGCCAATGCGATAGCGATCCGCAGATTGTTGTGGCTACGTCTATGGGACTCAGATGCCACGTCAAAGAAGATTCTGCAGAATCTTCCCTTCTCTGGTGACAGGCTGTTTGGTGCAGAGCTGGACAAGTTGATCAAAGACTCTACGGAGTCCAAGATTCCACAGAACAGACCTAAGCCTAGGTATACTGTGAAGAGGAACCCTAAACAGTGGTCCTTTCGTTCCAGCTCCCAGCCGTCAGCGTCTTCAGCTCGCGCGGACCGTGGGGCCAAAACTTCTCAGCAGTGGCGTCCCAAGAGTCGCCAGAAGAAGTCGGCAGGTACAACAGCTGCCGCTCCCAAACCCACTTCCGCATGACTCGCTCCCTCTTCCTGCCTCCCCACAGGTTGGGGGTCGTCTGTCTCAATTTCAAGACAAATGGCGACTCCACATCCAAGATCAGTGGGTTCGAGACGTAGTCTCCAGAGGATACAGGATAGAGCTGTCATCACAACCCACACACCGATTCCATCGGTCTGTTCCATCTCCAGAAATGGCTCAGGCTTTTTATCTGGTGTTGGAGGGACTCCTCAGAGACGGAGTGGTGGTCCCAGTACCCACTGGGGAGAGGTTCAAGGGTTTTTACTCCAACCTCTTTATCGTCCCGAAGAAGGACGGCTCCTTCCGCCCGGTTCTGGACCTCAAGCTGTTCAACCGTCATGTGTTGGTTCGGAAGTTCCGCATGGAATCCCTGCGCTCCGTGATCGCGGCTGTGTCGCAGGGCGACTTCCTAGCGTCCATAGACATCCGCGACGCTTACCTTCACGTGCCCATTGCACCGTCTCATCAACGATGGTTGAGATTCGCAGTGGGGGAGGAGCACTTCCAATTCGTGGCGCTGCCTTTCGGGTTGGCCTCGGCTCCCCTGGTGTTCACGAAAGTGATGGCATCGATGATGGCCTTACTGCATGCGCAGGGACACGCCGTCATTCCTTATTTAGACGACCTGCTGGTCAGAGCGCCATCGGAACACCTGTGTCAGCGGAGCCTGCAGGCGACCATACAGTCTCTGGAGCAGTTCGGGTGGCTTCTCAACATCCAGAAGTCCACCCTGGTTCCAACCCAGTCACTGACGTATCTGGGCATGGACTTCCACACGGACTCTGCTCTAGTGTCCCTACCACGAGCCAAACAACTGGCCATTCAGTCAGGAGTACACGATCTCCTCAGATCACCTCATTCATCCCTAAGGGTATTGATGAAGCTGGTGGGACGCATGGTGGCAGCAATAGAGGCGGTGCCCTTCGCACAGTTTCGCCTCCATCCTCTGCAACTGGAAATCCTCCAGAGGTGGGACAAGAGGATGTCCTCTCTGAATCAGCTGGTGGTCCTCTCCCAGCCGACCAGGGATGCTCTGCAGTGGTGGCTTCAGCCGAGTCACTTGTCAAAGGGACGATCCTTCCTGAAGCCGTCGTGGTTAGTGGTGACCACCGACGCCAGCCTGAAGGGCTGGGGCGCGGTGTTCTTACACCACAGAGCTCAAGGTCTCTGGACACGTTCAGAGACAACGTTGCAGATCAACGTGCTGGAGCTCAGGGCGGTCTATCTGGCACTCCTGGCCTTTCGGAGGTTCCTATCCGGGCAACCGATTCGGGTTCAGTCCGACAATGCGACGACTGTCGCCTATATAAATCACCAAGGAGGAACCAAGAGTGCACTGGCTCTAGCGGAAGTCCACCGCATTCTATCATGGGTGGAAGCCAACAGCTGCTTGATTTCCGCAGTCTACATCCCAGGTGTCGAGAATTGGGAGGCAGATTACCTGAGCCGACAGGGATGGACGCCGGAGAATGGTCTCTCCATCCGGACGTCTTCCGGGACATCTGCATCAGATGGGGGACCCCGGATGTGGATCTGATGGCCTCCCGGCTGAATCATCAGGTGCCACAATACATGGCGAGATCGTGGGACCCTCAGTCTCTGGGGGCAGATGCTCTAGTCCTGAGTTGGTCAGATTTTCACCTGCCATATGTTTTCCCGCCCCTGGCACTGATGCCCAAGGTCCTGTGGAAAATCAAAACAGAATGTCACGCAGCCATTCTAGTGGCTCCGGATTGGCCGAGGAGGTCCTGGTATCCGGATCTGTGGCAACTGTCCGGGGACACCGGTGGGCTCTTCCAGACCGCGCAGATCTTCTCGCGCAGGGCCCCTTCTTCCGCCCCAATTCCAGGGCCCTCAGATTGACTGCATGGCTCTTGAGGCCTGGCTCTTAACATCCAGGGGTTTCTCTCCTGCGGTGGTTTCCACCATGAACAGAGCTAGAAGGCCCACGTCGCGGAAGATTTACCACAGGACGTGGAAAGTCTTTTTCGCCTGGTGCTCCTCTGGGGGACATGTACCTTGGCCTTTGTCGATCCCGACCCTATTGGCTTTTTTGCAGTCAGGTTTGGAGTTGGGCCTTTCCCTCAGTTCTCTGAAGGGTCAGGTATCAGCACTGTCTGTATTGTTCGACAGGCGCTTGGCGCTCC
Source organism: Allobates femoralis (assembly GCA_033576535.1). Classification (NCBI taxonomy): domain Eukaryota; kingdom Metazoa; phylum Chordata; class Amphibia; order Anura; family Aromobatidae; genus Allobates; species Allobates femoralis. The sequence goes on along the minus strand of JARQOC010000011.1, from coordinate 217,048,420 downwards.
TCCCAAAGGTTCGTCAATTTCTCCAAGGGGTGTCTCGAGTGGTTCCGCCGTATAGGCGACCTCTGGACCCTTGGGATCTCAACATGGTCTTGGCGGCTTTGCAAAAACCACCTTTTGAGCCATTGAGAGAGGTCTCTCTTTCTTATTTGTCACAGAAAGTGGCCTTTCTGGTGGCTATTACGTCCCTGAGACGGGTCTCTGAACTGGCGGCACTATCGTGCAAGTCACCCTTTCTGGTGGTTCACCAAGACAAGGTGGTGTTGCGCCCGCGGGCGGAATTCCTACCCAAAGTGGTTTCCACTTTTCATTTGAACCAGGAGATTGTGCTCCCATCATTTTGTCCCGCTCCTGTTCATCAGATTGAGCGCGACCTCCACACTCTGGACCTCGTACGGGCTGTACGCATTTATGTGTCCAGAACTGCCTCCTTCCGGAGTTCGGACTCCTTGTTCGTACTGACGGCAGGTCGCTGTAAGGGGTCAGCGGCGTCAAAATCAACCTTGGCCAGATGGATCAAGGCACCCATTCAAGAGGCTTACCGGTCTTCTGGTTTGCCTCTTCCGGTAGGCTTGAAGGCACACTCGACAAGAGCTGTCGGTGCCTCCTGGGCCTTGCGACATCGAGCCTCTGCTCTGCAGGTGTGTCAGGCGGCCACTTGGTCTAGCCTGCACACCTTCTCTAAGCACTATATGGTGCATGCCCATGCCTCTGCGGATGCAAGTTTGGGCAGGCGGGTCCTCCAGGCGGCGGTTGCCCACCTTTGACGGGGACCGCGTATGCAAACGTCTTTTGAGGAACTTTTTCCCGCCCTGGGGTATTGCTTTAGGACATCCCCATTGTCTGGGTCTCCCATTATGATGATCAGAAAAAAGAGAATTTTGTTTACGTACCGTAAATTCTTTTTTCTTGAATCATCAATGGGAGACCCAGCACCCACCCAGTGTTCCGTTGTATGTTACGGTTGATCTGTCCCCTGTTGGGGCAGTTTATCCGGGTTGTTGAACCGTCTGTTCACGGTGTCTTCCCGAGGTTTCGGGTGTGGTTTTCTGTTGTCTCCTCGCAGCTTATGGACCAAACTGAGGATGTTCCCTGCGGTAGGGGTTTATAAGCGGAGGGGGCGGTGTCTACAGTTCTTGTAGTACCTAGTGTGGCCTCCGGAGGGCAGTGCCCTAAACCCCATTGTCTGGGTCTCCCATTGATGATTCAAGAAAAAAGAATTTACGGTACGTAAACAAAATTCTCTTTTTCTTGCACACATTAGAGATTCGAGCTCAACCATGTCTGGACGCGGCAAACAAGGAGGCAAAGTCCGAGCTAAGGCTAAGACCCGCTCATCCCGGGCAGGACTGCAGTTCCCGGTCGGTCGTGTGCACAGGCTTCTCCGCAAGGGCCACTATGCGGAGAGAGTGGGCGCCGGCGCTCCGGTGTATCTGGCCGCTGTGCTCGAGTATCTGACTGCTGAGATCCTGGAATTGGCCGGCAATGCTGCCCGGTACAACAAGAAGACCCGCATCATCCCCCGTCACCTGCAGCTGGCTGTGCGCAATGACGAGGAGCTGAACAGGCTGCTGGGTGGGGTGACCATTGCCCAGGGAGGCGTCCTGCCCAACATCCAGGCCGTGCTGCTGCCCAAGAAGACCGAGAGCAGCAAGAAGAGCAAGTGATCGCCTCATCCCACATCTGTCCTACAACCAAAGGCTCTTCTAAGAGCCACCACCTCCTCCTCATCAGAGCTGGGACTGCTTATTGCCGTACATGCTACATGATATACAGATCGGACACATGAGGAGCAGTGGGTGCTCTAGATATTTCACTTATTGGATGTATATTAGCTTTGCTTGTCCAGGTATATAGTGTTCTTCAGCTGAGATCTACCCCATCACCTGAGCGCAGCTATCACAAACCTCCTGCCTGTAGCTGTGGATTAATCTTTATATTACAGGATTAAGCTGCTGAATTATGAGATCTGCTTGGTAATTACTAATCGTGAAATGTCACTGATCGGTTTCCTGGCCAGTATATCAGCGTTCACAATACAGAATGAAATCTGCCGAAAATTGTAGCCTTTAGTTTAGAATAGGTGATATGTAACAATCTGTTCAGACCAGGAAGGATTAATCTAATTAATGGAAGACGCATTTGTAGAAACATTGTATTGTAAAGCTCAACTGTTTATAATAACTGAGAAAGTGCAGATTGGAGCTGAAAACATCACTGATCCCTGAAAAGAGGCAAATCCCAGCCATCAGGAGCACAAGGTCCCTTATTAGAGAGACACACAGTACTAGAAAGACATTGCAGAGCACAGGGGGTATCAGATGTTTGTGTCTCTGGAGCCTTTTGTATCCTCTGCAGAATATTTTTCTGTATTGTGGAGCGTTGTGCACTTCTTATAGAATTTCTGCTTTATATACTGTAAACACTGCTTTGTATAGTATAAGCACTACGGTATATATGGTAGATTTATATACAGTATTTTGTACAATATATGTGTGGCGCCACAGGGTGGTATTACACCTTAATATAAAATTGTGTTTTTCTTTTTCCTGTAAGGTCATCAGCTCAGGGTTCACTCCATAGAGTCTGCTTTTACACCCACCTAGGACCACACTACTTAGAATAGGGGGAACCGATAATTTAGTAGGTCCCATAGGGTGGCGGCGGAGCCTAGGATAGAGGAAGAGTGACAGCTGAGAGTTTACCTCAGACAGTGCTGGGAAGGCAGACAGAGTGGTCAGGCCTGACAGCCCAGCTGAGAGGAGGGTGCCCCATCTCTAAGTGGGGGCCCAGGACACATGGCAACGGGCCAGGACTGGTAGGAGCCGGCTGGTCACGTTGGGGACGCACCGGCGACACGGAAAGCTGAGGCATCCAGGAGTTTAACCGTGACTGCAAAACCGACGAGCTGCAGGCCCAACAGAACGGGTTGCTGACAGCACCACAGAGGCATCTCGCCCCCTCAGGACCACAATAGATCCATAAACGGTGGGGTGACGGCCCGATTACCGACGTCGGGGGAGAGGTTGGACTCCTCTTAAATCCGGGAAATGATAATCGTGCCTGACTGAAGGAGATCAGGGGACTGGCGGGAGAGCTCTGCAAGGGTGGGAAAGACTGAGAGTAAGGAAGATAATTTTAACCTAGAAAGCGATAGAAGGATGGACATCTAGAGACTCCATTGCAGGGAACCTGGAGCTGGTGACCGACCCCCGGTAAACCGGATTGTACCGTACACCATTAACATCTGCCGGTACTTATTAAAGTGGAGTAAACATACTTTGGACTCTGTTTTCCTTACTGCGGTGCCCTGCTCGGCAATAACAGCAGCTCAGCAGAGGGGTAAGAACTGCAGCATCAACATCTTCATCACTGCCCTCCCTCACCATCTTCCTACAATTGCTGCCCTGAGGTAAAGCTCCACCTGTGTTTGCAGTATGTGCTCTATATACAGCTGTGCTCTGTGTGTGCAGTCTGTGTTCTATGTACAGCTGTGCTCTGTGTGTGCAGGCTGCTCTATATACAGCTGTGCTCTGTGTGCAGTCTGTGCTCTATATACAGCTGTGCTCTGTGTGTGCAGTCTGTGCTCTATATACAGCTGTGCTCTGTGTGTGCAGTCTGTGCTCTATATACAGCTGTGCTCTGTGTGTGCAGTCTGTGTTCTATGTACAGCTGTGCTCTGTGTGTGCAGGCTGCTCTATATACAGCTGTGCTCTGTGTGCAGTCTGTGCCCTATATACAGCTGTGCTCTGTGTGTGCAGTCTGTGCTCTATCTACAGCTGTGCTCTGTGTGTATGACTCACCGCGGCCGGGACTCCGGTTTAGACAGGCAGTAGCTTCTTCCTCCTTGTCACGGGTGGACCGCGCCTGCCGGTAGTGGGGCCCGATTGAGTGCAGATCAAAAGTTGAAGACGTCTTGTGGGAACAAATTAAGGGGATAATTTGTCGTGACGCCACCTATGAGTAGTTCGGTAAGTCTTACCGACGCTGCGGAGCCTCCGGGGATGGATAGCAGCTAGATGGAACGCTCCCCACAGGCTGAACGGTGATCCCTGGAGGCTGGAGCTGCTTAAGATGTTGTGCGGCAGCTACGGTTACCTTGTGTGCAGAAGGACGTAGTCATAAGGAAGCACGGACACTGTAAGTCTCTGTAACGGGTCTTTACTGTAACCAGCACATTTCATACAGTGTATAGATAGCAGACCGGGTGGACTCAGCAGTGATAGGTGTCCCTCAGAGATCCGTGGTGTTCCTCCATACTAACTAAGTAGTTTGCCGTTGTCGCCCAGGAATACCAAGTCAGGTACAGGGAGGCTGCTTGAATGCCCTATCCAAAGTATACATGATGGATGTTTTGGGGAGCCTTGGGTCCCTTGGTGGGTACACCGCTGGTTAGACGACTGGAAGTTGGCTGGCGGTGGGGTGCTCCTGGAAAGCTGCTCCTCCACGCCTCTGGTTCACATAGCAGAGCTGAACTGCTGCCAGCTTCGGTACCAGCAAACCGGCTGTATAAGGGCATGGGAGTCTTTGGGATCCCGTTTCTTTGATGCCCGTAATTGGTAGGGAGATGGCCGGTAGAAGGTGGCCAGGGGGCTGCACCGGCTGTGCAACCCCCTCTCCTAGGTTGCAGAGCTGGGAGTCTGCAGGGATCTTCTAAGTTGCTGTTACTTCTCCAGACCCGAGACTAGAACTCTCTAAGCCTGGACTAAACTTCCACTACACGCCACTCTTGCACTCCGCCCACCAGGACCTTGATTGGCCCTCTATGCTAAGTGAGGCATGCAGAGTATGGATCTCTGAGTTAACCAGATGACTGCTGGGTCAGAGAGTATTGCTGCTGCGTTTATGGCTGCAATTCCCTCCTGTGACGCACTCAGTGCGGGGCTTCACATGTGCAGTCTGTGCTCTATATACAGCTGTGCTCTGTGTGTGCAGTCTGTGCTCTATATACAGCTGTGCTGTGTGTGTGCAGTCTGTGCTCTATATACAGCTGTGCTCTGTGTGTGTAGTCTGCTCTATATACAGCTGTGCTCTGTGTGTGCAGTCTGCTCTATATACAGCTGTGCTCTGTGTGTGCAGTCTGTGCTCTATATACAGCTGTGATCTGTGTGTGCAGTGTGCTCTATATACAGCTGTGCTCTGTGTGTGGCAGTCTGTGCTCTATATACAGCTGTGCTCTGTGTGTGCAGTGTGCTCTATATACAGCTGTGCTCTGTGTGTGCAGTCTGTGCTCTATATACAGCTGTGCTCTGTGTGTTCAGTCTGTGCGCTATATACAGCTGTGCTGTGTGTGTGCAGTCTGTGCTCTATATACAGCTGTGCTCTGTGTGTTCAGTCTGTGCTCTATATACAGCTGTGCTGTGTGTGCAGTCTGTGCTCTATATACAGCTGTGCTCTGTGTGTGCAGTCTGCTCTATATACAGCTGTGCTCTGTGTGCAGTCTGTGCTCTATACACAGCTGTGCTCTGTGTGTGCAGTCTGTGCTCTATATACAGCTGTGCTCTGTGTGTGCAGTCTGTGCTCTATATACAGCTGTGCTCTGTGTGTGCAGTCTGTGCTCTATATACAGCTGTGCTCTGTGTGCATGTCTGTGCTCTATTTTTACAGCTGTGCTCTGTGTGTGCAGTCTGTGCTCTATATACAGCTGTGCTCTGTGTGTGCAGTCTGTGCTCTATATACAGCTGTGCTCTGTGTGTGCAGTCTGTGCTCTATATACAGCTGTGCTCTGTGTGCAGTCTGCTCTATATACAGCTGTGCTCTGTGTGTGCAGTCTGTGCTCTATATACAGCTGTGCTCTGTGTGTGCAGACTGTGCTCTATATACAGCTGTGCTCTGTGTGTGCAGTCCTGTGCTCTATATACAGCTGTGCTCTGTGTGTGCAGTCTGTGCTCTATATATACAGCTGTGCTCTGTGTGTGCAGTCTGTGCTCTATATACAGCTGTGCTCTGTGTGTGCAGTCTGTGCTCTATATACAGCTGTGCTCTGTGTGTGCAGTCTGTGCTCTATATACAGCTGTGCTCTTGTGTGCAGTCTGTTCTCTATATACAGCTGTGCTCTGTGTGTGCAGTCTGTGCTCTATATACAGCTGTGCTCTGTGTGCAGTCTATGCTCTATATACAGCTGTGCTCTGTGTGTGCAGTCTGTGCTCTATATACAGCTGTGCTCTGTGTGTGCAGTCTATGCTCTATATACAGCTGTCCTCTGTGTGTGCAGTCTGTGCTCTATATACAGCTGTGCTGTGTGTGCAGTCTGTGCTCTATATACAGCTGTGCTCTGTGTGCAGTCTGTGCTCTATATACAGCTGTGCTCTGTGTGTGCAGTCTATGCTCTATATACAGCTGTGCTCTGTGTGTTGTCTGTGCTCTATATACAGCTGTGCTCTGTGTGTGCAGTCTGTGCTCTATATACAGCTGTGCTCTGTGTGTGCAGTCTGTGCTCTATATACAGCTGTGCTCTGTGTGTGCAGTCTGTCCTCTATATACAGCTGTGCTCTGTGTGTGCAGTCTGTCCTCTATATACAGCTGTGCTCTGTGTGCAGTCTGTGCTCTATATACAGCTGTGCTCTGTGTGTGCAGTCTGTGCTCTATATACAGCTGTGCTCTGTGTGTGCAGTCTGTGCTCTATATACAGCTGTGCTCTGTGTGTGCAGTCTGTACTCTATATACAGCTGTGCTCTGTGTGTGCAGTCTGTGCTCTATATACAGCTGTGCTCTGTGTGTGCAGTCTGTGCTCTATATACAGCTGTGCTCTGTGTGTGCAGTCTGTGCTCTATATACAGCTGTGCTCTGTGTGTGCAGTCTGTGCTCTATATACAGCTGTGCTCTGTGTGCAGTCTGTGCTCTATATACAGCTGTGCTCTGTGTGTGCAGTCTGTGCTCTATATACAGCTGTGCTCTGTGTGTGCAGTCTGTCCTCTATATACAGCTGTGCTCTGTGTGTGCAGTCTGTGCTCTATATACAGCTGTGCTCTGTGTGTGCAGTCTGTGCTCTATATACAGCTGTGCTCTGTGTGTGCAGCCCGAAAAAGGCTAAGATGCCAAGAAACCTAATAAGTTGACCAAGAGTCCAGCTAAGAAGGCGTCTAAAGCCAAGAAGTAAGCAGGAGCTCTTCTGTTCACCACAAAGGCTCTCCTCAGAGCCACCACCTTGTCCCAGCAGAGCTGTGTGATCTGTGTCATTCCCTTTCCCCTCAGCTGTATATGATCAGTGCAGGGTTTCTCTGGTTCCTATTCCTGATAATGATATAACCCGTATCTGAATGCCGGGAACAATGGGATGATTGAGGGGGATGTAGAGAGAATGCGGAGCTCTATTATACAGCGCTGTGTGCGGGGAGATGAAGCTGGAGGTATCGGGGCCGCTACTCCAGAGCCGTGTGCACATTACACCGGGTGTTTCTGCATCAGAGCAGCGGGAAATGAACTGCGGAGGGTGGATCATGGGGCGGAGGGGATGATATGGGGCGGGGCTAATTTAGAGGCGGAGCTTTCTCTCGTCAATGATTTGTCGAAAATTTAATTTCTTTGTATGTGACCTAACCAATGAAGTGGAGAGGTTGTGTCTCACACGGACCAATGAGGAGCAGCCCAGGACTATAAATATCCTGCTTTCCCTACTGTTCTCATCACTTAAGTTCTTTTCTATCCAGAGCTATGGCCCGAACGAAGCAGACCGCTCGTAAATCCACCGGAGGGAAAGCTCCCCGCAAGCAGCTGGCCACTAAGGCCGCCAGGAAGAGCGCTCCCGCCACCGAGGAGTGAAGAAGCCTCACCGCTACCGTCCAGGCACAGTCGCTCTCCGTGAGATCCGCCGTTACCAGAAGTCCACCGAGCTGCTGATCCGTAAGCTTCCCTTTCAGCGCCTGGTGAGAGAGATCGCCAGGACTTTAAGACCGATCTCCGCTTCCAGAGCTCGGCCGTCATGGCCCTGCAGGAGGCCAGCGAGGCTTATCTGGTGGGGCTGTTTGAGGACACAAATCTGTGCGCCATCCACGCCAAGAGAGTCACCATCATGCCCAAAGACATCCAGCTGGCCCGCCGCATCCGAGGGAGAGAGCTTAGATCTGTCCTACACCCGAGTACAACACAAAGGCTCTTTTCAGAGCCACCAAATCCTCTATAGACGAGCTGATTCCTGTCCTATGTTTCTTAGTATCCGGCCCACAGTCCCTGCACGACTGATGTGCAGCATGGAGGGATCGTGTGTTTAGTTACAGGTGATAGAGGACTGTCACTTCATATTCAGCTTCATTTGCACGATGTCACCCACTGAGAAATACGAGCTGCATGTTTGAGGGCGGAGGAGTGACGGCGCCTCCTGCATAGCGCTGGGAGCAGATAATGGAGGGATCAGCAGGGACACTGGCACAATGGAAGTAGGCAGGAATGCAATGTTTCCCCGTCATTCACTGATCACAGAGCCGCTTTTGTTGTGAATTTCCCACTCGGACTCCCGAGGATATAGTATCATGACATGATAGCTCGCCACATCACCTCTCACTCTGGTGCGGGGTCAGGGCGGCGGCTCTCGGCCATTGTGCTCGTGTTTAGTGATCGACGGCCGCTTTCATCCCATCGCAGTATCGGTCTATGGTACAGACTGCGGGATGTGATCAGCTCAGGAGATCGCGGTCAGCTCGGTGCTCCGGACGGTTCATTACACGGATCAGGAGCCACCAGAATATCACAGAATAAACTCCCCACATGTAGGAGTAGTCCAGGCAGGAGAGGATGATGAGGGTTGTGGTAGTGAGGGCGGATATGACGCTGGACAGATCAATAGGAGCGACCCGTTATTGTGATGAAGATGGTGGGGACCCTATGATCATGAGGAGGGACGAGTCCAGCAGAAATGTGAGATCTGATATATTCAGCGCTATAAGGAGGTTTATTCACCATCGTGTGTACAGCACTGTATGGGTGGAGTGTACACAGCGCTGTGTGGGAATTATACAGAGCAAAACAGGGATATACAGAACTATATGCGGATTTACGGAATTAAATGGGGAGTTTGTAGCTCTAATATTAAGTAATCTACCACTATATGGAGTTCTATAGCAATATGTCCACGCTTAAAGCATTAATGTGGTTTATTTAATTTGAATGGGATTAGAGAGCACTATGTGGACGGAGGGTGTGCTGCAAAATAATGGGCGTTTACGGCACTTTGTGTTGGTTGCCGCAATATATGCAGGATACACAGCACTGTGGGGGCTGGAGTGTACACAGCACTGTGTGGGGTGGAGTGTACACAGCACTGTGTGCGTGGAGGGTGCACAGCACTGTGTGAGGGAGTGTGCACAGCACTGTGTGGCGTTTACTGCCCTATTTGAAATTGGGGGATTTATCTTGACCTTCAACCTTAACAACATATGAAGCTGTACAGTGTGTATTCAGCTCTATCTGTGAAGTATACAGCTCTGTGGAGTGAGGGCTGCATGATGGCTCAGTGGTTACAGCGCTAAGATCCTGGGTTCACCCACCAAGGACGACATCTGCAAGGAGTTTGCATGTTCTCCCCGTGTTTGAGTGGGTTTCCTCCAACACTTGAAATACATATTGGTAGTATGCATAGATTGTGAGTCCCAATGGGGACAGTGTTGCAAATCTGTGTAAAGTGCGATAGGATAGAACTATAATACATTAATATAAATAGTAGCATATGGTGATAGGCAGCACTACATGGAGGTGTATGACATAGGAGGATACGCTGCTCGATCTGGAGTATACATGTGGGTATGTAGGTATATGACGGTTGCTGCACTGTTTACATCACTATATGGGTGATTTTAATATTACAGAGAAACGGGAGACGCCTGAGGCGTTTAGGGACTGTGTCCCCGCATTTTGTTTTCATTACTTTAACATAATAAAGGTCAGAGGATTTTAGGGAAAAAGAGGCCTGGTGCTGGAATATTTCCTGTCTGTCTGATGCTTATGGCTCTAAGTATCCATCCGCTTGTGCCGGACACCTGTGTCCATCGGATTCTGTTGAGGTAACACGTGGGTAAAGATCTCTATATGGAGGATATACTCTATATTTCTATATGATGAAGGATGTACAGCAATACATGAGGGTTATACGTACAGTGGCTCAGTGGTTAGCATTATATGGTGGCTCAGCGGCTAGTTCTATACAGTGGCTCAGTGGTTAGGGGAGCAGTGTTGCAATTCTGGGTTCAATGTCTGCAAGGAGTTTGTATGTTCCCCGCTTGTTTCCTGCAGGTTTTCCAGTTTTCTCTCACACTCCAAAGACTGATAGGGAGTTTAGAGTGTGAGTCCCAATGGGGACAGCTTTGCCGATATATGTAAAGTGCAGTGGATTTTATGTGCAACATTCATTTTTCAAGTGGTCATGGTTGCATTGTAACGTCCGGGGTGATGTATGGACCAACAAAACCTTGTGAAGCTTTGAACACCGGAGCGCTGCCTTCATTCATTTTTGATATGCGAATTCTTGGCAAATTAAGTTTGCAGAGGAGGATTTTTTGCACCTGAAAATGTGCTATTCATGTGCTGCTTATATATATATATAAAGTACTATAGAATCAAGTCTTGATTTACAATCTACTGGATGTGTTGCTGGACTTTCCTACTCTGAGCTCCCTGGATCCCATTAACTCGTGCAGCGCCTGTAGTGAGTTACATTTCTGGAATTTCTTACACTGAACATCACAGCATACAGGGTAAGGTGAATGTAACATTTTCATCACTATACGGAGGTGTACAGCACTATATCCATCCAGTGCTGTATACCGTCCGATATGGGGTGAGCGGTTGCTGTGATCCGGTCACACTCGTGTTCTTTGTTAATCAGTCTCCTCCTCTCCTGTAATCAGATACTTTTGAGTCAGCCAACAGCGAAGAGAGTTGTGGAAACCAATGGGCTTTAGTGGGCGGTGTCTACTACATTTTGTCACATGACCTTAGCACCCAATAGAACAGCGATGTTACTGCAGTGTTCATTAGCATGGCCGGGCTATAAATACAGCCACTCGGGGAGGAGCAGGATTATTACTCTCAGCTCAGATCTGAAAGCTATCTGCTCATTATGGCTGATCCTAAGTCTGCTCCTGCTGCGAAGAAGGGCTCCAAGAAAGCCGTCACTAAGACCCAGAAGAAGGATGGCAAGAAGCGGAGGAAGGCCAGGAAGGAGAGCTATGCCATCTACGTGTACAAGGTGCTGAAGCAGGTCCACCCCGACACTGGCATCTCCTCCAAGGCCATGACCATCATGAACTCCTTTGTCAATGACATCTTTGAGCGCATCGCAGGGGAGGCCTCCCGCCTGGCTCACTACAACAAGCGCTCCACCATCACCTCCCGGGAGATCCAGACCTCCGTGCGCCTGCTGCTGCCCGGAGAGCTGGCCAAGCACGCCGTGTCCGAGGGCACCAAGGCCGTCACCAAGTACACCAGCGCCAAGTGAGCAGTGCCCTGCTCCACCATCACCCCAAAGGCTCTTCTAAGAGCCACCACCCCGTCTACATCAGAGCTGTGGCTGCTCCTCTCCCTGGGAATATGTGTTTGTACCGACTGTTTATTCTCGCGTTGTCCTTAATGGAGAAATCTAGAACGTGATAAATGCACTAAAGCGCTGTACAGGGGGTTCATTATGGGTGAGTGCAGCGATACTGTATGAACCTGTTTATTATAATCGAGAGGCTGCTGAGATGATTTGGTGGATTTATCCAGCACTGCGGTATATACACCCATATCTGAGGAGAAACTCCAGCTGCGGGAGATAGGGGCTGGGATCACTGCAATCTACACGGATGAGAACAGCGTGGGCACCAATGGGTTAACGCTGAGTGAATTGTGTTCAGTGGGCGGAGCCAGTCTTCCTGAGTGCTGATTGGCTACATTGAATCTGAAATTCCCGCCCTGGGAATTGAGAGCTTTCATCTCTTTGTCCTGTGTAACACGCGGTGTCAGGCGGGAGATATCGGGAGATCTGCTCCTGTCAGCGACTGTATGATCGATTTATGGTACATTCAGCGCTATATTGCGGTATACTGTACAACATAGGAATATAAAGTGTTATATGTGTGTACACCTTACTGTATGGGGGATCCAGCACTTTATGGCAATGAAACACTGCGGATGAGAAATAGGAATAAGGCGGATTAGAGAACAATAACAGGAGGATACAGCTCTACATTAGGAGTATAAAGCAATGTATGGGGATATGCAAATCTATAAGGGGTCTGCAGCGGGGATATGCAGTAGTATATCTTGGGTCGAAGCGCTATTTATTTAGCGTATATAAACGTTTTAGGCTCTGGGAAGTATATAGCACTGTATGGAGGGAGGCTACACTGCACAATATGGCGGGTATATTAGTACACTATAGGTGGACAGCACAGTGTGGCGGAATCTGGAGGTATACAGCACTGTATGGGGTTTACAGGAATGAAGCTTGTAACTATAGATTGAAACGGAAAATGGGCAGGAAATTCAAAATCACTGACAGTTCTGTGTTCGGCCAATCAGCAGAGGAGGGGGCGGAGCTGAGATCGGCCGCGGGCTGTGTCTGCAGAAACATGGAGGGCACGAAACAGGGAAACTAAACCTGTGGACGGAGCCAGAGCACAACTGAGTGCTGATTGGCTGATTCTTGAATATGAAATTCCCGCCCAATGGCTGAGAGCTTCTCCCGCTCTTTGTCCTTGATCTGCTCCTGTGGCTGCGATACTGTATGGAATCAGCGCTACGTGGAGGGGAAATGGTGTGTGACAGAATCCCGCTCTATGTAGTGGAGATACAATATATCAGTATAATACAGCACTATATGGGCGATAACAGCAATGTATGGGAGTGTATACGTTCAGTTAGTATTGTATCGGGAGCATGCGCACTACAAACCTGGCCGAGATTGACATCACTGAAGATGTCAGTTTCGGCCAGGTTGTTCCCTTCTGCTTTGGCGGCTGCTGAGTTGAATGGCACCAGAGGGGGCCTGCAGGAGTGTTTGGGAGGTGGGGCCCAGAGGAGATTGATAGGAGAGGGGGCCAGAAGAAGGGTGAGGAGAGCTCCGGGTGGAGGTGTGAGGAGAGGTGAGGCTGGAGGGGAGAGGAGAGGTGCGGATGGAGGGGTGAGGAGAGCTCCGGGTGGAAGGGTGAGGAGAGGCGAGGGAGGGGTGAGGAGAGGTGCGACACTGAGGCCCCAGCGGTGAGGGGCGGAAGCCACCGCCGGCATCCGGGCAGCGTGGACCTAGCGGAGGCCGCGAGGGCTGCACTCGCGGTCATGTGATAAGTACGTGACATATCACATGCCCACAAGCGGGCCAATCACAGCACCGAACGCTGATGTCATTCTGACATCATGCAAGGTGCTATCGGCACAATGTCTGCTTTGTTAGCTCCGCCCCCGCTGTCATGGAATGTCGTGGTGAGCGGCGGGGGAGCGGGAGGATGTGGCGGGGGAGCGGCGGGCTGTGGGTGGAGCGGGTAGTGGTTGTGGTGTGTTGGTTTGTGGTGTCCGGCGGCAGTTTTTTTTGCGCTTCTGGCCAGTGTCAGCGGCTCGCGATGGCGCATGCGCGTGGTAGCGGCACAGTGGCCGTAAGCGCAAAACTGCTGATTATGTATATATATTATATATATATAAGATTAGTACACACAGTCCATACCCCGTCATGTGGGGGATAGTGAAGAGTTAATATATAACTTCTGGTGTCAGCGACTAAATTTAATTATCACCAGCGGGTCTGCAGCCAAAGCAGGAAGATCGGCCCGAACTCCACCCCCAGGACCTATCAGATAAAGGTTTCCTCCACCGTTTAACTCCTTGGTGACCGCGGATTGTAATCTCTAATCACATAGTTATTCAGCTTCCTAAAGCAGCGATTTCTCACCACAAACTCTGGCAGAAGAGATCACAACTGTGGTGACAGATCACCACCACAAATAGGCAAAGGAGAATCAGCTCATCTAGAGAGAACTTGGTGGCTCTGAAAAGAGCCTTTGTGTTGTACTCAGGTGCAGGACAGATCTAAGCTCTCTCCCCGCGGATCCGGAGGGCCAGCTGGATGTCTTTTGGCATGATGGTGACCCTCTTGGCGTGGATGGCGCACAGATTTGTGTCCTCAAACAGCCCCACCAGATAAGCCTCGCTGGCCTCCTGCAGGGCCATGACGGCAGAGCTCTGGAAGCGGAGATCGGTCTTGAAGTCCTGAGCGATCTCTCTCACCAGGCGCTGGAAGGGAAGCTTACGGATCAGAAGCTCGGTGGACTTCTGGTAACGGCGGATCTCACGGAGAGCGACTGCCTGGACGGTAGCGGTGAGGCTTCTTCACTCCTCCGGTGGCAGGAGCGCTCTTCCTGGCGGCCTTAGTAGCCAGCTGCTTGCGGGGAGCTTTGCCTCCGGTGGATTTACGAGCGGTCTGCTTAGTTCTGGCTATATATCTGGACAAATAAGATGCCAATTGTGATGTGATGAGCGAAGAGAATGATATTTATACTCTTCATGTGACACACCCCCTACACTCCATTGGCTATTTCGTACATAACACAAGCCCGCCATAAGTATGTAACGTCCGTGACATATCATTGTTCAAAGTAGGCTGAGCCCGTCCCTGTAGCTCCACCCTCCAGCAGCGGGTTGGGGTGTCTGCAGGTCACACTTGTGAGGCTGTGCATAAGACAGTGGGGAATATAAGGTGTACACGAGTCACTGGAGCCGCTGATGTCTGTACAGCACCGCTCCTCCATCACTCACACTCCGGACCTCAGTAATTCCCCCCGCACTCTCCATCACTGATACAGATTGCGGATAATAGCACCAATGACATCTGATCCTTGCCAGCACTAGAAAGCATACCTCTCCGCTCCATTGATCACAATGTGCTGCCACCTGGAAAAGAGCTGCTCAGATTGGAGCCCAATCAAAGGACTGGGGAGATGGGGACAGGGCGCAGCTCTAGGACGGATGTGTAGGTAAAGGCCCTATTCATTGTCTCTAGTCTGCTGCTCCCTGTACACGGTATAATCTAGAAGCAGGGGTGGATTAAGGATAGCGAGGGCACGGGGTCCGTTCGGACCCCGGTCATGTGACGGGGTCACGGGGGTCATGTGACAGGGGTCATCATATACCTGAAATAGATTATTCCAGAAAAATAGGTGCTGAGTGAAACTAACCTGTCAAACATCCATTGATGTAGTCAATTTACCCTTCAGTTAGGAGGAAAAAAAACACTTTAAGCCATAGTATTGAATAGTCCATTAGAAGGAGGCTATTATGCCCTGACTGCCCCTGTACTCAGAATAAATAACATATAAAAATCTCGAACAGTGTGCACCCTGTATGACGAAACCAAACCAGGTAGCGTTAAATGAGCACACGGACGTGGGAATCGTGATCAAGATAAAAAGAGCAACTCAAGATTTAAATTTATATATTTAACCACCCTTTTGGTACACTAGATATATTTACAGTTATTGTTAAGATGTTACAAATATTACAGTCAGATATGCAAATAAAAGGATAAATGGGATACACAGAATTACACACACGTGTTCAGTTACCTTAATGCTGATGGCACCACAAGGGCGGCGTGATGCCAGTCTGTTCCTGGGGTACTCTCTGGCTTTTGTGGAATAATGCCTCTTCAGAAGAAATACAATATGGAGATGGGGCAGCTGATTTTTATACATTATGGGCTGACTCCTGTCTCCACCCATCTCGCACCTCTGGGCTGTCTCACAACTCCCACCCTTCTGAGTGGAGATATAGGGATATAGACACCCAAACTCTATAATCTGCCCTAGCCTTGTCTGTGGGCATCGCAGACGGAAGACAATGCTTTTATATTTTCAGTTATGATTTTATCTTCGTCTGGATATGAAACATGACTATTCTGAGAGCATCCTACTAGCCCATATCACGTTTAAATGGCTTACAGTCAACGCACACATAGGTAAAACGATGTGAGGTGACCGTCGGAATGTTGCGATTTCATATCTATGCTGCGCTGTTTCAGACAGAGGGCCGAAGAGGAAACTAATTTTGGGAGATGCACGACTGCGTCTCGTTTGCATTGAATTAAGCTAGTTTCCTTTTCTTATCTGCCTTACAGGGAAATTGGATGGTCACCTTTCTGTCAAATCCCAGCAGGCAGTCATATATCCCCAAACTAGCCCTAGTTGGTGCCTGATAGATGGATGTACATGCTAATTAATGTATAGCGGAGCAGAGAAATGGCCATCTGGACTTGCAAGTGTGGGGGTTTTCTCTTTTTGAGTGAGGATGGGGGCTTCAGATGTTTGGGAGGGAATGGAATTGATGGGAGAATGGCAATAATGCTGAGAATGCGCTGAGGTGAGAGACTCCGCGCTGTTAGAGGGAGTAGGGGGGTAGGCAAAATTGCATGGGTTGGGTGAGAGTGCAGGTAGAGTCCCCTTGGTTGGGTGATAACAATAAGCTGTAGCAAGTCTGGATGGGACTTGCAGCAGGATGTGGCTGCGTCCTACGCCTCCTCACCGGATGTCCTGACTGCGTCGGTTGGGTGCTGCAGAAGGATGTAGTACCCCCCTCAGCACAGCATTACTCCCATTGGCCGCCGTCCCAAATTGTTCCCATTGCCTAGCTACACCCCATTACCTCCCCGCTTGAGGCGGAGCACCGCGGCTTCCGAGCAGGGGACCTACGAGCGAGTAACCCCTCAGTGATATACGTGACATATCACAGCCGCAAGCGGGCCAATCACAGTGCAGAACGCCTGATGTCATTCTGCCATGGTGTAAGCAAGTTCTGCATTGTTAGCCGCACGTGGGGCAGGAAGTCAGTACATTGCGCAAGCGGGAGGATCGGGCGGTGAGCGTGGGTGGAAGCTGGGCAGCGTTGAGCAGGAGGTGTGATCCCATTTTTTCGCAAAAAGGCGTGTCAGACGCGCAAGCGAGAGCGGAGTGGCCAAGCTGCAACGCAATGATATTATCAGGATAAGGTAACAGGTATAGAATCAGGGGTGTAAGATTATTATATAACTTCTGGTGTTATTCTTTCATAAGCGGGTGGGCGGGATCGGCCAATTCAGGACATAACAGCTAAGTTTTCATTTAATCCTTGGGTGACGCGATTGAATCTCTCACAATACTCAGTTAAAACACTCACCACAAATTGCAGAGCACATGTGGTGACGAGACCACCACAAATAGGCAAAGAAATCCCAATCTAGAGGATTGTGCTCTGAAAGGCCTATTGTGTGTCGTAACGGTTAGACAGTCTCAAGCAATCTGATCGCGACGGACTTGTGATGGACCTCTTGGCTGGTGGCGCACAGAGGCACTCAACAGCCCATCAGTAGCCTCGCGCCCACTGAGCATCCATGTGAACAAGATCGGTACTAAGTCCTGGGCGATCTAGTTACCGCGCTGGAGGTAACTTCGGATCACAGGGTGACTTCTGGTACAGGCACCACAGACGGACTGTGCATGAGAAAGCTCACCCTTGCAAGATATTTGGTGTTAGCAACTGCACGAGAAGTATCTCGCGTGAATGCACGAGGCTCTTACAGATCTGGATATACTGACAAATAATCAGTGATGTGATACGAGAGACCTTCAAATACATGCATTGGTAATCTAATAACATCAAATAAATATTAACGTCGTGTGCACGAGGACCTTACTACTGAGGTAAAAACTCCATCAAATACTCAGGTGTGCACGAAGGCATTACAATATGAGAAAACTCCCAAATACTCGAGCGTGTGCACAGGCCTTACAAATAGTGAGGTAACAGCTCACCAAATACTCAGCGTGTGCATAGGCTTAAGCTGGCTTCACACCATGGCAAGGTACGGTCCAGGGCTGTCAGGCATGAACCTGACAGCCCTGGACCGGATCAGCACACAGAACCAGAGGGCCAAATGTGTATTGTTCAGCAGTGAACACAACTGCTGATTTTTCAAGATCGCGGCTAGCAGGGAGCTAGCCGCAGCCCTTTAAAAAACAGCGCGTGCAGCCACCAGTATCTGGTTCCCTGATTCGCCCAGGACCGGGACAATTCACGGGATCCGGCTTTTTGGGGTGATTTTTCTCCCCGGACACAAAAACGTTTCAAGCAACATTTTTGTGTCCGGTGAGAATAATCTGAATTCTCCCGAATTCATCCGGAGAGAAGGAAACCGAATGGCAGAGAGTTGCCATCCAGCTCCATCCGGCCCCAAAGGCTACTAATGGGGCCAAAAACCGGTCTAGGGGCTGTCTGGTTTACACCGGACAGACCACGGACCTTGCCGTAGTGTGAAGCCAGCCTTACAAATACTGAGGTAAAAACTCACCAAATACTCAGGTGTGCACAGAGGCCTTACAAATCTGAGGTAAAAACTCACCAAATACTGAACATCTGCACGAGACCTTACAAATACGGAGTTAAAAACTCACAAAACACACAATGTGTGCACCCACTACCCCATCACATTGAACAGACATGTGAAATACTTCTACATGATGTATGTGCCCCTCTATGTGAATATTTTGCTTGAATCATGTATGCATGGACTCCATACACGCATGATCCAAGCAAGATAGCCACTTAGAGGGGCATGTGATACAGCATGTAGAGCCATTTCACATGTTTCTGTGTTATCCAAGATGGTGGGGTACAGTTTTCATGGGGCAAATTTTGTTAGTTTCAGGATAGATTTCCAGTATTGTCTCCCCACATCCTCCCTTACCACTCCAGTGATTAAGGGGCCTTTCACATCAGCGGTTTTGCTGATGTGTGGCCGATCCGGCAGGTGGCGCCAGATCAGCCGCCTGACTTGCGGCCCAGATGCGGCAGGCCCTATGCATTGTCTATGGGGCTTTCGGTCCGATGCGGCAAACGCGGTCTGCTGGGTGAGACAGATCCGGCACTTGCGGCCGCAAAAAAACCCCACTGCTTTCAGCTGCCTTTTTCGCGGCCGCAAGTGCTGGATCTGCCGCACCGGCAGAACCGCACTGGACCGCAAGCCCCATAGACATGGCAAGGTGCTTGCCGCATCCGGGCCGCAAGTCGGCCGTTTGGCGGATGATCCGGCACATACGGCGCCACCTACCAAAATGGCAGCAAACATCAGCTTAATGCTGACGTGAAAGCAGCGTTAGTTAGGCCCCATTCTTTCTTTCAAATTACGGCAGATCCAGCATATTTACCGCATATGCCGCCTAATGGCCGTGTAAGACGGCTGCAGCGGTTTTTTTTCACCGCCGCAAATGCTGGATCTGCTGCAACTTGGCAAAACTGCACTTGCCGCACCCATAAACAATGCATGGGGCTTGCCGCAAGTGTGGCCGTTAGGCAGCAGATGCGGTAAATCTGCCGAATCTGCCACAATTAAAAAAAAAAAAAAAAAGCAGATGTGAAAGGGGCCTTAGTACACGAACCATTTAATTACTGCTTACATTCTTTTTTTTTGACACTGACTGAGTCCTCCCTGCCGTGCAGCAGCCACCAGGAGGCCTGGCTGGTAGTGCACACACAGAGCACAGCCACAGGCAGCAGCAGGGCTGGAGTGGACATATCACTCACCTCACTGTCACACAGGCACGTTTCCTCTGTGCCTGCATTAGGTGACGATCCCTCTCCTCAGACTCCCTCTCTTCATGCAGGCAGCAGCCCGGGAGATGGTGGACGGTGGTCGCGGGTGAGATACAGACTCAGTCAGGAAGGACAGAGGAGTCTGCTCAGCCTCAGTCGAGATCAGCTGTCCTCCTGGAGCAGGAGGATTCAGCAAAGTCCGGCAGAATCAGCGTAGCAGAGCGGACAGCGGAGGCTGGGACTCTGGAGAAGAATGCTGCCGGCAGAGGTGTCCGGGACTATAGTAATGGGAGCGTCATCCGCGGGGAGCTAACACTGTACACACTAGTAGGCACTCGGCTTCGCTTTATACAACTCATACACACGTGGCTCCGCTCCTTACACCCCGCACACAAACTTCACGTCATCCACTTATTCACCTCTTCTCTTCATCCTGCACGGTAGAGTCCATTCAGGAGCCGATCATGTGATCCCTGACTCATCCCCTTCATTGATATCATCAAAGGTCCTATAAGCACAGGTGGGCTTACCCTGCTGGGGGGGTGGGGGGAGGGGGATAACGCAGAGCAGCAGCCAGACTGCGGTGTTGTGGCCGATTATAATGGGGCAGGGAAATTTACCCCTGGACTGTGGGCCCCTACATCATTGGGCCCAGGGCTAAACCATATTGACCTCATAATCTGCCACTGTCTAGAAAGTGACAGTAGATCTTTGGGCACTGATCAATCATAAAGCCCTGGCAGGGACAATGTGGTGACACAGATCACATACAGCTCTGCTGGGACAAGGTGGTGGCTCTGAAAAGAGCCTTTGTGATATAGTAACAGGCGGTTGCAGCTTATTCTTGGCCGCGGGCTTCTTGGCCTTTGCTGCCTTCTTGCCGGACTCTTTGCAGCCTTGGGTTTAGCCGCCTTCTTAGCTGGGCTCTTTACAGCTTGGGTTTGGCCGCTTCTTAGCGGACTCTTTGCAGATTTAGGTTTGGTCACCTTCTTGGGCTTTGGAGCTGCCTTCGCCTTCTTGGGGCTCTTGGTCGCTTTCTTGGCAGCTGCGGGCTTCTTGGCCTTATTCGGGCTTTTCTTGGCTGCGGTCGGAGCCTTTTGGGCTTCTTCGGGGATTTGGCCGCAGCAGGTTTCTTGGACTTGGCCGCAGCTGCTGGCTTCTTGGCCGCCTTGTCCTTGTTAATCTTGAAGGATCCGGAGGCGCCGCTGCCCTTCACCTGGACCAGGCTGCCCTTGGTGACCAGGCTCTTGACTGCCAGCTTCACACGGCTGTTGTTCTTCTCTACATCGTATCCTCCGGCAGACAGGATCTTCTTCAGGGCGGCCAGAGAGACCCCACTGCGCTCCTTAGAGGCGGACACGGCTGTGACAATCTGCTCGGAGACGCTGGGACCGGAGGGTTTGTGGCTTTTCTTGGCGGCCCCGGCTTTCTTCGGCTTCTTAGCTTTGGCGGCCGGTTCTGCGGGAGGAGGAGCGGCGGCTGGTGCAGTCTCTGCCATTGTGTGATGAGCACAGCTAAAATAAAATAATATCCTGATAGGAAAATACTGAGGCCGGAGCTGGAGGCGTCTGTTATATATAGTCACAGTGCGCACTGATTGGCTGCTAAACTGCCTCCTCCTGAGCGCCTATTGGCTGACTATGATCACAGGCCCCGCCTTCACCGGACTGAGCATTAGTGAAGCTCCGCTCTCCCCTTGTGCTTCCCTGCCCGGGAAAAAAGTATTTACCGCCTAAACCCGGACAGAGGAGCGCGCTTTCTCCATCACTTCTCCGTCCCAACATCTCCCCTGACCGTTTATAGCTATTATTACTAAAGATACCGAAAAAGAGCTGAGAGGAGGTCCCGGGATCATCACCGTCATCCTCCCGCTCTGCACATCACTGAGTATCCGGGAAGATAAATCTGCGGCGGGAGCTCGCCCTCCTATTCCCGGCTCTTGTCACCATCACAAGGATCTGTCCTACAATGTCTATCGTACAGGAGCTGATTGTACGATGTGGGGACGAGCTGGAGCTGCTGAGAGCCCAGAAGGGTAACACAGGCGATGGCTCCACTGACTGCCGCCTCCCTGACCTGGAATACAGATATATATCCCTATGTGTAATGGTGGGAAGATCATATAAGCCGATGGCTTCACAAAGCGACCCTGAATGATAACTGAAAAATTAATTCACTTTTTTTCACACCAACAATTGTGCAAATGGTGAAAACTGAAGGAGAAACATCGACACAAAATGCGGCGTCCGCACACAGAGCTCGGCTGAATATAAAGCACAATCAGCCTCGATCTGTACGAATTACAAAGTCCCTTTTATGTAGTTGGCCACTCATTTTAAGTCAGAAATATTAAGTAAGCTGAATCTGATCACATTACTTTAATGATGATATATGGCAATTCAGTGCATGTACATGCACAGTTTCATATAGGTTTATGTATGTTATTGTTCTAATTGCACTAATTGATAATGATATAAATACACACAGCAGAAATTATTAAAATTTTATTCAGACAAGAATATATAATTTAGAGAATATAACAGTGCGATGTTCAGTACAATCCAATGTCTTCTCACAGTGTAACAAGTTATCTGCAGCCCCTGATACAAGGTATGAAGCGTTCAGCCTGTTCTCATCTGAGTTCTGAATGTCAGTGCGGATACAGCTGAGTCTGTATGTGCCACAAGGGGCAGTAATTAATTGTCCTTCCTAATATTGCCCCCTCTCTGGCTAGGTTGGCTGATCCTGATTAGAACATAAACTATAGATCGGGGCGATGTTCCGGACACATTGGGCAGATGTTTGTCGGCTTTATAGAAAGCCTCATCTGCAGTTGGATGAATTGATACATGACATTTCTATCCCAGACATTGTTCATGTCGGATTTACCATCACATATCCAGCATGGTATTCAGACTAATTTAGTTGATTTTCATTACAAATATTATAGTCAACAGGAAAAGAGAGGAGCATGAAGAGGGATGTATTCAAATATAATATAGAGCTTGTGCCAAACTCTGAATTGTATGTTTATTTTGTGGCAAATGAGGAGCCTCCTGCTGTGTGGAATGGAAAGGAGAATAACATCCCTGCTGTATATACCTATTAGGACAC
Organism: Allobates femoralis; assembly: GCA_033576535.1. NCBI lineage: Eukaryota > Metazoa > Chordata > Amphibia > Anura > Aromobatidae > Allobates > Allobates femoralis. The sequence continues at coordinate 217,025,791 of JARQOC010000011.1, read as the reverse complement.
ATAAAGGGATTAACCCCCGGCATCCATTAATCACTGAAAAGCGAGATCCCGGATACCGAGGAGCACAAGAGACTCCCAGGAGAGGAGGAGAATGATTGTTCAGAATCAGCTCTTCCAGGACACCAGGCCGGAGGAGGGAAGAGGCGCCTGGATTAGGGGAGACTTGTATTCACTTAGGAGGATATTGGGGACATTTAGTGATCGGTCTCCATATCCCTCTCCTCCTCCTGGTTCAGCAGTAGTGCCGCCTCTCTTTGATCAGTATCAGAGGGGGAAGGGCTGTTAACTCTTTCAGTGCCCGGCTGCATTTTCCTGAGTGATCTCCACGTCCAGCATTGTATCTTTGTTACAGGCTGACTATGTTGCTGCTCATCATTATGTTGAATTCACGTGGAGCCACTTTTACTACAATATTTACTTCTTGGGTCAGGTTTACATCCACATGGAAGTTCTCTGATATAATTGTTTTATTTGTGTGTTTTGTACTAAACCTTGATCCATTCTTCACTAGTGATCGCTGTGATAATCACTTTCTCCTCGTCTATGGTCACACTGGCACTTGGTGCATCTCTCCCTGTGTCTATGGCGCTGCTCATTATTCCCATCTGTTATGAAGTTAATTATTCAGTTTCACGTTGTTGTCGGTTTGTAGATGTGATATTGATTGGAGCAGATCCCTCCCCCGTGCGCTGCGATGGTCGCTACTTGTGGCCGGTGGATGTGTGTAAATCTCGTGTATAGGAGACTTCCCTCCTCCGGGGATGGAGCTGGAGATCGGCCTGTGCCGGGATCATTGCAGTCTGTGCTGTTCCGGGGATGTCTGGGAACAGGGCGGGCACTAAAGGGTTAACACTAAGCCGCAGGGAACTACATCTCTGGGCGGAGCCAGAAACATCTGAGTGCTGATTGGTGAATCATAAATGAAATTCCCGCACAATGTCTGAGTTTCTCCCGCTCTTCTAGTTCCTTTGTGTAACACGTGATGTCAGGGGCTGAGAGCGGCTGATGTCACATTCAGCACTATGGGGCGGTGCATTATACCGTGAGATTACAGTACATTCTGCAGCACGATATTGGGGTATAACATTGCCGCCTATACAGCGCAGCATGGGGAGTGTATAATCGGACATTTAACCCCTAATGCTGCACTAACTGGAGGTATAAAACGGGATATTGGACCAGTAAGAAATAAAGTCCCAAACATCACAATTATCTATGCCAACCACAATGCGCCCACTGCAGCTATATCGCCCCATATTATTAACCACAAGAGATTTAAAAGTGCAGAATCTCAGATCCTCGGTCCAGCTCTGATGAGGAGGAGGTGGTGGCTCTTAGAAGAGCCTTTGGTTGTAGGACAGATGTGGGATGAGGCGATCACTTGCTCTTCTTGCTGCTCTCGGTCTTCTTGGGCAGCAGCACGGCCTGGATGTTGGGCAGGACGCCTCCCTGGGCGATGGTCACCCCACCCAGCAGCCTGTTCAGCTCCTCATCATTGCGCACAGCCAGCTGCAGGTGACGGGGGATGATGCGGGTCTTCTTGTTGTCCCGGGCAGCATTGCCGGCCAATTCCAGGATCTCAGCAGTCAGATACTCGAGCACAGCGGCCAGATACACCGGAGCGCCGGCGCCCACTCTCTCAGCATAATTGCCCTTACGGAGAAGCCTGTGCACACGACCGACCGGGAACTGCAGTCCTGCCCGGGATGAGCGGGTCTTGGCCTTGGCTCGGACTTTGCCTCCTTGCTTTCCGCGTCCAGACATGGTTAGGCTTAACAATACAGACGTATTTCAGAACTGCTTTGTGAGACCATCGCTCTGTATTTATAAACTTATTCCCCGCCCTTCGCTCCTCTCATTGGATGGATCTGAAGCTGCCAATAGCAACCAAAATGAAGCAAACACCAATGAGCTGCGGCTCTGCGGACACTGATGTCACCTTCGCTGGAGCAGAAAGCGCAGATGGGGAATCTCCATTACAGCCCCGCCCCCTGTCATCAGATAGATCTGAATCAGCCAATAGGAAAGAGATTTGTGTAAACCAATGAGCTGTAGTGGGCGGTGTCTACAACATTTAGTCACATGAGTTTCCCACCCAATAGAACAGTGATCTGACAGCAGTGCTCATTAGCATGGCCGGGGTATAAATACAGCCGCTCTGGGAGGAGAAAGATCATTATTCTGTATAGAAAGCTGATCTCTGCTTGCGCATCATGGCTGATCCTAAGACTGCTCCTGCTGCGAAGAAGGGTTCCAAGAAAGCCGTCACTAAGACTCAGAAGAAGGATGGTAAGAAGCGGAGGAAGGCCAGGAAGGAGAGTTATTCCATCTACGTGTACAAGGTGATGAAGCAGGTCCACCCCGACACCGGCATCTCCTCCAAGGCCATGACCATCATGAACTCCTTCGTCAATGACATCTTCGAGCGCATCGCAGGGGAGGCCTCCCGCCTGGCTCATTACAACAAGCGCTCCACCATCACCTCCCGGGAGATCCAGACCTCCGTGCGCCTGCTGCTGCCCGGAGAGCTGGCCAAGCACGCCGTGTCCGAGGGCACCAAGGCCGTCACCAAGTACACCAGCGCCAAGTGAGCAGTGCCCTGCTCCACCATCACCCCAAAGGCTCTTCTAAGAGCCACCACCCCGTCTACATCAGAGCTGTGGCTGCACTGACCGGGCTGTGTCACGTTGTCATTAATGTAGAATCCATTATTCATTGCTGTGAATATGGAGAAGTTAAAGCGCTGTACTGGGGGACACTGTATGGATGGGTGCAGCGATACATTATACTGTGTGTGATAGAGAAGCCACTGAGATGAATTGTTGAAGCTCAACTTGCATGAAATGATATTATAGATTTATCCAGCGCTGCGGTATATACACCCACATCTGAGGAGAAGCTCCTGCAGGGAGGGCGGGGATTAGCCCTGGACCCCGGTAACTGCTGCTCTAGGGGCGGCTTGGAACAACCCGGGCACTAAATTGTTAATACCCAGTTTGAAGTGAATGTGACAAGTATTCTGTGGGCGGAGCCAGTCTTCCTGAGTGCTGATTGGCTAAACTGACTTTGAAATTCACGCATAATGGCTGAGAGTTTCCATCTCTTTGTTCTGTGTAACACGCGGTGTCAGGCGGGAGGTGTCGGGAGATCTGCTCCTGTCACCTGGGAGTGTATGATAGATTTATGGTGAATTCAGCAGGATACAGTACTATATTGGCGTATACAGTGTTTTGTGTGTGTACCTCACTGTATGGCAATGAAATACTATGTGGAAGAGAAACAGAATTAAGGTGGAAACAGTTCTGTGCTCGGCCAATCAGCAGAGCAGGGGGCGGAGCTGAGAGTTGCTGATCTGTGCTGGAATATCGAGGTCAGGAAAGAGTTAACACGGAGGCCGGGGAAGTAATCATGTGGGCGTAGCCAGAGCAATACACCGAGTCCTGATTGGCTGATTCAGAATATGAAATTTCCGCCCATTGGCTGATAGTCTCTCCCGCTCTTTGTCCTTGATCTGCTCCTGTGGCTGCGATACTGTATGGAATCAGCGCTACGTGGAGGGGAAATGGTGTGTGACAGAATCCCGCTGTATGTGGTGGAGATGCAGTATATCATCATAATACAGCACTATACGGGGGTAGCAGTGTGTGAGTGTATGGAACTATATGGGAATATGTAACACTTTTGATTTGTTAAAATATATAATGTATTAGGTCAGCAATCCCACTGCTATATCGTATATCCACTGGTTAGTGTTCTATACCTCCATATAGTGCTATATGCCTCCATATATCTTTGTAAACCTCCATATAGTGCAGTACACCTTTATATATTGCTGTTTTCCTCCATATAGTGCTATGTACTTCCATATATTGCTGTATGACTTCATAGTTCTCTGTATTCTCCCCACTGTATACCTAGTTGCAGCTGGAAACATCACATCCATTTAAAGGTTAACTCTTAAGTGTCTGTTTGGGGAATTGATCTAGTGCTGCCTGTGGGAGAGTGTGAGCTGTGAATAGAAAAAAGCAAGTGTGAACAGGTGCGAGCTGCCATGACTGCAAAATTCAGAAACGGAAGAATCCAGCCGCCTCTGTAGAGCCAAGATGTCTGCAAACACTGAATGTATGAAATGTGAACGGTAACACTGCTGTATGGAATAACATATTACACCAGGGTCCCATCAAAGATAATCACTTTGTCATGGCTGATGGACTTCTGATTTGTCCTATGACGCCATTCAGATTTCAGGCATTCAATATTTGTAGATATCTTGGCTCTTAAGGCCATGTTACACACAGAGATCTGTTCAGATATTGGTCTCAGATCTCTGGTTGCAGTGAAATCATGGACACATTGCTCCATTTTGTGCTGTGTACAAACAGAACAATGTGTCCATGATTTCACTGCAAACAGAGATTTGTGACCAATATCTGAACCGTTATCTGTGTGTGTAATGTGGCATTTACAGAGACCATTGTGATCTTGTGTAGTCTGTACAGCACTATATGACAAGCACCCTGCTTGCGAGGCCTCACGGTCTACAAGAGATGGGTGAGAATACAGTAGGTGAGGGTTGAGCTGGTCATGCAGCGGTTTAGTGGACTCAAGCTCACTGCAGGATGTAAGCTAATCGGAAAGGTGTGTGTTCAGGTGTCTCTTTGGGTACCGTCTCACGCCACAACCGCAGGAGACATTTTTGGCGGCGATATTTCTCGCTGGAATTATCACCGCCAAATTGTCTCCCTGTCGCGGCGTATAATTGGGGAATTTGGCGGCAATAAATTGCCTCGCCTGGTTCCTGAGCAGTGCTCTGAAATCAGGCGACCGCGGCGAGGCGATTTATCTCCGCCAAATTCCACAATTACACGCCACAACTGGGAGACAATTTGACGGCAATAATTACAGGGCGACATATCGCCGTCAGGATTCGCGGTTGCGGCGTGTAAAGGTACCTTTTAAAGGTTTTCACTGGAGACGAGAGATTTATGTGTTGGGGCAGAAAGTTCCAGGGTATGGGGGATTCACAGGAGAAATCTTGTACATGATTTAGAGAAGAGGGGAAATGGAGATCTTGTGAACGATTGAAGGTTGTGTCCAGATAAGTATATGAAGACTAGGTCACAGATGATGTACGGAGGAGACCAATTGTGGATGGCTTTGTATGTTATGGTTAGTGTTTTGAACTGTGGCGTTTGGGTAATGGGATGCCAGTAAAGGATTTAGCAGAGGAGAGGCCGGAAAATAGCATAGCTGCCCGCGGTGATCACCTCTTCCCGTTCTCCTCTTCACGCTCCCTCTTCTTCCTCACCTGTCTTCTTTCTTCTCCCTCTGTCCTCCGGTCTTCTCCCTCTTTCCTCCGGTCTTCTCCCTCTTTCCTCCGGTCTTCTCCCTCTGTCCTCCGATCTGCTCTGTCTTCTCTGTTGCTGTCCTCTTCCTGCGCCGTCCTGCTTCCTCTGCCAGCTCCTCTGCACAGTTATTTCCCAGCATGGAGATGTGTGTGCACAGGAGCGGTGTCACAGCCAGGGCAATCAGCGTCATTGTGCACGGTATGACAGATCATTGCCATACCGTGCACCATGACGCTGATCCCAGAGACTACAACAAGAGGACTCTTGATCCCTTGTTGTAGTCTCTGGGATCAGCATCATGGTACACGGTATGGCAATGATCTGTCATACCGTGCACCCGACGCTTATCCCAGAGACTACAACAAGGGATCAAGTGTCCTCTTGTAGTCTCTGGGATCAGCGTCATTGTGCACGGTATTATAGATCAGTGCCATACCATGCACCATGACGCTGATCCCAGAGACTAAAGGGATCAAGTGTCCTCTTGTTGTAGTCTCTGGGATCATAGTCTTGGTGCATTGCATGACAGATCATTGCCATACAGTGCACCATAACGCTGACCCCAGAGGCTGTAGGAAGAGGACACTTGATCCTTTGCTGCAGACTCTGGATTGAACAGAGGCAATCGAGCGTCATGGGATCTTTGTTGTGGACTACGTCGGAGGCGATCGAGTGTCGTGGGACCTTCGTTGTGGACTATGTCGGATCTTTACAATAAAGATGGAGTCCGAATTTTGTTTGTGTTTTTATTTTTCCAATAAAAAGATTTTTCTCTGTGTGTATTTTCTGACTATTTACCAGAGATTCCTAATGGCGGGTCTAACATTGGCCCTATATTATCATGCCTAAAGTTCCTGACGAAGCCGTTCACTCGGGGAAACGCGTTGAGGGAAAGGTGGTGTGTGTGCTGTTCCTCAGTGCCTAGCTTTAAAGGTGGCTTCACACCAGGCGACGTCGCTAGCGACATCGCCGGAAAAGTGACGTCACAGTGTGACAGCGCGACGCGACCGCGAATTATCGCTGGTCGCAGGTTGACAGGTTTACGGAAAGAACCGTAAACCTGTCAACCGGCGACCTGTGATAAGGCTGGATCGCGCCGTGTGACATCGCCAGAGCGATGTCGGCGGCGATCCAGCCTATACCGCAGCATTGCTGCGGATTGCTCACTGGGCTGACCCAGCCCAGCGAGCGATGTCACCGCCCGCATCGCTGCGGCATCGCCGGCCACAGCGATGCTGTGTGACAGCTGGCCAGCGATGTCGGGAGCGAGCGGGCACCCGCTCATCGCTTCCGACATCGCTGGCCAGATCGCCTCGTGTGACGGGACCTTTAGATGTCACAAGGTATGGTTATGGTCGTTTACATAACTTTAGGCATAATGCCTTTTCAGTAACCTGCCTATGTTGATTGTTTGTCTAGGCTTGTACATGGTCCTAAGGTGCTTTTTTGACAGTTTAGTACAGGGCACTATCACACAAAACAAATAAGGATAGTAGTCTGTTTTGAGAAACTTGTCTAGTTTCTTTTGTTACTATGGGCATACTCTGTATTATAGTACTTGACGATCCTGCTAATTAGGGCATATTTTGACACCTCTATGTGTGATCCCCTTATCAGCTGTTTTGTGCACACAATATAGTGTTAAAAATTTAAATAGCTGCCCTGTCTTTCTAAACACCTAATGTATGTATCAGCTACACACCATTGTCTGGATTTCATTCCTCTGTTTACATCTGCCAATCTTGTTTGTCACTATATGACAATAATATTTATATTTATTTTCAAAATAAAGTTCTTGCACACTGCATATAATTCTCTTATTTTTGGATCTTTTACCTTAGTCCCATTCTCTTCATGTTGTGGTGGTTGGGATTTTGGGTTGTTTAGGTTGATATTGAATAGTAATGAGTCCAATGTAAGTCAATGGGAAATGCAAGTAATTTTCTGCTGTACCCTACAAAGTGGTCTGGGGGCTGAGAAACAGCTGAAATGCAAATATGCAGTGTGTGAACGCACCCTTAGGCCCCTTTTGCACTAATTTTTTTGTCCGGATTCAAACAAAAAAACGCATCTGCCAAGGGTCCCACCTACCGGCCGCACTTGCAGCAAGCCCCATGAATTGTGTATGGGGCTTGTGGTATGGTGCGGCAGGTGTGCGGTTGCGGCAGGTGCGGCCGTAAAAAAAAACGTGGTCAGCAGCGTTTTTTTAGCATCCACAACTGCCGTAACCACACTTAGAACACCTGCTGCACCACAAGCCCCATACACAATGCATCGGGCTTGCCGCAAGTGTGCGTCTGTTAAGCGGATAATGTGGCAGATGCATTTTATTGTCCGGATTTGCCGCATTTTCATTAAAACGCCACTGTGAAAGCACCCTAAGACTGGTTTCACACTGCAGATTTTCTCTGATCAGTTTCCACCAGCAAAATTGACTTGGTACGAGGCCATGTCCTCCTGAATTAGACCGTAGTGAAGACCGACTTATGGAGAATGTCAAATATAATGACTAACAGTTGAGTGATAATTATGAACGGTATATTTCACTGCGGCATTCATATAGTTTCCTTGTTTGTCATGGTTTGTGAGTGTTCAGGTCCATCCAATGGTGTAATGGGCAGACCTATTTGGGGAATCCGTTGAAGTGGTGTAGGAAGACCGACTCCTTCCACTAGGGGAGGAAAATGTTCCTGGGTAGGTCTGTGTGCGTGCACTTTGGTTGGAGCATTCACTCATTGCCACAGGAGAAGGGAATGTGGGAGCAGCATTCATTTTTATTATATGTAGAATCTATTTTAGTAAATATAATATCCATATTTTTGCATGAAAAACTTTTACTATGTATTTCAGTAGTATTAAATAGAGAGGTGAGACAAAGAAGAGGAACCCATGTGCATAGGGTGGCGCTAATTTCATGCTGTGTAATACTTTGCAGAAGATGATATCTCGCGTCATGAAGGAGACAGTGACCACAATGTATGCAGATCTCAGAGGCCCTGATGATGAAGGAGAAACATACGCCTGAAAGTGAAGCCATTGCCATTACTGCAAGATCCCTTGGAGAAATACGAGAACTTGAGACCCATCTTAGATAGTAGGGACAGTTTAGGGTGCGGCAAGACCAACTACAAAGGCATGACGATTGTCATTACGATTAGACGTTATGGTTGACTCAATGTTGGTGAAGGCTCCTTTCCCCTCCTCTACCTTTTCCCCCTCTGTCACCTAGGGCAAAGATTTAGGGTAAGATTTTGAATGTCTCCAAAGGGGGGAATGTTATGGCAATAAATAGTTAATAATTTATATTACGGTAGTTTATAGTCATTCAGAAATCTTTCAGGCTCGAGGCCTGTTTGTAGGAAAAAGGCCATGGCCTTGCTCTTTTCCCTAGCTAGCCCTCTCTCCTTCTTCCCTCCCACCTTCAGGTTTTCTGTGTCTCAGATTTTATATGTTTTGACTTAGAGGTAGCTGCACTAAAGCTCTTATCAGCGTGTTCTGAGTGTACTGTACGAATCAAGGCTAAATTGGAATACTAACTCACAGAATATAATTGAATGTTTTTTTCAGAATAAAATGTATAGTCAGCATAATATGATGCAATTACCTAGAAACACCCCTAAGGAATGCCCCTTTAATAAGTAATAAAAACTGCTTACCGCGCCTAAAATAAAGGTCTGTGTCATTAAGCTCTACATTGACTTATGTGTCAGCGTGGTTCTTACGGCGGCGTGCATCCAATTTGGTGGCAGACAATTAAGATGACAGACCACCCGAGAGGTGTGGAGGGCATCCATTACAGTTCGATCAGGTTTGTGTGCCAGAACCAGGAGAAGAACTTGCAGAGGAAAACTATAATTGATTGACACCTGTTCAGAGTTTTGGAGACACTCCTGGTTTAGAGACACAAACCTGATCGAACATGATCAGGGAAAAAACTGCAGTGTAAAACCAGGCTAAGGTATATAAAAAGATAACTTACTGCCACTAATAGTGCCACATGGTCCACCATTACTCCAACTCGGGTTTCAGCATCTGCCTTCTACACTATACAGTACACACCTCCACACTACGGTATATACAGGCATACTGTAATACTAACAGGATATAGTGTAGACCTCTGTATATACAGTATAGTGCTATATATGAGTCAGAAGACAGACACGTTATACTCACCAGCAGAAGACAGAAGAGTCGAATGCAGCCCTGACATACTCAGGGGTGATTGCAAGATATTCTTGCAGTGACGTCCTTCTTCCGATAAGTTCCTGTTTGTACTGTGCATGGCGATAACGAAAGGAACATAGAGCATCAGATTCTGCCGGCAGCATCTGATGGCCCTGAGATGTCTGATGTAGAGAAGTCCACACCAAGTAGGGCAGGGGAAATGAGCAGCTTGGACGCTCTGACAGGCTAGACTTAAGTTAAGAATAGTTCCTTAGTGATGGACAATCCGCCTCTCCACCCCCATACAGCCAGACAAAAACAGCATTTCCATGGGACAGCCGACAGATTCATTATTTCTTTTACCGCCACAGAGAGCCGTTCAGAGATTGCAAGTGGCTCTGGAGCACCAGCTCCCGTCATTCACTGGAGGGGGCCGACCTTGGTGTCAGGTTGTTCACTAACACCCGCAATATTCGCTAAGTTCCCAGCGTACCCGAACACACTCGCTCATCATTAAACTCCTCTAGACATCTTATTCCAGGTGGGGATAGGGGCGAGATTTACCCCCCTTCCCCTAAAGTCCGGTTTACATGCTGCGATGTCCTGACCAACAATCGTCATCATTATCTGATTGCTGGTGAGCGGTCACACAGGCAGACTCACCAGTGATCAGCCACCCATGTAACGACCTCGACATCGTGGAAAATAATATTTTATATTCTTTTCCACGATCGCGAGGTCTCGATACGCTGGGGTAAGCGGGAGAACACTTATTACCAGGGAACACATCGGGTTAGAAGGGTGTCACACATGTCGATGTCTGCTGCCCAGGGGGCGACTAATGACAGGAAAATGGTGCTGGCCATTTACCAACGATCAGCGAGCTGATCACTGGTACATGTCACATGCAGCGACTTCACTACGTCACAAGTTGCAGCAAAATCGTTAATGTCGTTACGTGTAAACAGGCCTTAAAAGTACAACAGATGGTAAAAGCTGCATTTCATGAACTGGAAGATGAATCATGAGACAACCACCTTTAGTGGAATGCACGGTATATAGAAAATATACAGTAAGACAAAAACAAGGTGAACCCTTTACACATGTTTGATCAACTGTCAAGATATCAGATTACATGTCATCAGAAGGGACAGTAGGATCGCAGAGTGAAGGGGGTGTCATTTCTTTAATTACCCATTAAAAGGAAAAAAACATACAAAAAAAAAAATCATTAGCATAATAGCACTTTACCAATTCCACCACTTTGTTTTTATAAATTGTATCTATCACTAAAATGTATATCTCCATTATATGAAGGACGGACCAGAGAGAGAAACTGCAAAGCTTTCTGGGCGTGCCTTACTTGATGTTATTAGCCCCTCCCCTTCTGCTGATTGGCTGATCTCAGGACTGTTAGGGAGTTTGAATCTCCCGCTCATTGCAGCGTCCACTGCTATTTTCCCGCTTGTCAAGTGAGAGACGCTCATTTCTCCCTGACAATAAATCTCCACTTCATTCCTGGTTACACTGAATCGAATCCCCCAGAATAAATCACAATCTTGAGTTTGTAAACGTTCAGGAGCCATCACCGGTCTAGGGAGCAAAGGGTTAATACTGTCAGGAAAACACAAAGCGCTCACAGCAGAGAGAGAGAATGCCGCCCCTTCCCCTCTGTTACCAGCGGAACAAAGGAGGCGGCGGCGGCACTGGGCTCCGGCTGTCTGCAGTATAGGCAATCCTCCACACTCCGGCTGCTGATTGATAAAGCTGGTGATCTCCCTCAGGAATATCCTGTTCTATCACAAACCTCCTGCCTGTAGCTGTGGAATTACTGTTATCTTTACTTTACAGGAATAGGTCACTCACAGGTTTCCCGGCCGGTATATATCATAGGTCACAAAACTAATTATAATGAAATCTAATCACCACATCCCAGTATATGGATACTTGGACACAGCAGCAGCATCCCGGGTTATACTGCAGACAGCGGACACTGCTGCCCTAACCCGAGAGTCCTGTATGGAGACAAGTGACAGGAGATCGGTGACCATCCGGAGACCCGAGAGTTACAGGTACTAAGAACAGAAGACGCCATCACTGAGCGGGGATGCGAAATTTGTTATCTTTCCAGCTGCCGTTTCCCCAGAACTTCGGCCAATATGAAACTCCTTACAGATCCTGCACAGGAGCGATAATACACATTGCAGTCTGCAGGAGACAAAAGATACCGAGCAACCAGACACGAGATTGTAGCCTCTCATAGAACATGTGGTGGCTCTGAAAAGAGCCTTTGGGTTGTCAGGATGGAGCAGAACACAATTAACCTCCGAAGCCGTAGAGAGTGCGGCCCTGGCGCTTGAGCGCGTACACCACGTCCATAGCGGTGACGGTCTTCCTCTTGGCGTGCTCGGTGTAGGTGACGGCGTCACGGATCACGTTCTCCAGGAAGACTTTTAGGACTCCGCGAGTCTCTTCATAGATGAGGCCGGAGATGCGCTTGACGCCTCCTCTGCGGGCCAGACGGCGGATGGCAGGCTTGGTGATGCCCTGGATGTTATCACGGAGCACCTTCCTGTGCCTCTTGGCGCCGCCTTTGCCAAGACCTTTCCCTCCTTTACCGCGACCAGACATGATCAATGATCTAAGCACAAAGCGAATGACTAAACAGCTTTAACTCCTCGTTTATATAAAGAAAGGGTGGACCAGAGAGAGAACTGCAGAAAGTATGATGCAATCCTGGGCGTGTCTTACTGAATTACATCTACTTCTCTCCTCCTGATTGGCTGCGCTCATAACAGTTAGAGTTTGAATTTCCCGCTCTTTACCGCGACCAGACATGTTCACTAAAAATAACAGCAGAATGCTATGCCTGAAGTGATCGCAATCCTCTTTTATATAGGCTGTGGGAGGACCAGAGAGAGAACAGCAGAGATGACGCGTTTATAGGGCGGGACATATAACATTTGTATTTCAGGCTCCGCCCCTTCCTCTGCTGATTGGATGAATACAGAACTGTTAGCGTCTATGAATTTCCCGCTTTTATCACAGATATATCATTTATTCATGTATACAAAGTCATTAATGGCACAAGGACTAACACTCATCACTGTCCCCAAAGAGGCTCAATCTAAATTCCCTAATAGAGTTAATTTGTAGTGTGGGAGGAAACAGGGAGAAATACAAGCTCCGTGCAATGCTGTCTTTTGTGGGTTTTGAATCCAGCAACAGAGCTAAACACTGAGCCCCCGTGCTGAGGATAAATATCATCAGACGCTTCATTACAGTAAACCCCATATACTGCTGTCTCCATACAATGCTGTATCCCCATGATGTGCTGCACTCTAGATATAGTGCTGTATACACCATATAGCATTGAATACCGCAATATAACGCTGAATGTACCATAAAATTTAAATTTATCATACAGTCACTCCCAGGTGACAGGAGCAGATCCCCGACACCTCCTGCCTGACACCACGTGTTACACAGAACAAAGATGGAAACGCTCAGCCATTGGGCGGGAATTACAAATGCAGTACTCAGCCAATCAGCACTCAGGAAGACTGGCTTCGCCCACTGAATAATTCACTACAAATTGAGTATTAACCCCTTCAGGACCCAGCCTATTTTGACCCTAAAGACCTTGGCCTTTTTTGCAATTCTGACCAGTGTCCCTTTATGAGGTTATAACTCGGGAACGCTTCAACGGATCCTAGCGATTCTGAGATTGTTTTTTCGTGACATATTGGGCTTCATGCTAGTATTAAATTTAAGTCAATAATTTTTGCGTTTATTTGTGAAAAAATCAAAAATATGGCAAAAATTTTGAAAATTTCACAATTTTCACATTTTTTATTTTTTTTTCTGATAAACAAGAGAGATATGTGACAGAAAAAGGTTATTAAATAATATTTCCCACATGTCTACTTCACATCAGCACAATTTTGGAAAAAAAAAAAACATTTTTGGTAGGACATTATAAGGGTTCAAAGTTCATGAGCAATTTTTCAACCACAATTTACAAAACCATTTTTTTTAGTGACCACATAACATTTGAAGTCCTTTTGAGGGGTGTACATGACAGAAAACACCCAAAAGTGACACCATTCCAAAAACTGCACCCCTCAAGCTACTCAAAACTACATTCAAGAAGATTATTAACCCTTCAGGTGCTTCACAGTAACTCAAGCAAAGTGGAAACAAAAAATGGATATTATAATTTTTTTATCAAAAATGTTCTTTTAGCCTCAATTCTTTCATTTTCACATGGGCAACAGGATCAAATGGATCTTAAAATGTGTTGTGCAAATTCTCCCGAGTACATCGATACCTCATATGTGGTCATAAACCACTTTTGGGCGCACGGCAGGGCTCAGAAGGGAAGGAGCGCAATTTGAATTTTGGAGCTAATTTTACATTCAAGAAATGAAATTGCGCTCCTTCCCTTCTGACCCCTGCCGTGCGCCCAAAGAGTGGTTTATGACCACATATGAGGTATCGGTGTACTCAGGAGAAATTGCCCAACAAATTTGAGGATGAATTTTATGCTGATGCCCATGTGAAAACGAAAAAATTTAGGCTAAAAGAAAATTTTTGTGAAAAAAAGTACTATTTCATTTTCACAGATCAATTTGTAAAGCACCTGGGGGTTCAATATGCTCACTACCCATCTAGATATGTTCCCTAGGAGGTCTAGTTTCCAAAATGTGGGTCACTTGGGGGGAGCTCCAATGTTTAGGCACACAGGGCTCTCCAAACGCGACATGGTGTCCGCTAACAATTTGAATAAAAATCAGCTCAAATTGTTAGCTGTAACCATGCCCCTGTGTGCCTAAACATTGGGGCTCCCCCACAAGTGACCCCATTTTGGAAACGACCCCCCAAGGAACGTATCTAGATGCATAGTGAGCACTTTGAACCCCCAGGTGCTTCACAAATTCATCCATAAAAATGAAAAAGCGCTTTTTTTTTCCACAAAAATTTTCTTTTTTCATTATTATGGATCAATTTGTGAAGCACCTGGGGGTTGAAAGTGCTCACTATGCATCTAGATACGTTCCTTTGGGGGTCTAGTTTCCAAAATGGGGTCACTTGTGGGGGAGCTCTAATGTGGAGATGCACAGGGGCTCTCCAAACGTGACATGGTGTCCGCTAACAATTTGAATGCAAAATGAGCTCAAATTGTTAGCGGACACCATGTTGCGTTTGGAGAGCCCCTGTGCGTCTCCACATAGGAGCTCCTCCACAAGTGACCCCATTTTGGAAACTAGACCCCCAAAGGAACGTATCTAGATGCATAGAGAGCACTTTCAACCCCCAGGTGCTTCACATATTAATCTGTAAAAATGAAAAAGTACTTTTTTTCCCGCAAAAACTTTTTTTTTCATTAATTTGTGAAGCACCTGGGGGTTCAATATGCTCACTACCCATCTAGATATGTTCCCTGGGGGGTCTAGTTTCCAAAATAGGGTCACTTGTGGGGGAGCTCCAATGTGGAGACGCACAGTGGCTCTCCAAACGCGACATGGTGTCCGCAAACCATTTGAATAAAAATCAGCTCAAATTGTTAGCTGTCACCATGTTGTGTTTGGTGAGCCCCTGTGTGCCTAAACATTGGGGCTGCCCCACAAGTGACCCCAATTTGGAAACTAAACCCCCCAGGGAACGTATCTAGATGCATACTGAGCACTTTGAAATCCCAGGTGCTTCACAAATTCATCCGTAAAAATGAAAAAGTACTTTTATTTCCACAAAAATTTTCTTTTTTCATTTTTACAGATTAATTTGTGAAGCACTGGGGTGTGCAAAATGATCACCACCCATCTAGATAAGTTCCCTGGGGGGTCTAGTTTCCAAAATGGGTCACTTATATGGGAGCTCCAATGTTTAGGCACACAGGGGCTCTCCAAACGTGACATGATGTCCGCTAACAATTTGAGCTGATTTCCATTCAAATTGTTAACGGACACCATGTCACGTTTGGAGAGCCCCTGTGTGCCTAAACATTGGAGCTCCCCCACAAGTGACCCCATTTTGGAAACTAGACCCCCCAGGGAACGTATCTAGATGTATAGTGAGCACTTTGATCCCCCAGGTGCTTCACAAATTGATCCGTAAAAATGAAAAAGTACTTTTTTTCCACAAAATATTTTTTTTTTCATTAATTTGTGAAGCACCTGGGGTTTCAATATGCTCACAACCCATCTAGATAAGTTCCCTGGGGGGTCTAGTTTCCAAAATGGGGTCACTTGTAGGGGAGCTCCAATGTTTAGGCACACAGGGGCTCTCCAAACGTGACATGGTGTCCCTAACAATATGAGCTGATTTTCCATTCAAATTGTTAGCGGACACCATGTCACGATTAGAGAGCCCCTGTGTGCCTAAACATTGGAGCTCCCCCACAAGTGACCACATTTTGGAAACTAGACCCCCCAAGGAACTTATTTAGATGCATAGTGAGCACTTAGAACCCCCAAGTGCTTCACAAATTGATCCGTAAAAATGAAAAAGTACTTTGTTTCCACAAAAAAATTATTTTTTCATTTTTACGGATCAATTTGTGAAGCACCTGGGGGTTCAAAGTGCTCACTATGCATCTAGATATGTTCCTTGGGGGGTGTAGTTTCCAAAATGGGGTCACTTGTGGGGGAGCTCCAATGTTTAAGCACACAGGTGCTCTCCATACGCGACATGGTGTCCGCTAACAATTGGAACGGTTAGCGGACACCATGTTGCATATGGAGAGCCGCTGTGTGACTAAACATTACAGCCCCCACAAGTGACCCCATTTTGGAAACTAGACCCCCCAAGGAATGTATCTAGATCCATAGTGAGCACTTTGAACCCCCAGGTGCTTCACAAATTGATCTGTAAAAATGAAAAAATAATTTTTTTGTGGAAAAAAAAATAACTTTTTTATTTTTATGGATCAATTTGTGAATCACTTGGGGGTTCAAGTGCTCACTATGCATCTAGATACGTTCCTTGGGGGGTGTAGTTTCCAAAATGGGGTCACTTGTGCTCCAATGTTTAGGCACACAGGGGCTCTCCATACGCGACATGGTGTCCGCTAACAATTGGAATTGTTAGCTGACTCCATGTCGCGTACGGAGAACCCCTGTGTGCCACTAGCATTGCCACCAGCACATGGGCAACTGGAAGAGTTGGGGTACAGCACCAGAAAATGGCACCTCTAATTTGCTATTTTCTGGGGTGGCTGTGGGTTGCAATTTGCAGCGTGGGGGGGCCACAACATTTGGGTCTCTCCACGATGAGGATTGCAGCCCCCCAACTGCCAAGTTGTACCTGGCTGGCATCCAAAAATAAGGCAAAGCTCCTTGTCATTTTATTGGTAGAAGTAAAAAAAATGGCATGGGGCTCCGCCATATTTTTGGTCCAGCCAGGTACAACTTGGCAGCTACGGACTGCCAGCAACCCCCAGCTGCCTCGTTGTACCTGGCTGGTAACCAAAAATACAGCGAAGCCTATTTTTTTTTCATTTCTAGAATTATTTCTAGAACAAAAATGACATAGGGCTCCGCCATATTTTTGGTCCAGCCAGGTACAACTTGGCAGCTACGGACTGCCACCTACCCCCAGCTGCCACGTCATACCTGGCTGGAACCAAAAATACAGCGAAGCCCATTTTTTTTTTAATTTCTAGAACTAATTCTAGAAAAAAATTACGTGGGGCTCCGCCATATTTTTGGTCCAGCCAGATACAACTAGGCAGCTGGGGACTGGAATCCTCAGCATAGAGAGGCCCAAGCGTTCTGGGCCCCCCATGCTGCGAATTGCAGCCCGCAGCCGCCCCAGAAAATGGCGCATTCATTGAAGCGCCATTTTCTGGCGCTGTACCCACGCTCTTCCAGTTGCCCTGGTGGCGGTGGCTAACTGGGTAATAAAGGGGTTAATGCCAGCTTTTTATTGGCAGCTGGCACTAAGCCCGAGATTCATAATATAGGGCCAATGTTAGACCCGCCATTAGGAATCTCTAGTATGGTAAATAGAAAGATTTTTTCTGTGTGTATTTATTGACTATTTGAAAAAAAAAACAGGCACAATTCGGACTCCATCTTTATTATAAAAAGATCCGACGTAGTCCACAACGAAGGTCCCACGACGCTCGATCGCTCCGACGTAGTCCATAACGAAGGTCCCACGACGTTCAATTGTCTCCGACGTAGTCCACAACGAAGGTCCCACGACGTTCGATCGCCTTTGCTTTCAGATCGAGCTGCAGAAAGTGATCTGAGACCCCAGGCGCAGTGACCCACTATGTGCATCACTGCGCCCAGGCTGTCAGATTGCTTTCTGCAGCTCGATCCCCCTGCATGGGGATCGAGTTGCGGAAAGCGATCTGGCAGCCCAGGCGCAGTGATGCACATAGTGGGTCACTGCGCCCGGGGTGTCAGATCACTTTCAGCAGCTTGATGCCCATGCAGGGAGATCGGGCTGCAGAGCAGCGATCTAAGAGCCCGGGCGCAGAGACCCACTATGTGCATCACTGCGCCCAGGCTGTCAGATTGCTTTCTGCAGCTGGATCCCCAGGATCCAGCTGCAGAAAGTGATCTGACAGCTGCAGCACAGTGATCCACAGTGATCACATAATGGTCACTGTGGATCACTGTGCTGGATCTGTCAGATCACTTCCTACAGCTGGATCCTCAGGATCCAGCTGTAGAAAGTGATCTGACAGATCCAGTACAGTGATCCACAGTGATCACACAATGGTCACTGTGGATCACTGTGCTGGATCTTTCAGATCACTTCCTACAGCTGGATCCTCAGGATCTAGCTGTAGAAGTGATCTGACAACTCCAGCACAGAGCTGTCAGATTCCGGAGGCGGCGCAGAAGAGGAGGAGGAGCGGGACGCAGTGCTGACAGCCGGGCCGCCGGAGGGGTGAGTGGGAGAGGCGATCGCCGCTCCGGTGATCGGGGGGTGGGGGGGGGCAGGAAGGGGGAAGAGGGGGCCTGACAGGGGATGGGGGGCTGACAGGGGCACCTAGGAGGAAGCGGGGGCAGTCAGGAGCCGGGCGGCAGGAAGAGGAAGCGGGCGCAGGGACAGGAAGCGGGCGGCAGGGACAGGAAGCGGGGGGGGGGTAAGAAAGATGAAGAGGGAGCAGGAAAGAGAGGTGGGGGACAGGGGGGCAGTTAGAGGAGGACAGGGGAGCAGATCGGAGGGTAGGGAGAGCAGCGGCAGGCAGGGAAGCATTACAGGCGCGGTGATTTTCACTTTCACTTTTGAGTGCCAATCACCGCGCCTGTAGCCGGGGGTGGGGGGGGGGGGGTGGGGGGTGGGGGGCAAATCGACCCCCCCTGGGGTGTTGTACAACTCCCCATGTACCTGCAGCCCGAGTGACAGGTCAGTGAGACCCTCACTCGGCCTGCAGTAGCCCGTTCATTCCATGGCCCACCCCTAGGGCCAAGGGTCGGGAATGACTGTTTTCATGGCCCAAACGTAGGGCCAAGGGTAGGGAAGGGGTTAACCCTTTAGTGCCCGCAGCCCTTAAGGCCACTTCACACACACAGATATCTGAGTCCAATATCTGAACAGATCTCTGGTTGCAGTGAAATCATGGATACATTGTTCCATTTTGTGGCTGTGTACAACATGGAGCAATGTATCCATGATTTCACTGTAACCAGAGATCTGTTCAGATATTGGACTCAGATATCTGTGTGTGAAGTGGCCTTAACAGACTGCAGTGATAAGAAATGAGGGCCGATCTCCCGCAGCAGGAGCTTCCCCTCAGATGTGGTGTATATACCGCAGTGCAGGATAAATGCTATAATCACATTATTCCTCCAAATTAAGCTTTACAAAAGCATCTCAGCAGCTTCTCCATTAATCACCATAAATATATTTAATGTATAATGTATCACTGCACTCACCCATATAGTGTAACCCCCAATGCAGAAGTAAACAAGCGGTTTGGCTTCTTCCATAATGCCTGTGAGACAGAGTCCGGTCAGTGCAGCCACAGCTCTGATGTAGACGGGGTGGTGGCTCTTAGAAGAGCCTTTGGGGTGATGGTGGAGCAGGGCACTGCTCACTTGGCGCTGGTGTACTTGGTGACGGCCTTGGTGCCCTCGGACACGGCGTGCTTGGCCAGCTCTCCGGGCAGCAGCAGGCGCACGGAGGTCTGGATCTCCCGGGAGGTGATGGTGGAGCGCTTGTTGTAATGAGCCAGGCGGGAGGCCTCCCCTGCGATGCGCTCGAAGATGTCATTGACGAAGGAGTTCATGATGGTCATGGCCTTGGAGGAGATGCCGGTGTCGGGGTGGACCTGCTTCAGCACCTTGTACACGTAGATGGCATAACTCTCCTTCCTGGCCTTCCTCCGCTTCTTGCCGTCTTTCTTCTGAGTCTTAGTGACGGCTTTCTTGGAGCCCTTCTTAGGAGCAGGTGCAGACTTGGGCTCGACCATGATGCACAAGAAAAAGATCAGAGCTCTATAAAGAGAATAATAATCCTGCAGCTCCCAGTGCGGCTGTATTTATAGCCCGGCCATGCTAATGAGCACTGCTGTCAGATCACTGTTCTATTGGGTGGGAAACTCATGTGACTAAAGATTGTAGACACCGCCCACTACAGCTCATTGGTTTCCACAAATCTCTTCCCTATTGGCTGATTGAGATCTAGCTGATAAAGGAGGGGCGGAGCTAACTGATTAACAAAGAACACGAGTGTGACCGGATCACAGCAACCGCTCACCCCATATAGGACGGTATACAGCACTATATGGTGACATATGTTGTGTAACCATAGAGGGCTGTATGCAGGACTGTGCACCTCCTTATACTGCTGTCTACCTTCATATAGTGCTATAATCCTCCATATAGTGCTGTGTACCTCCATATACTGCTACATATAATCTGCAAGCACTAAATCCTCTGTTATACTAGGTTAGCACAGTGGGTGCAGTATAATGTCCTATATACCTCCATAAAGTGCTGTATTCGCTCACAGTTGTATAACTCCATACAGTACTGTTATATAGGAAATAATGCTGTAAACCCTCCATATAGAGGTGTGTACTCATTATTGATTGTGTTATCCCCATAAAGTGCAGTAAACGCCCTTTATAGAGCTGTATACCCTCCGTCCAAATAAGGACTATTAAAATGATTTATAAAGTCTCCCATCAGAGGCGACTGTGGAGGGAATAACTGACAGGACGTGATGAGATTCTGATCTAGAATTTCCTGCTAATTGTAGGATATTCTCCGCTGGTGTTTTTCCATTTAATGATGCATTAAGGCTGCCTTCACATTTGCGTATGTGAACGCAGCTTATGCTGCAGTCCCATACGCATTCAAACGCATGCGCACTGCGTTCCTATGTTCAATATAGGAACGCATAGTGCCTGCGTTTGGCAGCGTTTGCTGCGTTCGGGTGCGGATGCGGACCATATGTGCTCCTTTCGGTGTCCCGCGTCCGCACCCGGGACGCAGCATGTCGCGTCCCTGGTGCGGGCGAGAGTGTGCGATTTGTGCGCAGGCATCCGCATGCGCACAGATCACTAATGGTGGGCAATGAGAGTGCATGGCGGTCTGCAAACATCTGCAGACCGCCGTGCGCTCCATTATAAACATAGGGGCCGCGGTCTGCATGCAGATGCTTGCAGATGCATCTGCAAAACGCTGCAGATGCATCTGCAAGTCTGAAGGCAGCCTCATACACAGAATATGAAGACCCTATCTCAGAGCTGGATGTGGCTCGTGATCCTCTCAGAGCTGGATGTGGCTCTCAAGGTCAGAAAGATCAGGATCCTCTGTGGCACCATAAAGGCCACTTCAGACACACAGATATCTGAGTCCAATATCTGAACAGATCTCTGGTTGCAGTGAAATCATGGATACATTGCTCAATTTTGTGGCTGTGTACAACAGATATTGGACTCAGATATCTGTGTGTGTGAAGTGGCCTTCAGAAAACATGTCTGCAAGGATCCCACTTTGTTTCACCACAGAACTGGAGAAGACTAATTTATGTGTCCATGATGTTGTGCAGGTTTTGATACTATACTCTTCCATTTTCTGGAGACTGTATGAGTGCATAGATTAATTTTTAATTACAATAATTATATTCATTGCAGCTGCCATAAAGCATATGCCCCCTTCTTCCCCCAGGGTACCCGGTCTCGGGCCATTTCTTCTCGGATTGGGGGTTTCTTTTGTCACGGGCGGCCGATGCCCGTTTCTGGTCCCTGGGGTCACTTTTAAAAAGGAGGGGGGGAGGGGTATTTACAAGGGGTAATGTCTCGTGATGCCACCTACGGTTCCCGGTAATAATACTGGCGTTGCTTGCAGACGGAGTGGGGTCCCCGGGGCAGTAGTGGTGAATAGGGATTTACACTGGGAGGCAGTTTAGTCAGCGGCCCTGTCACAGTCTTAATCAAGGAATAAGTGTGCGGCTCCTCAGGCAAATGAAAATACGTCACACAGTCTTTAGCTCTGTAGGGGTTTTACTGGCAGACTTCAGGCAGCTTACAGGTGTTACAGTCTTAGGCTGGGTTCACATTTGCGGACCCCTCTGCAGCGTTCTGCAGAGGGGATCCGCAATGTGTCCGCAGCGGCCGCCAGCACCTACCTTTATAATGGGAGCTCATGGTGCTGCGCTTGACAGCGCATGACCGTGCGCACCTATTCACTCCCAAATGTGATCTGTGCGCATGCGGACGCCTGCGTACAGATCACACAGTCTCGTCCGCACCAGGAATGCAACATGTCGCGTCCCTGGTGCGGACGAGACTGTGTGATCTGTACGCAGGCGTCCGCCTGCGCACAGATCACATATGGGAGTGAATGGGTGCGCACGGTCCTGCGCTGTCAAGCGCAGCACCGTGCGCTCCCATTATAAAGATAGGAGCTGGCGGCCGCTGCGGTCACATTGCGGATCCCCTCTGCAGAACGCTGCAGAGGGGTCCGCAAATGTGAACCCAGCCTTAGCGGGTTCTGCTGGCCAGGGGAATTCACCAGAGGACAGGAATATCACTCTTGGGACCCTCGATGGTGTGCCTGCCATTTCCTTTCTCTTGTGCTTTGTAAACAAAAGTCGGACTCAATCTTTATTATAAAGAACTGACGTAGTCCACAACAAAAGTCCCACGACGCTTGATCGCCTCCAATGTAGTCCACATTGAAGGTCCCATGAAGCTCAATCATCTCTGCTTAATCCAGAGACTGCAACAAAGGATCAAGTGCCCTATTCCTACAGTGTCTGGGGTCAGAGTTAAGGTGCACTGTATGGCAATGATCTGTCATAGAGTGCACCATGACTATGAGCTCAGAGACTACAATAAGAGGACACTTGATCCCTTGTTGAACCCATCCATCCACCCATCATTCACGCATGCACCCATCCATCCACCCATCATTCACGCATGCACCCATCCACGCATGCACACATTCATTCATCCATGCACACATCTATACATGCACACATCCTTGCATGCACACATCCATTCATGTAATATCCATGCATCCTCCCATCCATGCATACATGCATCCATGCATGCACACATCCACACATGTACACATTTACGTATGCCCTCATCCATCCATGCACACGTCTATACATGCACATTCCATCCATGCACGCACACATCCATGCACACATCCTTGCATGCACACACACATCTATGTATGCACCCACCCATTCATACTTACCTCACTCATGATCCACTGTTGAGGAGGAGGAGCCCGGGAGAGGCCCACACTGGAGCAGAGGAGGCTGGCCGGCGATTGCACTGGTGGGTGCAGCCCGCTGGGAGGTGTGAGGGGGGGGGGATGGGGGTTAGCTGATAAAAGAGGGGTCTGACTGGCCCCATGATCTCTATGTACGCCGCTGACTCTGACCCATGATCTCTATGTACGATCCCATCCCTGACTGGGCCCCACGATCTCTATGTACGCCGAGACCTCCAACTGCAGGTCACTTTTTCTGTATGGAGGATGATATTGGGGATCGGGTTTGTATCTGATGATCGCTGTGTGGCTGCTGTCATTTCTGTAGGATCTATAGTCTCATCGTACAATGATTTTCATTTGCCGCATGTTTGTAAGGAAAACTGGCATCATAAAGCAGATTTATGTAGGTGGAACTTTTGGTTTAACCCTAAAACTATATTTGTGACTGACATCTCAACTGAATGGAGGGAAGTGGCGAAACGGCAGCATATAGTCCTCCGCACTGTGTAGGGATTGTAGCTCCCGGGATCAGTCTGCAGACAGTGAGGAGGACGCGGTCACCAGCAGGATCACCTACGTATCATGGCGGCATCTCTCGGGTCCCCATTATTGATACGAGGCTGCGCCGCTCTCCTCCCGCTCCCATCATTTACCATCTACATGTGGATACAGATTGTGATATTCTGGCGGCTCCTGATCCCGTGTAATGAACCGTCCGGAGCACCGAGCTGACCGCGATCTCCTGAGCTGATCACATCAGAGCTTGTACTATAGAGAGCGGATACTGCGCCACTAATCCGGGGATCTGGAGCCTCCTGTGCGGGATGAAAGAAAGCTCCGCCTTACAGTCCCTTAACCATTTTGTGTCCGGTGTTTATCGCCGTTTCTCCTTTACAGACTGGCAAATACGGAGGAAGTAAAGCGCTGTACTGAGGATACACTGTATGGGTGAGTGCAGAGATATATTGTACATAAATCTGTGTATGGTGATTAATGAAGAAGGCACCGAGAAGAATTGGTATTTTTTATTTGCAGGGATTCGTCTGGATGTATGCAGCATTGCGGTGTATAAACCACATCTGAGGAGAAGCTCCTGCCGCGGGAGATCGGCCCTGGGCTCAGATCACTGCAGTCTGTAGGGGCGGCCGGGAACAGAGCAGGCAGTAGAGGGTTAACAATTTGTCGTGAATCACTATGTGGGCAGAGCCAGAGTCTTCCCGAGTGCTGATTGGCTGATTACTGAATATGAAATTCCCGCCCAATGGCTGAGAGCTTCCATCTCTTTGTTCTGTGTAACACGCGGTGTCAGGCGGGAGGTGGCGGGAGATCTGCTCCTGTCACCTGGGAGTGACTGTATGATAGGTTTATGGTGAATTCAGCGCTATATTGTGGTGTATAACACGATATGGAAGTAAACAGCCCTGTGTGAGGGTATATAGCACCATCAAGATGTATAAAGCACTTTATTAGCAGTGGGCTGCACTATATGGTAATGAAACACTGGATTGTGTACAAAAAGAGGCGGTTTAGAAAACTGAGAATACAGCACTACACTGGGAGTATAAAGCTCTGTATGACAGTATGTAATAGATTGGGGCTGCACAGTGCTATATGGGGGTATACAGCACAACATGGAGATACAGCATTGTATGGAGACTAGACAGCTGTATATATGGTTTACTGTAATGAAGCGTGTGACTGTATATAACAGCAGCTCAGGAATTATCCATTACCACAGTCAGTTTCTATTTACCCAATAATCGAAGCCTGAAAAGAAGGAACCCAACCCCCCACCGGGCGAAGTCATCCGATGAGCGGACCAGAAGGAGAACTGATGATGGCCTCATGTGTTTTACTCTGAGCGCTGTATGTGACAAGTCTATGTATTATCTGTTGCGCTATACACAGCGGCTCATCCCTGTATTGTGTGATTAGTGACGATGTGCAGATCTGCTGCTCTGTGTATTGTAGATTCCTCCATCTGCGCTTTCTGCTCCAGTGAAGGTGACGTCAGTGTCCGCAGAGCCGCAGCTCATTGGTGTTTGCTCAACTTCCTTCCCCATTGGCAGCTTCAGATCCATCCAATGACATGAGAAAAGGGCGGGGCATAAGCTTATAAAAGGTCACAGCAGCCTCACTTGTCACTGTATTTTGAGCACGTCAGTGTTTCTATTGCGATCATGTCTGGACGCGGCAAACAAGGAGGCAAAGTCCGAGCTAAGGCAAAGACCCGCTCATCCCGGGCAGGACTGCAGTTCCCGGTCGGTCGTGTGCACAGGCTTCTCCGTAAGGGCAATTATGCGGAGAGAGTGGGCGCCGGCGCTCCGGTGTATCTGGCCGCTGTGCTCGAGTATCTGACTGCTGAGATCCTGGAATTGGCCGGCAATGCTGCCCGGGACAACAAGAAGACCCGCATCATCCCCCGTCACCTGCAGCTGGCTGTGCGCAATGACGAGGAGCTGAACAGGCTGCTGGGTGGGGTGACCATTGCCCAGGGAGGCGTCCTGCCCAACATCCAGGCCGTGCTGCTGCCCAAGAAGACCGAGAGCAGCAAGAAGAGCAAGTGATCGCCTCATCCCACATCTGTCCTACAACCAAAGGCTCTTCTAAGAGCCACCACTTCCTCCTCATCAGAGCTGGGACCTCTTATAGAAGAACATACCGTATATCACGCTATATAATATAAAGATCAAACACATGTGGAAGAGTGGGTGCTGTAAAGATGTTTCGCCTATTAGCTGTATATTAACTTGGCTTGTATATACATCTGCTCCATCATCTGAGCACAAATCTATCGCCACCATGTATCTGAAGAGCTGATTACTTCGCAGTATCTGTCCTCGATTCGCCGCCTTTCATTCTGCGGTTAGTAGATGTTTGCTTGTTATCACATGTGTGTGTCGTCATTGATCTATTCAGTGGTGATCTGATCCTTCTCTACACATTCCGGAAGTTTTTCTCTTTAACCCAATTCGTGTCCCACCTGGGATCTCTGTGGTGTCAGTGGATCTCGCCACAACTACAAGTCATCTGTTTTCCCAGGAGCCTGATGTGGGCGCTGCCGGGGTCTGGGGAGGACGATGTCGCCTCATCTATTTAGCGCTGGAGACGGTGTATACATGTGGGGCAGTTATCTGCAGACCCCCGGCCACTCAGGAGTTAAATAGAGGTGGAAACACTTGTATCGTGTATTAGTTGGATGATATTTGTCATTTGCTGATCACAGACCTGTTGGTTATTGTGAATCTCCCGCTCAGTCGGTTATTACCGGCTCCTCCTCCCTGTTCTCTACTGGATCACAAACCTCTTGGAATTAATCTTTATATTGCAGGATTAAGCTGCTGATTCGTGAGATTTGTTAGGTTATTAAATAATCGTGAAATGTCACTGATCGGTTTCCTGGCCAGTATATCAGGGTTCACAATACTGATAACAAATCTGCCAAGAGGAGGAAATCTAATCACCTCCAGGTCATACGGACACGGCCTAGATCTGGATGACAGGACACCGCAGCATCATCCCGGGTTATACTGCAGACAGCGGACACTGCTGCCCTAACCCGAGACACAGAGACTCCTGTATGGAGAAGAGACAGATCACTGACCATCCGGAGACCGAGAGTTATAGGAACAAAGAACAAGAAGCCATCACTGAGCGGGAAATTCACATCCCTTCTATCTCCGCCCACACATGGGATCATATTAATCACAATATCACATCTGTTGTTCCTCACATGTGACTCTTCAGTTTCCCCACAATTCTGGATTTCTAAATCCATATAATCCCTGGTGTATATGGCACTAGAGTATATAATCTGCAGAAATACAAAGACAATTTACTTAAAAAAGAGATACCAAACCCCAACAATAAGACATTGTTATATATCACTTTATCCTAAACTACAATCTGTTCAGATCAGGATGGATTATTCTGTTTAATGAATATTCGTAGAAACATTGTATTCCATGAATATGAGGCCACAATGTATCAGGCGCCATTACCAATGTACAGCTCAACAGTTTATAATAAATCACTGAGAAAGTGCAGATTGGAGCTGAGAACATCACTGAGCCCTGAAAAGAACCAATTCCACCCATCAGGAGCACAATGTCCCTTATTAGATGTCTGACTACTACTCTCATCATCTACATGGATTCTCATTTCATTATCCCTCTAATCACCTGACCAGTGATATGATCTGAGCCTGGAAACACAGAGGCTGTAACAGAAATGGCTGTCAGTGCAGTGTAACCACATATTCCTCAGACACTAGTGGGAACACAGAGAAGAGATCACAGTAATAGATTTATTTATCTGACCCCAACATATTTCACCGCACTTCATAGTAAAGCAGAGAGAGACACATACTGTACTAGAAAGACATTACAGAGTACAGGGGGTATCAGATGTTGTGTTTCTGCTTTGTGGAGCGTTGTGCACTTGTAGAATTTTATTATTATTTATTAATAGAGCATCATTGATTCCTCAGGGCTGTACATGAGAAAGGGTTACAATCAAACAAGTTAAGAAGACAATGAACAAACTAACAGTGACAGATTGATACAGAGGACCCTGCCCTTGCAGACTTACATTCAACAGGTCTATGGGAAGGGGAACAGTAGGTTGGATCTTCTCGGGTGGTAGTGGTGGAGCGCCAGTCCAGTGATGGTAAGGTGGCACTATGGTCATTGCAGGTTGTAGGCTGTTCTGAAGAAATTGGTTTTCAGGTTCCGAGTGTGGAGGACAGTCCGGACGTTTTGAGGTGCAGAATTCCAGAGGATGGGGGATGCTCGGGCGAAGTCTTGCAGGCGGTTAGATGAGGAACGTAAAAATATGGAGGAAAGGAGGAGGTCTTGGGAGGATCGGAGATTGCAAGTTGGATGATATCAGGAGATTAGTTCAGAGATGTATGAGGGGGCAGATTGAGGATGGATTTGTAACAGAGCAGAGAGCACAACAGCACAGGGGGAGGAGAGGAGGATTATTGGCTTGGAGCGCAGCAGGGAAGGAGCAGATGTCATAAATCAGAATCGTGTATTCACTTCGGTGTCAGTGATAGAAGATGTGTCTGGTGGGGGATCACTGCGACGTAAGGACTGAAGCACCAGTGTAATCAGGAGTGTGAGGGATGGTGGGACAATGCTGTACAGACACATCGGCGGCTCCTGCTGTGGAGTCCCGTGTATATATTCCCTCTGCCCTATACACAGCCTCACAAGTGTTAACTGCAGGGACCTCGCCCCGCTGATGAAGGGCGGAGCTACAGAGAGGGGCTCAGTCCTATTCTAAACGATGATTTGTCGTTGCCGTCACATACTATTGGCGGGCCTATGTTATTTTACGAATATAGCCAATAGAGTGTAGGGGGCGTGTCTCACACGGACCAATGAGGAGCAGTCCAGGACCATAAATATCCTGCTCTGCCCGCTGTTGTTATCATTTCTGTTCTCTTGTATCCAGAGCTATGGCCAGAACTAAGCAGACCGCTCGTAAATCCACCGGAGGGAAAGCTCCCCGCAAGCAGCTGGCCACTAAGGCCGCCAGGAAGAGCGCTCCCGCCACCGGAGGAGTGAAGAAGCCTCACCGCTACCGGCCAGGCACAGTCGCTCTCCGTGAGATCCGCCGTTACCAGAAGTCCACCGAGCTGCTGATCCGTAAGCTTCCCTTCCAGCGTCTGGTGAGAGAGATCGCCCAGGACTTCAAGACCGATCTCCGCTTCCAGAGCTCGGCAGTCATGGCCCTGCAGGAGGCCAGCGAGGCTTATCTGGTGGGGCTGTTTGAGGACACCAATCTGTGCGCCATCCACGCCAAGAGGGTCACCATCATGCCCAAAGACATCCAGCTGGCCCGCCGCATCCGCGGGGAGAGAGCTTAGATCTGTCCTACACCCGAGTACAACACAAAGGCTCTTTTCAGAGCCACCAAATTCTCTATAGATGAGGGATTCCTGTCTTTGTATTTCTGCCTTGATTCTCTTGTGTCCATCATCGTCTGATGCTGTGCTCAATATGTTGGTGGATGGCTGGGAAATGTATCATCTTCGTCCTGTCCCAAGTATATGATGGTGATGTGGTTCTGCACATGTAGAGATCTCTTCCTCA
Organism: Allobates femoralis; assembly: GCA_033576535.1. NCBI lineage: Eukaryota > Metazoa > Chordata > Amphibia > Anura > Aromobatidae > Allobates > Allobates femoralis. The sequence goes on along the minus strand of JARQOC010000011.1, from coordinate 216,996,481 downwards.
TTTAATACCCGAATTCCGTTTGGTGTCGGCTCAGATCCTACCACCTAGTAAGCTCGATCTTTATAGATCACCACGGTTATGATCTGTTGGCTTTTGTGGTGAGGAGTTGCTGCCTTTACGCGCTGAAGAACTAAAACTACCAGTAGAGCCGGATCATCAGTATCCACGGTCACCGAGGAGTTAAACAGTGGAGGAAACCTTTCATCTGTGACTCCTGGGGGTGAAGCTTCAGGTCGATGTTCCTGCTTTGTTTTATAACAGACCCGCTGGTGGTTCTGAAATTCCCGCTCAGTCGCTGTTCATTGTTTTATTTTGCTTATAGAGGAGATCGCGTTCTGATCAATCCGGTCTGGGTCAGTTCCACTAGGGATACAGCACGGCCCATCCAGAGCATCCTCACCTGCACACTATGACTTACTCCTTGGTCGTCCAGTGGCGGATGAGCCGCCACATGTCCATTCATCCTGTTGCCTTACAAGGCGTTTTTATGATTAGAGGGCGTTCTGTCATTTACAATTCACAAAAATCTGATTAAGAAAATGATCATGTAGCGGATTGAACGGGTACATGTCGCGCCAGAAGTGTTAACTCTTCAGTATCCTCAGCATGTCCCCGACACTCAGAACATTGTTCCTATGATGAGTCACCATTTTTTGGGACATAAAGTGATCGAAATCCATCAACTAAACCATGATCGTAGTTTGGTCCCAGAAGCTTAATATCTCACAATATTCTCCAGTAACTACAATTTATAAGATACGGCAGCTGCACTGACAGCACAGCGGCCACATATCCCCCAGGGAGGGGTCAGATTAGTGATTATTTCTCCTCATATATAATTCGCTTGTGTGTCGTTAGTGCAGGATTTATATTGAGGTGATAGACGTTAACCGGAATCTTGAGAATCTGCTCCGGGACACACAGAAGCGGCCTCCATCTGACGGAGGTCACCGGCCTTATCAATCAGCCGCAGTGTGGAGGATTGCGGAGTAATAGCAGGAGTTCGGGGAGAGTCACAGAGAACAGGTATAACTGACACAATGAATGCAGGGACCGGTCTGCGGCTCTTCCAGAGTGAAAGCTCCGCGTTGATTCGGAGCACAAGGCTGGAGGAGGAAGAGGAGCCTGGATTAGGGGGAGACTTGTATTCAGACACTGAGGAGGATATCGGGGACATTCTGCTGCTGATGGGAGAGGATGGATTTAGTGATCGGTCACCCCCATCCCCCTCTGTAGCCTGGTAACAGGGGGGGGATGGGCTGTTCACTCTGTCAGCGCTGAGCGGCATTCTCTCTCTCTCTCTCTCTCTGCACTTTGTGCTTTTTGTTTTCCTGACAGTATTAACCCTTTGCTTCCTAGACCGGTGATGGCTCCTGATCGTTTACGTATTCAGGATTGTGATTTATTGCGGGGATTCAGCTCATTGTACCGAGGGGTGAAGTGGAGATTTGTCAGGGGAGCGGTCACCACTGAGAAATGAGTTGATTTGATGTCTCCACATTACAAGTATTAAAAGCGGGAAAATAGCAGTGGACGCTGCAGTGAGCGGGAGATTCAAACTCCCTAACGGCTCTGTGTTCAGCCAATCAGCAGAAGAGGCGGGGCTAATGTAGATTCAGTTAAACACGCCCAGAAATGTCACCTTAGCAGTTCTCTCTCTGGTCCGTCTTTAATCTATAGTAGAGCCACACACTCTAATGAATGACTGAATTCATTTTATTTATTGTTCCAAAATGTAGTGAAATTGATAGAATGCTACTTTCTCATTTTGTCTTGAATTTGTTTTTTATTAATGGGAAACTAAAATAAATTGTAACTCTAACAAATAGAAGAAAATAAGCGGTCTCACCATCTGGAACAGGGGCGTTGCTAGGGTCAAAAAACATCCAGGGCTCGGGCCCACTGAGCTGCATTTTTCGGAATAAATTTAAATAAAACCCACATCACAGCAGTGCGGGTGGCTTCCTTCCCTTCCAGCGTATATTACATAGTTTCCCATCAGTGTAAGCATTAAAGACTGCCGCCAATATACACATTAGAGACTGCCGCCAATATACACATTAGAGACTGCCTCCAATAAACACATTAGAGACTGGCAGCTGTATACACATTAGAGACTGCTGGCTCTTTATCTTGTATATATACAGCCCTATCTACTATATAATTATCTAAGCACTTCCTGCGTCTGTCGCCGAAATTGCGCGCCAGACACAGGCCGCTACTGTGGAGGAGCGGGAGGGGGGGAGGGAGCGGAGTATCGCCATATACCATAGTGCTGCTATACATGTACTGTAATGTACCGCCATATAATATAGTGCTGCTATACATGTGCTATAAAATGCCAACATATACTATAGTGCACCTCTACATATACTGTAATATACTGCCATTTACTGTAGTGCTGCTATACATGTGCTGTAATATCGCCATATACCATAGCGCTGCTATACATGTACTGTAATGTACCGCCATATGCTATAGTGCTGCTATACATGTGCTATAAAATACCACCATATGCTATAGTGCACCTGTACATATACTGTAATATACTGCCATATACTATAGTGCTGCTATACATGTGCTATACTGTACCGCCATATACTATAGTGTTACTTTACATGTACTGTAATGTACCCCCATATACCATAGTGCTGCTATACATGTGCTGTAATGTATCGCCATATACTATAGCTCTGCTATACATGTAATGTAATGTACCACCATATACCATAGCGCTGCTATACATGTACTGTAATGTACCGCCATATACCATAGTGCTGCTATACATGTCCGCCATAAACTATAGTGCTGCTACACATGCACTGTAATGTACCACCATATACCATAGTCACTCACAATGACTTAACAAGTTCTGTCAGTCACAATATGTCAACTACATAAATATTCCAGAATACTCGATGCGTTAGAATCGGGCCACCATCTAGTACTGTATATTGAGGTCAAACCTATATACTTACAGTATATACAGACACACTAACACAGAATGTACTGTGGACCTGTATATAAAGTATTGTGCTGTGTAGAGACAACCAGCCACACACAAGCACAGCCCCAAACAGCCAACCACACAGCGACACACACACAGCCAGCCACACACAGCCAGCCACACACACAGCCAGCCACAGCCACACATAGACATATAGCCATACACACAGTCAGCCAGCCACACAGCCCCAGCCACATAGCCACACACAGCTACATAGCCACACAGCCAGCCAAAGCCACACACAGACACACAGTCAGCCACACAGTCAGTCCCAGCCACACACAGCCACAGCGCTCCAGGAACACACACATAGTCAGCCACACACAGCCAGCCATAGCCACACACTGCCAGCCACACCGTCATCCACAGCCACACACAACCACAGCCACACACAGACACATAGTCAGCCACACACAGTCAGGCACAGCGCCACATAGTCAGCCACAGACACACACAGCCCCAGCCACACGTAGACACACACAGACAGCCACACACAGACACATAGTCAGCCACACACAGCCAGCCACAGCCACACAGTCAGCCACAGACACAAAGCTACATGCAGTCACATAGTCAGCCATACACAGCCAGCCACAGCCAGATAGCCACACACAGCCCCAGCCACACACAGGCACACAGTCAGCCAGCCACACAGCCCCAGTCACACAGACACACAGTCAGCCACACAGACACACAGTCAGCCACACAGCCCGCCACAGCCACACACAAACACATAGTCACACAGCCACACAGTCAGTCCCAGCCACACACAGACACATAGTCAGCCACACACAGCCACACAGTCAGCCACAGACACAAATCCACATGCAGACACATAGTCAGCCATACACAGCCAGCCACAGCCAGATAGCCACACACAGCCCCAGCCACACACAGGCACACAGTCAGCCAGCCACACAGCCCCAGTCACACAGACACACAGTCAGACACACAGACACACAGTCAGCCACACAGCCCGCCACAGCCACACACAAACACATAGTCACACAGCCACACAGTCAGTCCCAGCCACACACAGCACCAGCCGCAACCACACAGCTCCAGCCACACACAGATACATAGTCAACCACACATAGCCACACAGTCAGCCCCAGCCACACACAGCCCCAGCCACACACAGACACATAGTCAGCCACACACAGACAGCCACACAGTTAGCCACAGACAGACACATAGTCAGCCATACACAGCCAGCCACAGCCAGATAGCTACACACAGCTCCAGCCACACAGCCCCAGCCACACACAGACACACAGTCAGCCAGCTACACAGACACACAGTCAGCCACACACAGCTACATAGCCACACAGCCCGCCACAGCCACACACAGACACATAGCAACACAGACACACAGTCAGCCACACACAGCCAACCACACAGAGCAAGCCACACAGTCAGCCACAGACACACACAGACACACAGTTAGCCACATAGCCCCAGCCACACACAGACAAATAGCCATACAGACACACAGTTAGCCACACACAGCCAGCCACACAGTCAGCCCCAGCTGCACACAGCCCCAGACACACGCAGACACACAGTCAGCCACACACAGCCAGCCACACCGCCACACAGACACAGCTAGCCACATAGCCACACTGTCAGACACACACAGCACCACAGCCACACACAGCCAGCCACAGCCACACAGATACACAGTCATCCACAGACACACACAGCCACACACACACATAGTCAGCCACACACAGCCAGCCTCCACCACACAGCCACACAGTCAGCCACAGACACAAAGCCACATAGCCACAAAGTCAGCCACAGGCACACACAGTCACAGCCACACGCAGAACAAAGTCAGCCACACACAGCCAGCCACAAAGAAACATAGTCAGCCACAGACACACACAGCCACACACACACACACACACACACACACACACACACACACAGTCAGCCACACACAGCCAGATAAGCCACACACAGCCAGCCACACAGTCAGCCCCAGCTGCACACAGCCCCAGCTGCACACAGCCCCAGACACACGCAGACACATAGTCAGCCACACACAGCCAGCCACACAGACACAGTCAGCCACATAGCCACACTGTCAGACACACACAGCCAGCCACAGCCACACAGATACACAGTCACCCACAGACACACACAGCCACACACACACATAGTCAGCCACACACAGCCAGCCTCCACCACACAGCCACACAGTCAGCCACAGACACAAAGCCACATAGCCACAAAGTCAGCCACAAGCACACACATTCACAGCCACACGCAGAACAAAGTCAGCCACACACAGCCACACAGCCAGCCACAAAGAAACATAGTCAGCCACAGACACACACAGCCACACACACACACACATAGTCAGCCACACACAGCCAGATAAGCCACACACACACAACTCACCACCAGCAGCTGCAGCAGCTCATCTTGCTGGCTCCCGCACTGTGGAACAATCCGAGGCCCACAGAGGAGGTGAAGGAGCATGGCCTGGAGGAAATTGGGAACCACCCCCTCACCTCTCCTCCCGCCCCTTCTCCTGTCAGTCTCCTCGGGCCCTCACAGACACAGCTGTCAGAGGAGAGCAGTCATGGCCCCTGCTGCTCTCTCCTGACATGTTTATAACTTGACTGCACAGCCGCCGCTGCTCCCAGTTGTCAGTCCGGGCCTGGACTCACAACAAACAGGGCTGCAGGAGCACGGCACCATATTATCTGCCTGCAGGGGGCAGCGCTGCGCTGCCGTCCCCTGTCTTCAGAAGCTTACGCCGCCTGAGCAGAGTGCTCATAGTGGCTCATTAATGATGAGGCCCTGCCGCCGGTGAGATTCGGGACTCTATGCGTAAGAATCGGGGCTGCAGCCCCGATTCTTAATGCATAGCGACGTCCCTGATCTGGAGATAGTTCCATTTATTATATCTGTCCTGCCAGCTTCACAGCAGGATGATCAAAGCGGGAAGAGGGAGTGAGGAGCCAATTGATAACGGCTTGCCGTTTCGCGGGGTCACTGCTTCGACCCGTTGAAGCAATAACCCCATGAAATGGCAAGCCATTGTCCGACTCCTCACTCCCTCTCCCCGATTTGATCATCCTGCTGTGAAGCTGGCAGGACAGATCTAAAGGCCACTTTACACACACCAACTTATCTGTCCAACTTCTGACCAACTTACTGGTTGCAGTGAAATCATGGACACATTGCTCCATTTTGTGGCTGTGTACAAATGGAACAAGGGCAGCACGGTGGCTCAAGTGGTTAGCACTGTAGCCTTTGCAGCGCTGGGGTCTTGAGGTCCTGGGTTCAATTCCCACCAAGGACACTAAGGACAACATCTGCAAGGAGTTTGTATGTTCTCCCCGTGTTTGCGTGGGTTTCCTCCGGGCACTCTGGTTTCCTCCCACATTGTAAAGACATACTGATAGGATGTTTAGATTGTGAGCTCCCAAGAGAGACAGCATTACTCATGTGTGTAAAGTGCTATGGAATCAATAGCGCTATATAAATGAATAAATATTATTATATTATATAATGTTTCCATGATTTCACAGCAACCAGTATGTTGGTCAGAAGTTGGACAGATAAGTTGGTGTGTGTAAAGTGGCCATCATAAACAGAACTATCTCCAGAAAGTGAGTGCAGCTTATTTTCTTCTATTTGTTGGAGCAAGGATGTTTAACTGTTAAGTGAGCAACACCATATTCAGGTGGCCTCATATATCCACTAACAGGACTATATGGAGTTATGGACCTTCACTCTTACTGGGGAAGGGGGGGAATGGGCTGTGTATATGGCAGGCAAAATGTACTATATGGTCCTACACTCTTGCTGTGCTGTGTGTATGGCGTGTACTATGTGGGCCTATAGTCTTACTGTGGCTGGGCTGTGTATATAGTGTGTACTATATGGACCTACTACTGGCATACAGAGGAACTGGGGCCTACATGTGATGCATGAGTATTTGGAGCCCACTGGGACGGGGTACTCGGTACCGGACTCAGGGCCGTATTTCCCATTAGGCACCCATAGGCACGTGCCTAGGGCGCCAGGTGTCAAGGGGTGGCACCAGGGGCAAGTAAAAAAATGTGTTTTTTTTTTTTTTTTTTTTTTTTTTTTTTTTTAAATCCCCCTCCCTCCTCCAAACTCTTTATTAAATCCGGAGTGTTTTTGGAGGAGGGAGGGGGCCGGGTGCGCAGCATTCACTTGCAATTGTGCATTTAAGGCACAATTGCAAATTAACGTGCGCGCCCCTGCACTTCCGGGGTCAGTGGAGTCCATTAGACTCCCCGCCCCGACATCCGGCCGCGTGCTGCTGCACAGTGCACAGCAGCGGGTGATAAATCATCACCACACTGCCGGGCAGCAGCGTCTGCAAAGCGCGGCAGAGGAGAAGAGCTCGTCACTGGATCTGCTGGGAGCGGGTAGCAGGTAAGGCGCTTTAGAGCCGAAGATAGCTCTGAAGAAGAGGAGGGGGACGGGAGGCCAAGGGGGAGAGCAGCATGGAGAAGAGGGGGCTACCGTAGGAAACAAGCTGAATATGACTTGAGGGAGGGGGAACGAGCAGAGTATGACATGGCGGAGGTGGGGAAGAGCAGACTGTGACATGGGGGAGGGGGGGAACGAGCAGTCTGTGACATGGGGAGGTGGGGACAAGCAGATGACATGGGGGAGGTGGGGTACGAGCAGGCTGTGACATGGGGAGGTGGGGGAACGAGCAGGACTGTGACATGGGGGAGGTGGGGAACGAGCAGACTGTGACATGGGGGAGGTGGGGGAACGAGCAGGCTGTGACATGGGGGAGGTGGGGGAACGAGCAGACTGTGACATGGGGGAGGTGGGGGAACGAGCAGACTGTGACATGGGGGAGACAAGTTACGGGGGTGGGAACGAGCAGGCTGTGACATGGGGGAGGTGGGGGAACGAGCAGGCTGTGACATGGGGGAGGTGGGGGAACGAGCAGACTGACATGGGGGAGGTGGGGGAACGAGCAGACTGATATGGGGGAGGTGGGGGAACGAGCAGGACTGTGACATGGGGGAGGTGGGGGAACGAGCAGACTGACATGGGGGAGGTGGGGGAACGAGCAGGCTGACATGGGGGAGGTGGGGGAACGAGCAGACTGTGGGCATGGGAGGGAGGGGGGGGGGAAACGAGACAGGTGTGAACGAGGTGGAAGGGGGGGGGGAACGAGCAGACTGTGACATGGGGGGAAACAGATTTGGGGAGGGGAACGAGCAGACTGTGACATGGGGGAGGTGGGGGAACGAGCAGACTGTGACATGGGGGAGGTGGGGGAACGAGCAGACTGACATGGGGGAGGTGGGGGAACGAGCAGACTGACATGGGGGAGGTGGGGGAACGAGCAGACTGATATGGGGGAGGTGGGGGAACGAGCAGACTGATATGGGAGAGGTGGGGGAACGAGCAGACTGACATGGGGGAGGTGGGGGAACGAGCAGACTGTGACATTGGGGGGGGGGTAAACGAGAAGACTGACATGGGGGAGGTGGGGGAACGAGCAGACTGTGACATGGGGGAGGGGTGAACGAGCAGACTGTGACATGGGGGAGGGGGGGAACAAGCAGGCTAGATCATATGGGTAGGGGGCAAATGAACAGATTGGGACATATGGGGGAGGAGGGGAACCAGCAGCCTGGGTTATGTGGAGGTGGTTGCCAGAGTGCCGGATGCCTGGTGCCATGATGCCTGGTGCTGCCAGGTAACTGGTTCTGCCGGTCGCCTGGTGCCGGAGACCGTGAGCCGCAGACGAAGAAGCTGCCGGGTGCCGGAGACCAGGAGCCGCAGAGGAAGAAGGTGCCTGGTGCTGCCGAGTGCCTTGTGCCAGAGACTGGGAGCCACAGAGGAAGAAGCTGCCAGGTACCTGGTGCTGGAGATCTGGAGCCACAGAGGAAGAAGCTGCCGGGTGCCTGGTGTCGGGCACCTGGTGCTGGAGACCAGGAGCTGCAGAGGAAGAAGCTACCGGGTGCCTGGTGCCAGGTACCTGGTGTCTGAGACCAGGAGCGATGGAGGAAGAAGCTGCCGGGTGCCGGAGAACGGGAGCCGCAGAGGAAGAAGCTGCCAGGATCTGTGATCAGGAGTGTGGAGTCAGGTAAGGCTCTGTTACAGCCGAAGATAGCAGCCCTGGAGGGACAGAATAGGATGGATAGATGGATGAATGGATGGGGCGGCCTGGAAGAGGGGGCAGAATGGGATGGATGGATGAGGCGGCCTGGAAGAGGGGGCAGAATGGGATGGATGGATGAGGCGGCCTGGAAGAGGGGGCAGAATGGGATGGATGGATGGGGCGGCCTGGAAGAGGGGGCAGAATGGGATGGATGGGGCGGCCTGGAAGAGGGAGCAGAATTAGATGGATGGATGGGGCGGCCTGGAAGAGGGAGCAGAATTGGATGGATGGGGTGGCCTGGAAAAGGGGGCAGAATGGGATGGATGAGGCGGCCTGGAAAAGGGGGCAGAATGGGATGGATGGATGGGGCGGCCTGGAAGAGGGGGCAGAACGGGATGGATGGGTGGGGGGGCGGCATGGAAAGGGGGCAGAAAATGGATGGATGGGGGAGAAGGTACATGCATGGATGGTCTGATGGGGGAGAAGGTACATGGATGGTTTGGTGGATGGGGGGATAGAGGGAGAAGGTACATGGATGGACGGGGAGGAGAAGCTACATGGAATGTGGGGGGGAGAAGCTACATAGAACATGGGGGAGAAGCTGCAAGGATGGGGGAGAAGCTATATGGATCATGGGGGAAAGCTACATGCATGAGGGATGGGGAGAGGCTGCGTGGAACATGGGAGGGGAGAGGCTGCGTGGAACATGGGAGAGGAGAGGCTGCGTGGAACATGGGAGGGGGATGGGGGAGGATGAGCTGCATGAGATGTATGGGGGAGGATAAGCAACATGGGATTCGGGGGAATGGGTGTGAGGATGAGCTGCATGGAACATATGGATGGAGGATGAGCTGCATGAAACATGGGGGGGTGAACAGTATGAGACATGTGGAAGGAGGATGAGCAGTATGGGACATTTAATCTGCATACACATTTATATAGGGAAAATAATGTTCTAGTGATGTATTGATGGTGGTTCTAATTATGTATTATTTATATCAATAAATGATGGCATCACCTGGACATGAAAAGATTCTGGCAAAAAAATATACATGAATAAAGAGATTAATTGCCGCGACACTGATCATGGTGTAAATTAACAAGCATATGGCTATGTGCAAGGCTATGTACAGCTAAGGTGGTATATATGACAATGAAACTCTCCCCCAGCCCAGTGGCTGTGACCTGACTCCATCTTGCTGTAGCCCCAGTCCACAGACACACTATACCAGCAGGTTTTAATTGCATCTCACAGACATAAAAATCCCAAACTAGCAATTGCATACCGCATGAAGCACTAGTGCGTTAGGACCCGGTAGGTAGAGAGCACTTTGTCGCAGTTACCGGGCTCTTCCCCAATGGCCATTGTTGAAGCTAAGACTCTCTTTTTTTCCTTATATTCTATAGCAGCATTTACTGTGTTTCATTGTCATATATACCACCTTAGCTGTACATAGCCTTGAACATAGCCATATGCTTGTTCATTTACACCATGATCAGTGTCGCGGCAATTAATCTCTTTATTCTAATTATGTATTATTGTATTGCTGGTGGTTCTGGTGATTTACTGACAGGGGTTATAGTGATGATGTATTGTATTGATGGAGGTTCTGGTGATGTATTGACTGGTTTTGGTGATATACTAATAGGGGTTCTAGTGATGTGTTATTGTATTGCTGGTGATTCTGGTGATGTAGTCATGTGGATGTTGTAATCTTTAAGTTAACAGACTTGATCCTAAAACATTATAGGGTAAGGGAGCTGGACTAAAAATACAGCTGAACGTCAGCCAAACAATTGACTAAAGCCCCCAATCACTCAGCTGGCAGCGAGCTTGGCCAACTTTAGTCTCGTGTATGGATGTCTAACTACTGTCTGAAGGCTACGGACACTGACATCTGTGAACCCCCAGAGTGCTGGAATTCAGATGAATGCAAATGAACAGCAATCCGTCCTTACACTGCCGTGCAGGAGTTCATTCCTTTTAGCATTTACTTGTTGCTTTTTCAGGTGGATATTGAGCTGATCTGCCTGAAAAATAAAATGCTGTGTCCACATACACTTAGTCTGACTGATCAGTGGGGGGGGGGGGGCGCGTCCTCTGAGAGTGCCCAGGGCGGCAGGAACTCTAAATATGGCCCTGACCGGACTGGGGTCCTGCTGGGGATGTCACGGAGGTCCTGGTCCGGACCGTGTCCTGTGTTCACACAAGTAAATGGGGGGTATTTACAAGGGATTAGGTTTGTTGTGACACCACCCACAGGTTGTGGTCAGTGAGGGGACCACCGCTGCTGCAGAACCTCCGGGGATGATGTTTGGCAGCTTTAGATGGAACGACTCCCCGCAGGTAGAGCCTGGTTCCCCGGGGCAGTGTAATTGACGTCTTTGATGGTTGTTATAGATGTTGCAGGAAAGGGGATGATAGTGGAGATGGTGTTGCTTGTGGGGAAGATCAGTGCTGGAGTGCAAGGATTACACAAACTCACGGTTTTTGCAGTTTTCCAAGTCTTTACTTTGCAGATGGTACAAGCAGAGTATTGTCCACGGAGTCTGTACCGGGGCCTGGTTGCTCTCACCCTGACCGGGTCCTTCGCTTCCCACTCCTGCACTTTGTGTGGCGCCCTGCTGCTGCCTTTAGCTGAACTGCTGGCCCTGTCTCCCTCACGGGTACCAATCTACTAGGCAACTTGAGTCTTCCGTGTCACTGACCCCTCCGTGTTGCTTTGTTATGGTACAGTGAAGATGGTGGACCTTCACTATTCCGGTGTTTACTGTCCTGTCTGTTTCAGGCACAGCATCGGATCCGGTATCCGTCCTAAGCGTTTCTCCGGGATGAGTTCAGGGTAACTTTTTGTCCCGGGTGTGTTCCTTTACTTCTCCTACTCCTTTCCTCACACCCTGGCCAGCCTGGAAGTTGACAGTGGACCATGGGTTGAGCTTAAGGCAGCTCCTTTTCTCCCAGGTCCTTTCCTCAGTCCTCTCAGGAACTGAACTAACTGCCACTTCCTCTCCACCCAGAATATCTAGGGATATGCTTGGAGGTGCTAGTGCAGTGTTAGTGTGGTGTGGGGTGCTAACCCTTTGTGTGTTTTCTGTGGCATTTTAACTCTTGGGGTGCCACATGTATACATCATTGGTGCATCTGTAGTAATGTATGTATCTGGGTGTCCATGCACATGGTGACGTTTGTGTATGGACACGTTTGTCTCCAGCTTTATCCGGACGCTCTGCTCAGTGAAGCAGTAGTGACACAGGACTCAGGCAGCTGTTATTGCCAAGTGTGCAAACCTCCCGCATGGCTGTGTCCCCCATGTCCGCTCTGCTTCCCTGAGAATGCGCAGTGCTCTCATGAAGCCGGGGTGCCGAAGCTCGTCTTGCGCTGGTGAAGCCGGCGTGCAGATCCTCGCCCTGTGCTGGTGAACTGCACCCCTCAGGATGCTCAAAACTACATTCAAGAAGATTATTCACCCCTCAGGTGCTTCACAGGAACTAAAGCAACGTGGAAGGAAAAAATGGACATTTTAATTTTTCTAACAAAAATGTTCTTTTAGCCTCAATTTTTTCATTTTCACATGGGCAACAGGATAAAATGGATCCTAAAATTTGTTGGGCAATTTCTCCTGAGTACACCGATACCTCATATGTGGTCATAAATCACTGTTTGGCGCACGGCAGGGCTCAGAAGGGAAGGAGCGCAGTTTGACTTTTGGAGCTAATTTTTCATTCAAAAAGGGAAATTGCGCTCCTTCCCTTCTGAGCCCTGCCGTGTGCCAAACAGTGATTTATGACCACATGTGAGATATCGGTGTGCTCAGGAGAAATTGCCCAACAAATTTTACGATCCATTTTATCCTGTTGCCCATGTGAAAATATAAAAAAAAAAATAGGCTAAAAGAATTTTTTTGTGACAAAAAAGTTCTCTTTCATTTTTACGGATCAATTTGTGAAACATCTGGGGGTTTAAAGTGCTCACCACTCATCTAGATAAGTTTCCTGGGGGGGTCTAGTTTCCAAAATGGAGTCACTTGTGGGGGAGCTCCAATGTTTAGGCACACAGGGGCTCTCCATACGCGACATGGTGTCCGCTAACAATTTGAGCAAACTGGGTAATAAAGGGGTTAATGCCAGCTTTTTTTATTGGCAGCTGGCACTAAGCCCGAGATTCATAATGTCGGGCCAATGTTATACCCGCCACTAGGAATCTCTAGTAAATAGTCAAAATATACACCACACAGAGAAAAATGTTTTTATTTGAAAAAAAACGCAATCAAAATTCGGACTCCATCTTTATTATAAAGATCCGACATAGTCCACAACGAAGGTCCCACAACGCTTGATCGCCTCTGCTTAATCCAGAGACTGCAACAAGGGATCAAGTGTCCTCTTCCTACAGTCTCTCGGGTCAGAGTTATGGTACACTGTATGGCAAAGATCTGTCATACAGTATTGTCATACAGTGTATGTGGGTGCTCATAACATTTATCACCTGACAGCTATATAGTGGTGCTTCCAATACCACACACTCCTCACTATGCATTGCCTAGATAAACTACTTTCCAACAATTAGGGCTCTTCCTGGACCTCTATATACCCTTCTATAAGTTCCCCTTACAGCACACCTATTTGGGTTGCTGCTCCAATTTACCTTTTGTTGTAGGCTGCACGCAAGCTGTCCTGCACACGGGCACCTCACCCCTCCTGCCAACGCACGTTTCAAGTTTGTACTCTTCCTCAGGGCTATATAGTTGTCAGGTGATAAATGTTATGAGCACCCACATACACTGTTATTGATATTAATGGAAAGGAATTTAATTACTGTAATATTGTGGTACTTTAACAGATGTATTAATATTTGTATAAAAATAAAAGTGAATATTTTTGACAGAGGTTGTAGTTTCATAAATCACCTGTGGGCCCTATGGGGAGGACGGACGGGAGATTTTGATATGAATTATTTTAAGGTAAAACCTACATTATTTGGACAGTTGCTGTTTATTACATCACATCACTGCCTGCATCCCACCAGCGGCTACATCTAATTTCACCCGTGGCTGCATCTCATCTCACCCACGGCTGCATCTCATCTCACCCGTGGCTGCATCTCATCTCACCCGTGGCTGCATCTCATCTCACCCGGGGCTGCATCTTCATCTCACCCGTGACCGCATCTTCATCTCATCCTGTGCCGCATCTTATCTCACCCATGGCTACATCTCATCTCACCCGTGGATGCATCTGCATCTTCATCTCACCCATGACCGCATCTTCATCTCATCCTGTGCCGCATCTTATCTCATCCTGTGCCGCATCTTATCTCATCCTGTGCCGCATCTCATCTCACTCGTGGCTGCATCTCATCTCACCTGTGGCTGCATCTCATCTCACCCGTGACCACATCTTCATCTCATCCTGTGCCGCATCTCATCTCATCCTGTGCCGCATCTCATCTCATCCTGTACCGCACCTCATCTCATTCTGTGCCGCATCTCATCTCATCCGTGGCTGCAACTCACCTCTTCCGTGACTGCATCTCACCCCTGCTACATCTCATCCCCGGCTGCCTCTCGCCTCTGGTTGCTTCCCATCCCTGGTTGCATCTCGCCCCTGGTTGTATCTTTCCCCTGTTTGCACCTCGCCCCTGGTTACACCTCGCCCCTGGTTACACCTCGCCCATGGCTCCCTCTTGCCCCTGGCTCCATCTTGCCCCTGGCTGCATCTCACCCCTGGATGTATCTCACCCCTGACGGCATCTCATCCCTGGCTTTTCTATGTCCATGGCTGCACCACTTCCCTAGATGTCTTCCATCCCCGGCTATACCCCACCCCTGGCTAAATCAAATCCATGGCTACATTCCATCCCAGGCTACACCCCACCCCTGACCGCACCCCGTCCTCGACCATCCCTCAGCCCTGTCTGCGACGCTTCCCTATCTACGATCCCCTATCCTCACTCTCTGTCACCCAACCCCAGGCAACTTCCACCCAACTCGCCCCCACAATGTTTCCCCTCCTTTTCACCCTCACCCCCATCCTACTTCACTTCCTTCTAATCCCGAACATCCCTCCACCCACCAAGGCTATAGTGATCTCCCCCTCCTTCCTACCCATCCATCTCACCTCCTTCTCCGAACTGTTCCTCCACACCCAGTCTTTCTTCTCCACGCACGCACGGCCACTACGCAAACTCTCCTGCTCCCGCCTTCTAACCCTCTCACTGCCTGGAGCACTGTAGAATGCCTGCTCGGTATGCAATAAACTCTCTTTCACCCACAACCTCTTCATCACCAACAAACTCAAATTCCTCGGCATTACCGAAACTTGGCTTACCCCCACCGACACAGCCCCCCCTACTGCACTCTCCTACGGCGGACTCACTCTTTCCACACACCCCGTCCAAGTAACACCCACGGTGGAGGTGTGGGTATACTCCTGTCCGACAGCTGCTCCTTCACCCCAACTACACCGGCTCCCTCCATCTCCTTCCCCTCCATCGAATTACACTCAGTCCGCATTTTCTCCCCATTCAACCTCCAGCTCGCTGTCATCTACCGCCCCCCGGGACCCACCGCCTCCTTTCTTGACCATTTCAACACTTGGCTTCTCCACTTCCTTTCCTTCGACATCCCCACCATCATCATGGGCGACCTCAACATCCCCATCGACACCCCCGACCCCGCCGCCTCCAGACTCCTATCACCGACCACCTCCTTTGACCTTTCCCAATGGTCCTCCTCAGCCACTCACAAAGACAGCCATACGCTTGACTTTATCATCACCCACCTCTGTTCCCTCACCTATCTCTCAAACTCGCCCCTCTTCCTATCTGACCACAATCTGTTAACTTTCTCCTCCCTCTTTCTCCCTACCTCGCCCCCCCCCCCTCCCCCTTCCGGAAACTCAATCACCCCCACAGAAACCTTAAATTTATTCATTTCAACTCACTCTCCCACTCCCTCCTCCCTCTCACAGACCTCGGCTCCTCACCCAACATCAACGCTGCTACCACCCTCTATAACTCCACAATAACTGCGGCTCTCGACCAGGCCCCATAACACACACCAAAACCCGCACACATGGGCAACCCTGGTTCACCTCTCTCACAAAAGAACTACGCTGAGCGTTAAGGGTAGCTGAACGGAGATCGAAGAAATCCCACTCCACGGCCCACCTCACCATGTACCAGCAATCCCTCTCCAACTTCAAGGACGCACGCACCGCCGCAAAGCAAACCTATTTCTCTTCTTTAACCCCTTCCCGACCTATGACGTTATACAACGTCATGGGCGGGTAAGGGGTGTTTGATGTGAGCTCTGGCGCGGCGCTCACATCAAACAGCCGACATCTCAGCTGATATTATCAGCTGAGATGTCGGGCTAACAGCTCCAATCGGATCTGGGATCCGATCGGCGCTGTTAACCCCTTGGATCCCGCTGTCAATCACTGACAGCAGGATCCAAGGCAGCCGCGGCGGGGAACACGCTGTTCCCCGCCTGCTCCAGAGATCCCGCAATACTATCGTGGGATCTCCGGCACTCACGTGACAGCCCGGGGTCCTGGCTAGACCCTGGATGCTGTCAGAGCAGGTCCGCGATTCTGGGAGATACAGATGAGCTGCAGCTCATCTGTATCTCCCAGAAACGATCGGACTGTGCTGCAAGGTGCCTATTAAAGAGGCAGTGTAAAAATAAGAATCAATGTTTTTAAAAATCTGTAAAAAAAAAAAATATATATAAAAGTTCAAATCACCCCCCTCTTCCCCAATCACAATAAAAGTATTAAAAAAAGAAAAAAAATACACATGTTTTGTACCGCCGCATTCAGAATCGCCTGATCTATCATCCTATTAATCCGTTAATGAGAGCCGTGAACTATGTAACGGAAAAAAGGGTCCAAATGCCAAAATTCTGTTTTTTTGGTAGCCACAACATTGCTATAAAATGCAATAACGGGCGATCCAAACTGCGGATCCCCCCAAAAATTGTATCATTAGAAACATTAGCTCAAGACGCAAAAAATAAACCATCACACAGCCCCAGATCCCACAAATTGAGAACGCTACGGGTCACAGAACATGGCGCAAAAAGTCTGTTTTTGCATTTTTTCAAACTTCTGAATTTTTTTTCACCACCTAGATACCAGTAAAGGTATACATGTTGGGTGTCTACAAACTTGGACCGATCTGAGGCATCACCCCGTCATGTCGGTTTTACCATATAGTTAACATGGTTACTAAAATACCCAAAAAACAAACGTGTCATTGCACTTTTTTTGCAATTTTACTGCATTTAGAATTTTTTTGCAATAATTTCCCTGTACACTATATGGTAAAATAAATGATTGCATATGAAAGTACAACTCATCCCGCAAAAAAAAAAGCCGCCATATGTCTATATTGACGGAAAAATAAAAAAGTTATGGCTCTTGGAAGCAGAGGAGCAAAAAACAAAAATGAAAAACGAAAAATTCCCGGGTCATGAAGGAATTCATTAACACACTATCCCGAAACCCCAAGCAACTAATCAAAGCCTTCAACTCTCTACTCCGTCCCCCAGCACCTCCTCCTTCCCCCCTCATCTCCGCCAAAGACTTTGCCACCTTCTTCAAACAAAAGATCGACAAAATTAGAGAAAGCTTTGGCCTAACGTCCCCCCGACCCACCCTCATCACCGCCCAACCCCCTTTGATCAAAGGAAGCTTCTCCAGCATGTCTGAAGATCAGCTCTTCTCCCTCCTGTCACGCTCTCACCTCATCACTTGCGCCCTCGACCCACTCCCCTCCCACCTCATCCCAAACCTCACCACAGTCCTCATCCCGGCCCTAAACCACCTCTTCAACCTATCACTCACTACCGGTGTCTTTCCTTCATCCTTCAAACATGCCTTGATCTCACCCATCCTCAAAAAACCTTCCCTTGACCCATCATCTGTCTCTAACTACCGCCCCATATCTCTTCTCCCTTTCGCATCCAAACTACTTGAACAACACGTCCATTCTGAACTGTCCTCCCACCTCTCCTCCTGCTCCCTCTTTGACCGCCTCCAATCCGGTTTCCGACCTCATCACTCCACTGAAACTGCCCTAACCAAAGTCACCAATTACCTACTGACCGCGAAGAGTAAACGACACTACTACATCCTCCTCCTCCTTGACCTTTCTGCCGCCTTTGACACTGTCGACCGCTCTCTCCTACTTCAAATCATAGAATCCCTTAGTATCACTGACCTCGCCCTCTCCTGGATCTCCTCATACCTTATGGACAGCACTTTCAGTGTCACCCACTCCCACACCTCTTCCTCGTCCTACCCCCTTACTGTCTGCGTTCCCCAGGGATCGGTTTTGGGATCACTACTCTTCTCCATCTACACCCTCGGCCTAGGTCAACTCATTGAGTCCCATGGCCTTCAGTACCATCTCTACGCCAACGGCACCCAGATCTACCTCTCTGGGCCCGATATCACCTCCCTTCTGTCTAAATTCCCCCAATGCCTGTCCGCCATCTCATCTTTCTTCTCTGCTTGCTTCTTTTTTTACCAAAACCTTTTCAAATGATTAGGAGGTAGTTTAGTTATTTAGGTGTACGAAAGATCTCTACCAACTTGGGGGATATTTAAAAAATGGAAACTTTATTAAATTTCTTTAAAATAGTGTGAAACCCATTACAAAAAAGCAAACAATATATACAAATATAAATACAATTTATCTGAACCATGACAGGATAATATCATATCAAGGACAATGCATAGAATGTTGCATTACTGTTGTGTTTGATTCTTTTCTCAGACACTATTTTTCTTACAAGATACAAAGAAATAAAAAAATAATAAAAAATACAAAATAAATAATACATTTATGGTGTTCTTATATAGTGGTCAATTGATGTCTCATTGACCCTATAGATAACAATCGGTGGTGTATTTTTTTATATCTCAATAGTGCAGAGTCAAACAGATTTTATTATACAGTGTAGTCAAACTTAACTCAACAAAAATGGAGAGAAGTTGACATCCTTGTGCCTTTCAGGATAGGTCCAGAAATGTGAACATTAAAATGAGGGATATTACTCCGGGCTTGACGCGTTTCGCCTCTATATTTTGGAAGAGGCTCATCAGAAGAGAAAGGAGCTGGCATACACAGTCTGCCTGTCACTGGAGTCTCGAGGGTAAAGTTATGGATTATGGACCTCACGAGAGACGTTCTCAATTGAAACACTGGGATTTAGATACCTCTTGCTTTTATTCCAGGTGACTACGTACTCCAGACCAGGATATTATATCCCAAGTGATAAATGGGAAAATAGAAGCATCCTGACAACATAAAGGTAGATAATCATCATCATCAGGTTAGGAGCTGGCTTTCATGTCCATTATATCCAGTGCAAACAGAGTTAAGTTTGACTACACTGTATAATAAAATCTGTTTGACTCTGCACTGTTGAGATATAAAAAAATACACCACCGATTGTTATCTATAGGGTCAATGAGACATCAATTGACCACTATATAAGAACACCATAAATGTATTATTTATTTTGTATTTTTTATTATTTTTTTATTTCTTTGTATCTTGTAAGAAAAATAGTGTCTGAGAAAAGAATCAAACACAACAGTAATGCAACATTCTATGCATTGTCCTTGATATGATATTATCCTGTCATGGTTCAGATAAATTGTATTTATATTTGTATATATTGTTTGCTTTTTTGTAATGGGTTTCACACTATTTTAAAGAAATTTAATAAAGTTTCGTTCTCTGCTTGCTTTCTCAAGATGAACATGGACAAAACAGAGTTCATCATCTTCCCACCCAGCCGCCCTCTACCGGACCTGTCCATCCTAGTCAATGACTACGCTCTCCCCAGTCTCCCAGACCAAGTGCCTTGGGGTTATTACTCACTCCTCCTTCTCCTTCAAGCCCCACATCCAAGCCCTCGCCACCTCCTGTCGACTCCAGCTCAGGAATATTTACCGGATCCGATCCTTCCTTAATCACGACACTGCTATGACTCTTGTTCACACCCTCATCATCTCCCAACTCGACTACTGCAACCTACTGCTCACCGGTCTTCCGACTTCCTCACTTGTACCCCTCCTCTCTATCCTAAACTCTGCTACCCGTCTAATCCACCTGCCCCCTTGCTACTCCCCTGTCTCCCCCCTCCGCCAAGCCCTTAACTGGCTCCCCACCCCCCAGAGACCTCGATTTAAAGTTCTAACCCTGACGTACAAAGCCATCCACAACCTGTCCCCCCCTTACATCTCCAACATGGTCTCCCGATACCTACCCGCACGCAACCTGCGCTCCTCCTCTCCTTCCCCCTTATCTCATTCTCTCACAACCGCATACAAGACTTCTCCCGCACCTCCACCATACTCTGGAACATCAGACACTCAGCACATCAGACACTCACCTACACTTGGAAGTTTCAAAAAGAACCTGAAAACTCATCTATTCCAACAAGCCTACAACCTACGATGAGACCCAGCGCCGCTCCACCACACGCTTGGCGCTTCCCCTCCTATTGTCTCATCTTTCTTCTCTGACTATAGACTGTGAGCCCTCATGGACAGGGTCCTCTCCCATCGTGTAACAGCAAGCCTTGATTGTTCATATGTTTATAAGTACTGAATTTGTCCTTGATCCCCCCCCCCCACTTCTTATGTAAAGCGCCATGGAATATATGCATATAATCCCAATCACATAATTAAAAAAAAACATGTGGGCTCCCACTGCATTTTCCATTGCCAGCTAAGGCCGGCTTCCCAACACGGTGAAATACGATCCAAGTCTGTCAGGGTAAACCTGACAGCCCCAGACCAGATTTAAGCCCCATAGTATGCTAAGGAGCCGGATGGAGTTGGATGGCAGCTATCTGTTATCCGGTTTCCGTCTGTCCGGGAGAATCCGGGAGGATTCAGATTTTTCTCCCAGACACAAAACTGCTACATGCAGCATTTTTGTGTCCGGGGGGAAAAAGCTGATCCTCCCAGATGCTCCTGGATCCTTCCGGTCCGGTGTGATCCGGCACCCCCTAATATGGGGTTCTATGATGCTGGATCGCACCGGAGCTGCACCTGGGAGACAGACGCTGGGTGCTGAAGCTCAGCGTTGCTTGGCGCTGAACTTCAGCACCACACAGCTGTCCCAGTTCAGGACTGTGAGCCACGGGGAGCAAGCCTCGGTCCTGAATTATCAGCAGCTGCGGCTGCAAATGAGCCATCCGGCTGCACACCGGACCGGAGGTCATAAATGGCCCTCCAGTTCTGTGTCCAGATCTGGTCCGGGGCTGTCAGGTTCACCCCTGACAGCCCCGAATCGGATCTTGCCATGGTGTGATCCCGGCCTGACCCAAGCAGCTACAGTCTGCTAACCCCTGCTGCTTGGTATTACCTTCACTGGCAATGGAAAATCCAGGGAAGCCCTTTTTTTAAAAGTGTTTTTTTACAAAGAAACTAACAAAAACAAATTACGTGGACTTCACCATATTTTCGTATGCTAGACAGATACAACAGGCAGGTACGGGCCTACAACTCCTAGCTGCCTAGTTGTACCCATCTGGGAACCAAAAATATAGGGAAGCCCTTTTATTTATATATTTCATGAATTTCATGAAGTAATTAAAAAGAAACGACGTAGGCTTCACCCTATTTTGGTGTCCAGTCAGGTACAACTAGGCAGCTGAAGGCTGGAATCCGTAGTGCAGGGTGGCCCAAGCATTCTGCCCCCCCCATCCTTCCCCCTGCTGTGAATTGCAAACTGCAGCCGCCCCAGAAAAATGTTGCGTTCCAACTCTTCCAGCAGCCCTGGTGTCGGGTGGCTCACTGGGTTATTACCCAGTGGGTTATTACCCAGCAAAGCTGGCCCTAAACTCATTATCAGCTGGCCCTAAGGCCGAAAACAGAACAAAACAAAACACATTAGGGACTCCATCTTTGTTCGACAAAAACCTCCCCCCTCCGAAGTAGTCCAAAGGAGTCTTCTTCTTCTTATAGCTCAGCTACATTTCTGGTACAGATGTGGCTGAGCAGCAGCCGTGGAGAAGTTCATCTGAGTTCATGCTGTTAAGCATGAACCCCGATGAACCCTGCGACGGCACCGCCGGCTTTTTGAAATAGCATCATTTAAAATAGCAAGCGGGAAAGCCAGCAGTGAAAAGACTTAACCCCGGCTTTCCCGTCCAATGCTTCCCTCCCCGCTGCCTTGGTCCCTCGCTTGGTGCTTCCCTCGACGCTGCCTGGTGCTTTGCTTCCACGACGACTCCCCACCCGATCCTAAGTTAGGACCGGACAGGGAGTGCAGCACCAGGGAGAGGGGAGCAAAGCACTTGGCGGAAGTGTGCGTCAGCTGATTGTTTAAAGATGTTGGCGGCTTATTACCGTCAGCTTTTAAACAATGTTTCACCCATTTCAGCCTTTTCCTCAGCCCCCAAACCTCTTTGTAGAGTGCAGCAGGAAATTACTGGCATTACTCGCATTTCCCATTGACTTACATTGAACTCGCTACTCCTAACGAGTAATTACAAGGAAACCCGGGAGTAACGAATAGCCCAAATACCGTACTATTCAGCGAGTACCGAATAGTAACAAGTATACTCGCTCTTCTCTAATATAATCACTTGTATACAAGGCTAAATAAACCAGAGAAAACAAAAAACATCTCCTTTAGCGTTTGTTCACATGTACTGTTGTGGCTTTTTATGCCCTTTTACAATTGGGAGGACCCTGAATCACAGATCTTGTAGGTCCCTCTGTCATACATCATTTTTAGTTAGCTATTCCACAGCACTTTACAAGGCCAGTACCAGTAGGTCCATTGATCTTTGACTTCAGAGGCCTCAAGTGGTCATGTAACGTACATTTTGCAGGGACCGGCTCTTACTTCGACATTTGTTAAGGAGGCTAACATGTAAGATTAGTTTGTCGATGATGAGTCCACTCATCCGACCTGTGAAACTGGCATGCATAGCCAGCATAGCAACACAGAGGAAGATTGATACTTAACACCAACACAGGTGCTAAAGGGTACTGGTTTGACCAGACTGAGAACTGGGTCAACTGTGCCCAGGAGCACCCCCACTGGGGAACAAGTAAGGGCATGTGGGCATTCAGCCACAGTCTGTAATTTTTTTTTACTGAAAGTCCTTTGCAAAAAATAAAACATTGTAAACTGTGGCATCTGCTATACCAAGTTGAGCAGAGGTCAAGCCAAACACATCCTGAGTGACCCGCCCCAAGGCCTTTAGGTGCTCAGTCCCGGGTATTGTGGTTCATGGGGGAATGTCATGGGGCCTGTTGCCCGGTCCCGTGGCCCTGGTGGTTGCTTAAAAAGGGGGTTCAAAGTCAATAGAAATAAAATAAAAGATGATTCGTGATGCCACCTACGGTTCCGGTAATGTTACCGGTGCTGCAGGACAGACTCCGGGGTGATAGTGGAGCAGCAAGATGGTTACGCTCCCTGTAGGTAAAGCGGGGTCCCCGGGGCAGTAGTGGAAGTTAAGGGTTGCGGACAGTCTATGTTATTGCAGCCCCTGATCCTGCTCTCATTAATCACACACACAGGGTTGTTGTTTCCGTACCTTTACTGATGTGATGAGCAAGGTGAAGTCCAGGGTACAGTCTGGGTGGTCTGGGAGCAGTTCAGGATCTCCACATCTGATGTGTTATGAGGCTTCCCCTTTGGTCTGTGTATGCATTAGTCCTGGGCTGTCTAAAGCTAGGCCCTAATCCTCTCTTGTGTCCTCACTTGTATGGCAGGCGGTGAGTGCCCTGCTGCTGGGCACTGCTATATTCGCTGCAGTTCCTGGCTCTGCTGGCTGTGCCCTAGGTGCTGCTGCGCCAGGAGACTTGAAATCCCCCTGGCCTCCGGTCTTTACTGCTGGGTTGACTGGACCCTTGCAGTCTCAAACTCCAGTGTCCGGGTTGTCGACGTTGCTCTTCTGGGGCAAACCGGTATGGCTTCACTCCCCCTGGCTAACTCGCCTCGCCTCCAACTCTCACTCTTGGGTCCCTGACGTTGGTCAGGCTCACTCACTGGCATGGGCCTAGCACGGTGCTGTCCACCAGGATGTCTTCCATAGTACTGCATAACTCCACCCCCAGGCCTGAATTTATAGGGGACCTTGCTTGAAGTCAGCAAGTAGAGCTCCCCTTTCAGGTCTGGGGTGGGAGGTGTGCGTAAGCTTACCTGATGTGGAAATCCTTACCTGCTCCAGGTAGTCCTGTGGCAATCGAATCGTGGGGTGCCACATGAGCACCATTGGTATATGTCATAACCACATTTCAGCCAAGCACTCAATTAGGTGGGCAGCACACCAGAGTACCAAATCTGTGTCTGCAGCTCAAACCACCGCCATGTTTCCCATGCTTTGTCTTTGCAATCTGCTATCTAGCAGGTGCTCATGCCTGCTTCCCACAAGGTGCATTTTCAAAGAGAAAGCCAGAAAACATCAACCTCACCCACTTAGTTGTCCAAGCTAAGCGTCAAGTTGTCCTTACTAGAGAGCTTGAAAAGGAAGCATAAATAAGCATAATAAATAGCATAAATAAAAGCATAAATAAGTAGCCATAGGCACAAATACTAAAATTGCACATTGCCAAATTGCTATCTTTGGAGATGTGGGAACATTTAGGCTTGTGGGAACAGAACCCTTACGTGATCTCTTTCCTGCGGCTGCCCCACGAAACTCGGCTTATGACCGCCACTTTTATAGACGGTGTGCTATCCACGACTTAAATAAGCGTGTGTGAAACAATATCAACAGCAGGGGCTTAACTACAATAGGTGCAGGGGTTGCGATCGCTCCCGGGCCCTGCAGCCTAGGGGGCCCCAAAAGTCCCTTTGGCCCATAGAAAAAGACTCATATTATTAAAGATTTGCAATAATTGGGGGCCCCGTTGGAGCATTCGCACCGGGGCCCCTGGGCCTGAAGTTACGCCACTGATCAACAGTGCTGTCCCCAACGCTGTAACTAGGAGGGCATATCCCATCAGACAACAAGATCTGTTGTGACATCATCTCGGAACGCCCACACTGATTAAGCGGGCCGGTCACCTGACCACCGACGGAAGAAGTTCTTGGAGCGGTTTCGTCTAGCTGCGTCTCTGCCAGCACCATCTGGACCTGAACCTCAGTTGTGTGGGGTATCCAGCACAATTCCCCCATGTGAGTGACCTGAATAACTATGCTAAAAAATCCCCCCTATCCTCATGGATCCTCACCATTGGCGCTCCATTTGTTCTTTTTTCTATGCAGCAGCAGGGACCCACCAACACAGCGCAGAAAGAGGCATCAGAACCGGTTGGGTGAGGATTATCCCAAGTTGCTCACAGGTGCATGGACTCAACCTTCCAACTGCCAGTACTACCGTTACACCAGTAAAAGGACCAAGAAACAACAAACCAGTGAGTCTGTCTGTTGCTTCGCACTACCTTCCTGCACCTTACATTGTTTGTACACCCACTACCCTGGGGACCTGCTCTGCCCGTGGGGAGCCGCTCCATCCCAGCTGCCCGTCCATCATCCCCAGGGGTTCTGCAGCAGTTGTGGCCACTAATAGCCACATACCACGGGTGACATCACAAATAACTCCCCTTTTCATCATCCCCTTTCCTACCAATCCAGAACCCCCTTTAACTGCTGCACCCAGGGCCACAAAACAGGGTCTCAACCCCTGTGACTCCCTGGAACTGTACGCTAGCCCGGTTCAAAGTACCCCATACCCTGGGGTGGGTGAAATGGTCAGAGAGGTAGGAGGAGAACCAGGAGAGACCGGTGTCCGTGAGCCCAATACAGCGGATTATAGAGAGGAGGAGCTGGTGATCCACCATATTGAATGCAGCAGCGAGATCTAGGAGGATCAGCAGAGAGTAGTGACCATTAGATTTAACTGTTAGTAGATGATTAGAGACTTTAATGAGGGCAGTTTCAGTAAAATGTAAAGAGCGGAAGCCGGATTGCAAAGGGTTAAGATGAGAATTGTCAGAGAGATCGTGGGTCATACGGGAGTGGACCAAGCGTTCCGGGAGTTTAGAGATGTAGGGGAGATTAGAGACAGGTCTGTAGTTAGCAGCAGAGTTCTGTTTGAGGGATGTTTTTTTTTAAATAATGGATGTATACTGGCATGTTTAATTGAGGATAGGAAAAAAACAGATGAGAGGGAAAGATTAAATATTTTAGTTAGGTGAGAAGTGACAGCTGGAGAGAGGGATAGAAGGAGATGTGAGAGAATAGGGTCACTGGTGCAGGTAGTAAGGCGAGAAGATGCAAGAAGCAGGGTGACTTCTTCCTCTGTGACCGGATCAAAGACCGAAAGTGAGTTGGATGAAGGGCAGGAGGGAAGAAAATGCATCATGTTCTGAGGCTGTAAGGAAATTTCCTGTCCTATGTGGTCAATTTTGTCCTTAAAATAGTTCACCAGATCGTCAGCGCTGAGGCTGGTTGTTGGGGCCTGTACTCTTGGACTGAGGAGGGAATGGAAAGTATTATTATTATTATTATTATTTATTTATATAGCGCCATTAGATTCCATGGCGCTTTACATGAGGATGAGGGAGACAAGAACAAGTACACTAAATCTAAGCGATCAGGACGTACAGGTACAGGAGGGGCAGGAACCCTGTCCACGAGGGCTCACAGTCTAAGAGGGGCGGGTTAGGATACAGTAGGATGGGGGAATGTCAGGTATTGGGTGGTCGCCTAGGTCTCATGACAGGTTGTAGGCTTGACGGAACAAGTGAGTCTTCAGGTGACACTTAAAGATACTCAGGGTAGGAGAGTGTCTGACGTGTTCGGCAGAGAGTTCCAGAGTAAGGCAGATGCCCAGGAGAAGTCCTGGACTCGGTTGTGCGAAGAGGTGATGAGGGGGGAGCAGAGGAGGAGTTCTTGGGAGGAGCGGAGGTTGCGTGAGGGTAGGTATCGGGAGACCAGGTCGGAGATGTATGGTGGGGCCAGGTTGTGTATGGCTTTGTTCGCCATGGTTAGTGTTTTGAATTGGGATCTCTTGGAGACGGGGAGCCAGTGAAGGGCTTGGCAGAGGGGGGAGACAGGGGAGTAGCGTGAGGACAGGTAAATAAGTCGGGCAGCGGAGTTGAGGATAGACTGGAGAGGTGTGAGGGAGTTAGCAGGGAGGCCATTGAGAAGGAGGTTGCAGTAGTCAAGGCGGAGATAAGAGCATGGATGAGTGTTTTAGCGGTGTCGTGGGTGAGGAAGGAGCGGATCCGTGAGATGTTCTTGAGCTGGAGCCGCAGGGATGTGGTGAGGGCCTCGATGTGGGCCTTGAAGGATAGGGAGGAGTCAAGGATTACCCCGAGGCACTTGGCTTGGGGGATTGGGGAGAGGGCGCAGTCGTTGATGCAGATGGATAGGTTGGGAGGTGGGGTGGAATTTCTTGGGGGGAAGACTATGAATTCAGTTTTGTCCATGTTGAGTTTAAGGAAGCGAGCAGAGAAGAAGGATGAGATGGCGGAAAGACATTGTGGGATTTTTGAGAGTAGGGAGGTGATGTCAGGGCCGGACAGGTAGATTTGGGTGTCGTCGGTGTAGAGGTGGTACTGGAGGCCATGGGACTCAATGAGTTGCCCTAGGCCGAGAGAGTAAATGGAGAAAAGTAGGGGTCCCAGGACCGAACCTTGGGGGACTCCGACAGAAAGGGGGTAGGGTGAGGAGGAGGTGTGGGAGTGGGAGACGCTGAAGGTCTGGTCCGCTAGGTATGAGGAGATCCAGGAGAGGGCAAGGTGGGTGATGCCAAGGGATTCCAGGATACGGAGAAGAAGGGAGTGGTCAACCGTGTCGAAGACGGCACACAGGTCAAGGAGGAGGAGGATGGAGTAGTGGTGTTTGTTCTTGGCGGTCAGTAGGTCGTTGGTGACTTTGGTCAGGGCTGTTTTGGTGGAATGGAGGGGTCGGAAGCCGGACTGTAGGCGGTCAAAGTGGGAGCACGAGGAGAGGTGAGAAGACAGTTCGGAGTGGACGTGCTGTTCAAGTAGCTTAGAGGCGAATGGGAGAAGAGATATGGGGCGATAGTTAGAGACAGAGGTAGAGTCAAGTGAGGTTTTTTTAGGATGGGCGTGATTAGGGCGTGTTTGAAGGCCGAGGGGAAGGTACCAGTGCTAAGTGAAAGGTTAAAGAGGTGGGTGAGGGCTGGGATGAAAATGGAGGTGTGGTTCGGAATGAGGTGGGATGGGAGTGGATTGTGGGCGCTGGTGGTGAGGTGTGATTTTGACAGGAGGCAGGAGAGTTGGTCTTCAGTTACGGGGGGAAGTGGCTGATGGAGGAGGAGGGCAGTGTAGATGGGAAGGGGAGTTGTGGGGATAGTGGACCGAAGCTGCTTCTGATCTTGTCGATCTTCTCCTTGAAGAAGGTCGCAAAGTCTTCAGCAGAGATGAGGGGAGAAGGGGGAGGAGCAAGCGGGTGAAGTAAGGAATTGTAAGTTTTGAAGAGCTGCTTGGGGTTGCGGGACAGAGAGGTTATAAGGGATGAGAAGAACACTTGCTTGGCGGAAGTAAGTGCCGTCTTGAAGTCAGTGATGGATTGCTTGAACAGAGCAAAGTGCTCGGGGGTGTGGGACTTTTTCCATCTCCTCTCGGCGACCCTGGAAGCCCGTCTCAGGTTTTTAGTGAGGGTGTTGTGCCAGGGTTGCCTGTTAATGCGTGGGGCATGGAGAGTGAGGGAGGCGGCTAGGTCGAGAGCGTTCGTTATGGTGGTGTTGTATAGGGTGATGCCAATGTTAATGTCGTCAGCGCAGGGAATGTCGGTGAGAGGGAGGAGGGATTCAGAGAATAAAGGAAGATCAAGATCTTTTAGGTTTCGGCGAGGGTGATCAAGTTTGTGGAGAGGGGGTAGCGTGGCAGGGGAGGAGAGGGCGGAGAAGGTCAAGAGATGGTGGTCGGACAGTGTGAGTTCCGCGGTTGTGAGGTTAGAGAGGGAGCAAAGGCAGGTAAAGATGAGGTTAAGCATGTGGCCTTGTTCGTGGGTGGGAGAGGAGGACCATTGGGAGAGCCCTAGGGAGGTGGTCAAGGAAAGAAGGTTGGAGGTGGCTGAGGAGGGAGTGTCAACAGGAATATTGAAGTCGCCCATGATGATGGAGGGGATGTCAGTGGAGAGGAAGTGAAGTAGCCAGGTGGTGAAGTGGTCAAGAAGGGAGGCGGTGGGTCCAGGGGGGCGGTAGATGATGGCTATTTGGAGGTTGCAGGGGGAGAAGATTCGGACTGAGTGGGCTTCGAAGGAGGGGACAGTGACGGATGGAGGCTGGGGGATAGGGCTGAAGGTGCAGGAGTTGGACAGCAGTATGCCGACTCCACTGCCGTGTTTGCCAGAGGGACGGGGGTGTGGGACAGGCTGAGGCCACCGTAGGATAGTGCAGCAGGGGAGGCCATGTCGGAGGGGGTGAGCCAGGTCTCAGTGAGGCCAAGGAATGACAGTTTCCTGGAAATAAAGAGATCATGGATGTCGGGGAGTTTGTTGCACACTGAGCGGGCATTCCAGAGTGCGCCGGGTAGAGCGGTAGGTGGGGCATGGGTTGGGGGAATGGGTCTGATGTTGGTGGGGTTGCAAGGGCTAGTGGTGGTGAGGTTGCGAGGGTTGGCAGTGGATCGTGGGATGAAGGTTGTTGTGGGGATGTTGCGGGGGAAGCCAGGATTGGGGGAGATGTCACCGGCAAGGAGGAGGAGTAGGCAGAGGGTTAGCAGGTGGGAGCATGAGAGCTTGCGAGGTGGGCGTGCTTGTTTGGTGATTGAGGATTGAAAATGAATGAAAAGGTTGGTGAAGTGGGTGAGGTGGTTCGGCAGTATGGAGGGTGAGAGCAGTATATTGTTGCTGGGAGGGGGGATAAGTGGGGGTAGTAGGAAGTGGAGAAGGATGGAAGTGAGAGTGAGTAATAGCGGGAACATTGCATACGGAGAACAGGGAGTGAGTGTGGCAGCAGGGGTCTGAAGCAGAGTGGAGAAAGTTGTGGTAGTGGGTGAATGGTCATCAGTGGGGAGTGATCATGGGATGAGGTGATGACCGGGGATGAGATGCAAGGTGGGGGGTCGGATGGATGGGTCAGATGGGGAAGTTGGGGAATCAGTCGAGGTGGTCGGGGTTGACAGAGGCGATTGCGGGGTTGGCTGATGGAGCAGCCGTGGGACAGGTGAGGCATCCAGGGTTCAGTCCGGGGTGGAATGCCATCTAGGTATGAGCTACAGTCCAGGGGAGATGTGGCTGGGGACGAGATCTAGCAGTCCAGGACAGGATGGTGGAGCCGAGGACAAGGTGATGCAGCCAGTATGGGGAGAAATAGTAGTCAAGACGAGGTAGGATGGCTGGGGAAGATGGGTGGACTGATGACTAGTTCCTTATTTGTGGAAGGGATTGAAGGAGTTAATATGAAGTGAAGTAGTAAGGGTGGTAGAGATTAGAATGGAAACATTGTGGGGGATTTATATTCCTTTACCTGCCAGTCTTTTCCAGTCCATGTCTAGTCTATTTCTAAGTATTGTACTTAGAAAATATACTTTGATAGATGTAGTTTGAGAGGTACATGGATCAGACTAAAGTCTGGATCAGACTTGTGGTTCTGAATAAATCTGTAGCTGAAGAGGTTTCAGGTGTTGATTAGTGGCTGAGTATGGATGAAGTGAGCAGATGATAGGGGGTTAGACAGAGGTAATAAAAAAGGGGAAGGGGCTGGAGAACTAGCTCTAGGTCATGCAACAGTGATCATGAGGAGTGATGAAAAGCAGAGACATAAAAGGTAAGAAAATATAAACATATATAGATATTATAAGCACAGTATATAAGCAGTGAGTTTACCAAAGCTGGGTAGGTGGAAGGAAGTTCACAATGCGTTCACAATGCGTACCTAACACACATTATAAGCACAGTATATAAGCAGTGAATTTAGCAAAGCTGGGTAGGTGGGAGGAAGTTCACAAAGTATCAAATAGTTGTTTAGGATTGGTGGCTAGTGATGTGATAAGGGTGTTGAAGTAAACTTGTTTGGAGAGGTGAAGGGCAGTGTTGTATGATAATGACACTGGGGTACAGGATAATGACACTGACACTGGGGGTACAGGATAATGACACTGACACTGGGGGTACAGGATAATGACACTGGGGGTACAGGATAATGACATTGGAGGTACAGGATAATGACACTGACACTGGGGGTATGGGATAATGACACTGGGGTACAGGATAATGACACTGACACTGGGGGTACGGGATAATCACACTGACACTGGGGGTACGGGATAATCACACTGACACTGGGGGTACAGGATAATAGCACTGGGGTACAGGATAATAACACTGGGGCACATGATAATGACACTTACATTGGGGTATAGGATAATGAGACTGGGTGTACAGGATAATGACACTGAGGGTACAGGATAATGACACTGACACTGGGAGTACAGGATCATGACACTGGGGTACAGGATAATGACACTGGGGTACAGGATAATGACACTGACGCTGGGGTACAGGATAATGACACTTGAAGTGCGGGATAATGACACGGTACATGATAGTATCTCATGCTTTTCTATCCTCTTTCCTCAGCACACAGCTTTCCCATGTTCTGATTTCCCTCTTTCCCTCAGCACCCAGCTTTTCCATGATATCAGAATATGGAAAAGCTGGGTGCTGATGGGAATCAGAACATGAGAAAGCTGGGTTCTGAGAAAAGAGGATAGGAGAGCATGGGAAAGCTGGCTGCTGAGGGAAAGAGGATAGAAGAGCATGGGAAAGCTGGGTGTTCAGGTAAAGAAGAGCGTGGGAAAGCTGGGTGCTGAGGAAAGAGGGGTAGAAGAGCATGGGAAAGCTGTCATCATCATCATCACAAGGTCTTCACAATTATAAAGTTGGGACTACTGGCATTGTTATTCTACTGTCACAGCACAATGTGCAGGCATAGTGTCCCCATAAATTAGCCCAAGGGGCTGTATTATGGTTGATGAAGTAAGCAGGACTCAAGGGTAATCATGAAGCTAGGACTACTAGCATAGTTCTTGTAGTGCCCAATGCATACCTCCCAACTGTCCCAGATCCAACGGGACTGTCCCGATTTTGAGGATCAGGATTTTGAGGATCAGTCCCGTTGTTCTGTCCAGGAGATTAAATGTCCTGCACTGCACTTTGAAGCATTCAACACATTGTGCTGGAGTAACTTGTGTCTCTCTGCTGTCTTCCTCCCCTCACAGTGGGTGTGTTCTCCTCCCCAGCTTCCAGACTGTGCCGCCTATGAATATTCATAAGCCGGCAGCAGAAACCTGTGGCAGAAGCTGCAGGAGGTGCTGATCCTCTGCTGTCACCCACCTTCATGCAGGCTCTAGGAATGAGAACACAGTACACGTCCCGGAGAGCAGCACATGGATCACCGCTCCACCGAAACAGCCCTAACCAAAGTCACTAACAACTTACTGATCGCCTAGAGCAAATGACACCACTCTGTCCTCATCCTTCTCGACCTCTCTGCTGCCTTCTACACTGTTGATCACTCCCTATTACTTCAAATCCTTCAATCTCTTGGCATTACTGACCTTGCCCTCTCCTGGATCTCCTCCTACCTAACGGACAGGACCTTCAGCGTCACCCACTCACACAGCGTCATCCTCCTCACCCCACCCCCTTTCTGTAGGAGTTCCCCAAGGCTCGGTCCTGGGACCACTACTCTTCTCCATTTACACCATTGGTCTAGGCAAACTCATCGAGTCACACGGCCTCCAATACCACCTCTACACCGACGACACCCAGCTCTATCTGGCCCTGATCTCTCCTCCCTTTTATCCAAAATTCCTCACTGCCTATCCACCATCGCATCCTTCTTCTCTACCCACTTCCTTGAACTCAACATGGACAAGACCAAATTCATCGTCTTTCCCCGGAACAACCCTCCCCCTCTTCCTGACCTATCCATCACCGTCAATGACTGCACAATCTCACCCGTCCCCCACACCAAGTGCCTCAGGGTAATCCTCGACTCCTCCCTCTCCTTCAAGCCCCACATCCAAGCCCTCGCCACCGGCTGTCGACTCCAACTAAAAAACATTGCCCATATCCGTTCCTTCCTTGACCACAGCACGGCTAAAACACCTGTCCATGCCCTTATCATCTCCTGCCTGGACTACTGCATCTTCCTGTTCACCGGGCCTCCCTGCCTCCTCCCTTGCACCTCTCTGCACCATCCTCAACTCTGACTCATCTACCTATCTCCCCGTTACTCCCCAGCCTCCCATCTCCACCGAGCCCTCCACTGGCTCCCCACTCCCCAGCGATCCCTCTTCAAAACCCTAACCCTGACATACAAGGCCATACACAACCTGTCCTTTCCCTACATCTCCGATCTGGTCTCCCGTTACCTCCCCTCGCGCAACCTGCACTCCTCTCAAGAACTACTTCTCTCAACCCCCCGCATTTCCACCTCCCACAACCGCATACAAGACTTCTCTCGTGCTTCTGCCATACTCTCGAACTCCCTCCCCCACCACATCAGACACTCCCCTACCCTGGGAACCTTCAAGAAAAACCTGAAGACCCACCTCTTCCTACAAGCCTATAACCCACACTGAGGCCTAATCCTCTGCACCATCTCACCTCTCCCCCTCCTACTGTCTCCCTCCCCACCCCTTATAGACTGTGAGACCTCGTGGACAGGATCCTCTACCCTATTGTACCTATATGACTGATTTCTTGTCATTTTACTACTTGCCTTTGTCTACCCTCTCACTTGAAAAGCACCATGCAACCTAATGGCGCTATATAAATACTTAATAATAATAACACAATCAATAGTGAGTATACAGCTCTATATGGAAGGTTTACAGCATTATTTCCTATATATAACAGTACTGTATGGAGTTATACAACTGTGAGCGAATACAGCACTTTATGGAGGTATATAGGACTGTATACTGCACCCACTGTGCTAACCTAGTATAACCGAGGATTTAGTGATTGCAGATGATATGATATGTAGCACTAACTTGAAGTAATCAGCAATATATGGAGGATTATAGCACTATGCGGGGGTATACAACAGTATATGGAGGTACACAGCACTATATAGACGTAGGCAGCAGTATAAGGAGGTGCACAGTCCTATATACAGCACTATATACAACCTCTATGGGGTATACAACATATGTCGCCATATAGTGCTGTATACCGTCCTATACGGGTGAGTGGTTGCTGTGATCCGGTCACACTCCTAGTGTTCTTTGTTAATCCCCCGCCCCCTCCCTCCTTTATCAGCTAGATCTGAATCAGCCAATAAGGAAGAGAATTGTGGAAACCAATGAGCTGCAGTGGGCGGTGTCTACAAAGTTTAG
Organism: Allobates femoralis; assembly: GCA_033576535.1. Lineage (NCBI taxonomy): Eukaryota > Metazoa > Chordata > Amphibia > Anura > Aromobatidae > Allobates > Allobates femoralis. Next base: position 216,962,048 of record JARQOC010000011.1, on the reverse strand, counting down.
TCACATGACTTTCCCACCCAATAGAACAGTGATCTGACAGCAGTGCTCATTAGCATGGCCGGGCTATAAATACAGCCGCTCTGGGAGCCACAAGATCATCATTCTCTTTTTAGAGCTCTGATTTCTCTGTTCATCATGGCTGATCCTAAGTCTGCGCCTGCTGCGAAGAAAGGCTCCAAGAAAGCCGTCACTAAGACCCAGAAGAAGGACGGCAAGAAGCGGAGAAAGGCCAGGAAGGAGAGCTATGCCATCTACGTGTACAAGGTGCTGAAGCAGGTCCACCCCGACACCGGCATCTCCTCCAAGGCCATGACCATCATGAACTCCTTCGTCAATGACATCTTCGAGCGCATCGCAGGGGAGGCCTCCCGCCTGGCTCATTACAACAAGCGCTCCACCATCACCTCCCGGGAGATCCAGACCTCCGTGCGCCTGCTGCTGCCCGGAGAGCTGGCCAAGCACGCCGTGTCCGAGGGCACCAAGGCTGTCACCAAGTACACCAGCGCCAAGTGAGCAGTGCCCTGCTCCACCATCACCCCAAAGGCTCTTCTAAGAGCCACCACCCCCGTCTACATCAGAGCTGAGGCTGCACTGACCGGGCTCAATCTTGGGCATTATGGGAGAAGCCAAACCGCTTGTTTACTTCTGTATTGGGGGATTCACTATATGGGTGAGTGCAGCGATTAATTATACATGAAATATATTTATGGTGATTAATGGAGAAGCTGCCGAGATGCATTTGTAAAACTTAGTTTGGAAAATATGTGATTATAGCATTTATCCTGCACTGCGGTATATACACATCTGAGGGGAAGCTCCTGCTGAGGGAGATCGACCCTGATCACTGCAGTCTGTAGGGGCGGCGGGCACTAAAGTGTTAACTCTTAATTTGTAGTGAATCATTTAGTGGGCGGAGCCAGTCTTCCTGAGTGCTGATTGGCTGAGTACTGCATTTGAAATTCCCGCTCAAAGTCTGAGAGTTTTCATCTCTTTGTTCTGTGTAACACGCGGTGTCAGGTGGGAGGTGTCGGGGATCTGCTCCTGTCACCTGGGAGTGACTGTGTGATAGATTTATGGTGAATTCAGCGCTATATTGCGGTATTCAATGCTATATGGTGTATACAGCTCTATATCTAGTGTGCAGCACATCATGGGGATACAGCATTGTATGGAGACAGCAGTATATGGGGTTTACTGTAATGAAGCGTCTGATGATATTTAACCTCAGCACGGTGGCTCAGGGTTTACCTCTGTTACTTTATAGCGCTGGATCCAAACCCACAAAAGACAGCATTGCACGGAGCTTGTATTTCTCCCTGCATCCTCCCATACTACAAATTAACTCTATTAGGGAATTTAGATTGAGCCTCTTTGGGGACACTGATGAGTGTTATGATGGGTTTACACACACCAATCATTGTATCCAATATCTGAACAGATCTCTGGTTGCAGTGAAATCATGGACACATAGTTCCATTTTGTGGCTGTGTACAACATGGAGCAATCTGTCCATGATTTCACTGCAACCAGAGATTGGTTCAGATATTGGATACAATGATTGGTGTGTGTAAACCCACCATTAGGCCCTGTGCAATTAATGACTTTGTATACATGAATAAATGATATATCTGTGATAAAAGCGGGAAAACAACCAGAGAATAAGCGGGAAATTAATAGAAGCTAACAGCCCTGTATTCATCCAATCAGCAGAGGAAGGGCGGGGCCTAAATACAAATGTATTATGTCCCGCCCTATAAACGCGTCATCTCTGCAGTTCTCTCTGGTCCTCCCACAGCCTATATAAAAGAGGATTGCGATCACTTCAGTCATAATGTTCTGCTGAATTCTTTAGAACATGTCTGGGGAAAGGCGGCGCCAAGAGGCACAGGAAGGTGCTCCGTGATAACATCCAGGGCATCACCAAGCCTGCCATCCGCAGCTTTACTAGTACTAGCTTTAGTGATCATCCCTTTTTGCTAGGTTCTTTTCGTCTTCATTTGAGTAGCCTTTGCATAGAGGGATGGATCCTATATTTAAACTGATTGTGGTGCCCCTAGAAACTCCCTTGTTGATTTTAGTGATCATCCCTTTTTCTATGCTCTTTTCTTCTTCATTTGAGTACACATTAAAAAAAATAAATCTGTACTTACCTCTCCTGGTTCCCCTGCAGCTCCATTCTCCTTGCCAAAACTGAGACACAGGAGGAGGTAGTGACTGCCTGTGTTCCACTGTGGAACACATAAAGCAGGAAGTGCCACCTACTCCTATTGTGGAGGAGGCGGCACCAGCCTGCTAAATGCATTCCACAGTGGAACGCAGGCAGTCACTGCCGTTGTAAAAGGAAGCGAGGGGCAGTGCGGAGGAGGGGGTGGCAGCAGTAGGAGGCTCCACAGTGAGGCGGGCTTTGGGATTAGGTCAGCAATGTCTGATCAGGAGTGTGACACCTAGCACCCTTTACAGTCAGCTGTTCTAGGTGTCAACTGGAACTGCTGCCTTACCGAGCTGCTCTGTCTACTATTTAGCAGCCATGGCCCTCTACTGCACATTTGCCCCCTATTCAAATCTGTAAAAGCCACATGTGCAGTACGGTCTGCAGCCGCTACAGTAGACAGAGCAACTGTATAACAGAGGAGATCCAGCTTCTGTCAGCAATGAGAACAGCTGATCGTTAAGGTACCAGGTGTCCCACTCTCACCAATCAAGAGGAGCGAGGACCCTGTCCAAAAGAGCTGGCAATCTGAGGAAACAATAATGCTAAAAACAGTCTTTACTGCTTCACTAGATACATACAAAGGAGTAGAATGAGGTCCTAACTGTACAGGGGAGGTTCTGTATTCATGATAGGTTGTAGCATAGGATTATTCTAAAAAAAGAGCTGTTTTTTGAGTCGAAAGAGTTGGCTCTTTTTGGTGAATTGAGCCGAATGAGCTGGATCATCAAAAAGAGCCGGACTGCCCATCACTAGTTACTGCACATTGTCAGGGAGGAAAAGATTGTCAACAGCGCATCACCAAAAACACGATGCACAAACATCACATACACAAAACACAATTGTCACCATGTGCACAATGTATAGACATGCATTACATGTAGGCCCCAGTCCCTCTGTGTGCCAGTAGTAGGTCCATATAGTACACACCATATACACAGCCCAGCAGCAGTAAGAGTGAAGGCTCATATAGTCCTGTTAGTGGATATAGGAGGCCACCTGAATATGATGTTGCTCACTTAACAGTTAAACATCCTTGCTCCAACAAATAGAAGAAAATAAGCGGCACTCACCATCTGGAGATAGTTCTGTTTATTAGATCCATCCTGCTGTGAAGCTGGCAGGACAATCAAAGCAGACAGAGGGGGTGAGTCATTGATGGACGACGGCTTGCCATTTCATGGTGGTTATCGCGTCAACGGGTCGAAGCAGTAACCCCACAAAATGGCAAGCCGTCGTAATTTGGCTCTTCACTCCCTCTCCCCGCTTTGATCATCCTGCTGTGAAGCTGGCAGGACAGATGTAATAAAAAACAGAACTACCGTGTTTCCCCGAAAGTAAGACCCTGTCTTACATTAAATTTACTCCCAAAAGTCCCACCCTGTCTTACTTTCGGGGGAGGTCTTACACTGGCAAAATTCCCTGCAGTCTGCATCATCCCCTGTAGCCTCCCCTGCACCGTAGCCTCCGCTGCAGCCTCCCCTGTACCGTAGCCTCCCATACTGAGCTGCCCTGTGTGGACCCCCACTCTGCACACACACAGCCCCATATGGCACCCATACAGTACCGTACACACACACTCAAACACCCACACACACACGGTTTCGGTACACAGTACCGTTACTTACCGTTACTTTTCCTCACTTTCGGTTTTCTCTGCGGTGCCGGTGACGAGTCTGCTGCACGAGACGCTGGACCAATCAGGAGCGAGCCTGCTGGCTGGTGACGTCGCGGCTGATTGGCCAATCAGCAGCGAGCATGTGACGTGCAGGCGGATCGGCCAATCAGCATCGAGCTGAATCCCGGGGCTGGATGCACGGCAGGCAGGGGCTGGCAGCCAATCACCGGAGGCGGATCTCGGCCAGCACATGAGGAGGCTGGACGGAGGGGGCCTGACAGCGGCGGTAAGCTCCATAGTGACCCCACCCATTGGCGGCCTTACCCTCCACAGTGACCCCACCATAGGCGACCTTACATTCCCCGCGACCCCCCCGAAAGCGGCCTTACAATCGGGGGGGGCCTTACATTGGAAACTCCTGGGCACCCCCCTACCCTGCCTTACTTTCGGGGGGGGGGGTCTTACTTTCGGGGAAACACGGTATCTCCAGATGGTGAGGGCCGCTTATTTTCTTTTATTTGTTAGAGTTGTTATTTATTTTAGTTTCCCATTAATAAAAAAACAAATCCAAGCAAAATGAAAAAATAGCATTTTCTCAATTTCACTACATTTTGGAACAATAAGAGAAAATTAATTCAGTCATTCAATAGTGTGTGGCTCTACTATAGATGAAGGACGGACCAGAGAGAGAACTGCTGATAAGACGATTCTGGGCGTGTTTAACTTAATCTACATTAGCCCCTCCTCTTCTGCTGATTGGCTGAACACAGAGCCGTTAGAGAGTTTGAATCTCCCGCTCACTGCAGCGTCCACTGCTATTTTCCCGCTTTTAATACTTGTAATGTGGAGACATCAAATCAACTCATTTCTCAGTGGTGACCGCTCCCCTGACAAATCTCCACTTCACCCTCGGTACAATGAGCTGAATCCCCGCAATAAATCACAATCCTAAATACGTAAACGATCAGGAGCCATCACCGGTCTAGGAAGCAAAGGGTTAATTCTGTCAGGAAAACAAAAGGCACAAAGTGCTCACAGCAGAGAGAGAGAGAGAGAGAGAATGGCGCTCAGCGCTGAAAGAGGGAACAGCCCATCCCCCCCCTGTTACCAGGCTACAGAGGGGGATGGTGATGACCGATCATGAAATTCATCCTCTCCTGTCAGCAGTAGAATGTCCCCGATATCCTCCTCAGTGTCTGAATACAAGTCTCCCCCTAATCCAGGCTCCTCTTCCCTCCTCCAGCCTTGTGCTCTGAATGAACGCGGAGCTTTCACTCTGGAAGAGCCGCAGACCGGTCCCTGCATTCATTGTGTCAGTTATACCTGTTCTCTGTGACTCCCCGAACTCCTGCTATTACTCCAAATCCTCCACACTGCGGCTGATTGATAAGAAGCTGACGGAGGTCACCGGCCTTAAGATTCTGGTTAACGTTTATCGCCTCAATATAAATCTTGCACCAACGACACACGAGCGAATTATCAGCAACAATACTGGGCTCAGTCACTAAAGAGATAGAAGATCCTACCGTAGTAATAACAGGTTGTAGCCTCTCACATAGAACACGTGGTGGCTCTGAAAAGAGCCTTTGGGTTGTCAGGATGGAGCAGAACACAATTAACCTCCGAAGCCGTAGAGAGTGCGGCCCTGGCGCTTGAGCGCGTACACCACGTCCATAGCGGTGACGGTCTTCCTCTTGGCGTGCTCGGTGTAGGGGACGGCGTCACGTATCACGTTCTCCAGGAAGACTTTCAGGACTCCGCGAGTCTCTTCATAGATGAGGCCGGAGATGCGCTTGACGCCTCCTCTGCGGGCCAGACGGCGGATGGCAGGCTTGGTGATGCCCTGGATGTTATCCCGGAGAACCTTCCTGTGCCTCTTGGCGCCGCCTTTCCCGAGACCTTTCCCTCCTTTACCGCGACCAGACATCTCGGGTAATAACAATAACAACAGACTTATAATAGTGCAACCTCACAGACTCCTTCTTTATATAAAGGAGGAGTGGACCAGAGAGAGAACTGCAGAAGTGATGACGCTTCCTGGGCGTGTCTTACTGAATTACGTCTACTTCTCTCCTTGTGCTGATTGGCTGATCTCACAACGGTTAGAACGTTTGATTTCCCCGCTCATTGTACAGTTTATGCAATTTTTGTTTTAATATATGTAATCTTTCCTGAGAAGTTTCTCGTGTTAATGCAATACATAAAATTAAACGACCACACATGTCTCATGTATTCACCTTCCAGATCAGGATGAATTAATCTAATCAATGAAAGTTATTTATATAGATACAATATGAGAATTAAGAACAGAAAAGAATGATTGAACATCAGATCACATATAATCAGGCTCCATCACCGATCTCAAGCCCAAAGGTAACAAATGTATAAATCACTGAAGAAGTGCAGAGCTATTCAATGAGAAGTTACCAGATCACTGCTGAAAATGTCACCGACAGCTATGTGCCCTGCGCCTGAATATATTCTCTGTGTAACAAGTGATCTCCGGCATTGTAGACGATGATATATTATATATAAGGAGAAATAATCACTAATCTGACCCCTCCCTGGTGGATATGTGTCCGCTGTGCTGTCAGTGAAGCTGCCGCATCTTACAAATTGTAGTTACTGTAGAATATTGTGAGATATTAAGCTTCTGGGACCAAACCAGGATCATGGTTCAGTTCAGGGATTTCGATCACTTTGTTATGTCCCAAAAAAAGAGAATTTTGTTTACGTACCGTAAATTCTTTTTTCTTTAATCATCAATGGGAGACCCAGACAATGGGTTTAGGGCACTGCCCTCCGGAGGTCACACTAGGTACTACAAGTTTGTAGACACCGCCTCCTCCGCTTATAAACCCCTACCGCAGGGAACATCCTCAGTTTGGTCCATAAGCTGCGAGGAGAAAATAAACCACACCCGAAACATCGGGAAGAATGCCGTGCACAGACGGTTCAACAACCCGGCAAACACTGTCTCAACAGAGAGCAGAACAAATGCAAAACATGCAAAGGAACAACTGGGTGGGTGCTGGGTCTCCCATTGATGATTAAAGAAAAAAGAATTTACGGTACGTAAACAAAATTCTCTTTTTTCTGGTCATCATAATGGGAGACCCAGACAATGGGGATGTCCTAAAGCAATACCCCAGGGCGGGAAGAGTTCCTCAACAAGACGGATAACACATGGTTCCCTTCAAAGGTGGGCAACCGCCGCCTGGAGAACCCGCCTGCCCAGACTTGCATCCGCAGAGGCATGGGCATGCACCATATAGTGCTTAGAGAAAGTGTGCAGGCTGGACCAAGTGGCCGCCTGACACACCTGTAGAGCAGACGCTCGATGTCGCAAGGCCCAAGAGGCACCTACAGCCCTGGTAGAGTGAGCCTTCAATCCCACCGGGAGAGGCAAACCAGAGGACCGGTAAGCCTCTTGAATGGAAGCCTTAATCCATCTGGCCAAGGTTGACTTCGAAGCCGCGGACCCCTTACAGCGACCTGTCGTAAGAACAAATAAGGAATCCGAACTCCTGAAGGAGGCGGTCCTGGACACAAAATGCGTACAGCTCTCACGAGATCCAGAGTATGGAGGTCGCGCTCCACCTGATGAACGGGAGCGGGGCAAAATGATGGGAGAACAATCTCCTGGTTCAGGTGAAAAGTTGAAACCACCTTCGGCAAGAATTCTGGCCGTGGGCGCAACACCACCTTGTCTTGGTGAACCACCAGAAAGGGTGACTTGCACGATAGTGCAGCCAATTCTGAGACCCTCCTTAGAGACGTAATCGCCACCAGAAAGGCCACTTTCTGGGACAGACGAGATAGAGAAACATCTCTCAACGGCTCAAACGGCGGTTTCTGTAATGCCGCCAGAACCATGTTAAGGTCCCAAGGGTCCAGAGGTCTCTTGTAGGGCGGAACCATCCGCGACACCCCCTGCAGAAATTGACGCACCTTCGGGAGGAGCGCCAATCGCCTGTCAAACAGCACCGAAAGTGCTGATACTTGACATTTCAAAGAGCCAAGGGATAATCCCAACTCCAAACCCGACTGTAAGAAAGCCAACAACGTCGGGATGGACAAGGGCCAAGGAGACCGTCCACCAGAGGCACACCAGGTAAAAAAGATCTTCCACGTCCGGTGGTACATCTTCCTGGAAACAGGCTTCCTAGCCCGATTCATAGTGGCCACCACTGTAGGGGAGAAACCCCTAGATGTCAGGAGCCAGGCCTCAAGAGCCATGCAGTCAATCTGAGGGCCCTGGAATTGAGGTGGAAGAATGGGCCTTGTGCGAGTAAATCTGCGCGTTCTGGAAGAGCCCACCTGTGTCCGCCTGACAGATGCCACAGGTCCGGATACCAGGACCTCCTGGGCCAATCTGGAGCCACTAGAATGGCTATCCTGCACTCCGACCTGATCTTCCACAGGACCCTGGGAATCAGAGCCAGAGGAGGGAACACATACGGCAGTTGGAAGCTGGACCAACTCAGTATCAGAGCATCCGCCCCCAGGGACTGAGGATCCCACGATCTCGCCAAGTACTGGGGCACCTGATGATTCAGCCTTGAGGCCATCAGATCCACGTCCGGAGTGCCCCATCTGCTGCAGATGTCCCGGAAGACGTCTGGATGCAGGGACCACTCTCCGGCGTCCATCCCCTGCCGGCTCAGGTAGTCGGCCTCCCAGTTCTCGACCCCTGGGATGTGAACTGCGGAGATCAAGCAGTCGTGTTCCTCCACCCACGATAGGATGCGGTGGACTTCGGCGAGGGCCTGAGCGCTTCTGGTCCCTCCCTGATGATTTATGTAGGCGACGGCCGTCGCATTGTCTGACTGTACCCGAATGGGTCGTCCTGCCAGGAATTTCTGAAACGCCAGGAGCGCCAGATAGACCGCCTTGATCTCCAGGACGTTGATCTGCAACGTCGACTCCGCCTGAGTCCAGAGGCCTTGGGCCCTGTGGTGTAAGAACACCGCGCCCCAGCCCTTCAGACTGGCGTCGGTGGTCACCACTAACCAAGAAGGTTTGAGGAAGGATCTTCCCCGTGACAAGTGACGTGGCTGGAGCCACCACTGCAGGGAGTCCCTGGTTGGTTGTGACAGTGCCACCAACCGATTCAGAGAGATCGCTCTCTTGTCCCACCGGCGAAGAATCTCCAGCTGGAGAGGACGGAGACGAAACTGTGCAAATGGCACCGCCTCTATTGCCGCTACCATGCGTCCCACCAGTCTCATCAATTCCCGAAGGGATGAGTGAGGTGACAGGAGAACGTGCTGTACTCCTGAGTGGATCGCCAGCTGTTTGGCCTGAGGTAAAGACACCAGGGCTGAGTCCGTGTGGAAATCCATGCCCAGATATGTCAATGACTGGGTCGGAACCAGGGTCGACTTCTGAGTATTGAGAAGCCACCCGAACTGTTCCAGAGACCTCATGGTCGCTTCCAGGCTCACCCGACAAAGGTCTTCCGATGGCGCCCTGACCAATAGGTCGTCCAGATAGGGTATGACGGCGTGACCCTGCACATGCAGGAGAGCCATCATAGATGCCATCACCTTCGTGAACACCCTTGGTGCAGAGGCCAACCCGAAGGGTAGGGCCACAAATTGGAGATGTTCGTCCCCCACTGCGAATCGTAACCAGCGTTGATGAGCCGGTGCAATGGGCACGTGAAGGTAAGCGTCCCTGATATCGATGGACGCTAGGAAGTCCCCCTGCGACAGAGCCGCGATAACGGAACGTAGGGATTCCATGCGGAACTTCCGCACCAACACGTGACGGTTGAACAATTTTAGGTCTAGGACCGGTCGAAAGGAGCCGTCCTTCTTTGGGACAATAAAGAGGTTGGAGTAAAAACCCCTGAACCTCTCTGCCGTGGGCACTGGGACCACTACTCCGTCTCTGCGGAGTCCCTCCAACACCCGGAGAAAAGCCTGAGT
>JARQOC010000011.1:216920371-216952188 GCA_033576535.1 Allobates femoralis | reverse complement strand
GGCAAAATACAGAAACAGAAGAATCCAGCCGCCTCTGTAAAGAGCCAAGATGTCTGCAAACACTGAATGTATGAAATGTGAAGTGCAATACTGCTCTATGGAATAGGTATTACATCAGGGTTCCATCAAAGATAATCACCTTGTCATGGCTGATGGACTCATGATTTGTCAAATGATGACATTCAGATTTCAGGCATTCAATGTTTGTGGACATCTTGGCTCTTACAGAGGCTGTTGTGGTCTTTTGTAGTCTGTACAGCACTATATAAAGAGCACCCTGCTTACGAGGGCTCACAGCCTACAATAGATGGGTGAGGATAGAGGACCCTGCCCACGAGGGCCCACAGTCTACAAAGGGATGGGTGAGAATACAGTACCGTAGGTGAGAGGTTGTGCTGGTCATGCAGCTGTTTATTGGACTCAAGCTCACTGCAGATTGTAGGCTAATCGGAAAGGTGTCTTTTAAAAGTATCCACTGGAGGCGAAAGTTTAATGTGTTGGGGCAGAAAGTTCCAGGGTATGGGGGATGCACAGGAGAAATCTTGTACATGATTGAGAGAAGAGGAATTTCCTAGTAATTAATAGAAAAAAAAATCACAACTCAGAGAGAAAATAATTTTTTAGAATAGAACAGAACACAGGGACTCCATCTTGTATTTAAAAAATCCCTTCCGTCGACTGTAGTCACAACAGGTCCCCAGCGATCGCCTCCGACGTAGTCCATAAACGGAATCTTCACTGCCACATCCCTCTGCATAGACTCATGTCTATGCAGAGGGAGAGCAGACTGCAAAATGACTTTCACAGTCAGGGTTCACCTCAGGTGAACCCTACTGTGACAGCCCATTCACTGCGGGAGCGCCGGCAGAGCAGTAAATAAATTATCTTCAGGGAGGTCGGCAGGGTCCCGCAGGGTCCCAGTGTCCTCCTTGCGTCGCAGCTATCTGCTGACAGGACGTCACATGACCGCCAATCATGTGACTGTGACGTCACAGCAGGCCCTGTCAGCAGATAGCTGCGACACCGTGAGTCCCGGTGTCACACATCCACGCACACATCCACACACACTCACATCCACGCACACTCACATCCACGCACGCTCACATCCACGCAAGCACACATCCACGCACACTCACACCCATCCATCCATGAATCCATTCATCCATACATATACACATACATGCACATACACACATACATACATACACATATACACACACATACATACACACATACATAAATACATACACACATACATACATATGCACACACATACATACACACATACATACATATACACACATACATACATACATACACACACATACATACACACATATATACACATACATACACACACACACATACATACACACACATACACACACATACATATACACACACATACATAAATACATACACATACATAAATACATACACACATATATACATACACACCCATCCATTCATGCACTCCTCGGAGTGCAGGGGTTAAAAATAACAAAGCAGGTCATCCTCACCTATCCTCTGTTCTACAGGACCTGGCATGATGTCATAATCACATGACAGCCATTAACCAGTAACCGGCAGTGTAATTACTGCCGGTTACTAGGTAACCGGCTGTGATGTGAATATGACATCATGCCAGGTCCTGGTAGCACATCGCAAGAGACGCTGGAGAGACCGGGCACCGGGAGCGTACGGGACGTGCAGGAGCGAGGACAGGTGAGAAGAATGGAGGAGGAGAGGGGGAGCAGAGGAGAGACACAGGGGAGCACATAGGAGGACGGGGGAGCAGAGGGGAACACTGCGAGGGGCATACTGTGAGGGGGGGGGGCGCAAAACTGTGAGGGGGGGCCTGTATACCTACGATGGAGCCTGTATATATGCTGGGGGAGCCTGTATAACTACGGTATGGGGAGAGCCTGTATTACGGGATATGCACTGCATCCCCCCCGCTGATGGACGGAAGGATGCAGTGCATATTATGAATAGCAAATGAGCGGCACCACGTGATCGGCCGCTCTGCCTGTATATATGCTGGGGGAGTCGAATCGTTTTCACACTAGCACTATACTCACACCAAACTAGCACTGCACTCGCATCACTGTCGTGCATCAATCACGCTCCGTGTTTGATGCACGACAGTGTGCCTCCACCCATACAGAATCTGTTATGTTCCGACAAAGCTTCCGAGACACATCTGTGATTTGTAAATCGCACATTACTCGCTATTACTCGCTTCCCCATTCATTAACATTGGACTCGCTAGACTCGCAACGAGTAGCGAGTCCTGGGCTCGGACTCGCTAGAGTCAAGCGATTCCGAGTAATTTAGGACTCGCCCATCACTAATGCCAGTAAAGGATTTAGTAGAGAAGAGGCCGGAGAATAGCATAGAGACAGGTGGATTAGTCAGGTAGCAAATAGGCATGAGCGAGTATATTCGAAAGCATTTTGCATTTGGCAAGTAATGCGGTACTCGAAACATAGCAAGTATTTCACTACTCGCCTCGCTGTATCTCCCGACCAGCATTAGCCAATCACATTGAAGGTACCGTCACACCTTTCAACATTGTTTCCGACATCGTTCAAAAGTGACGTCAGGAACGATGTTGAAACGACATTGTTGTTGCGTCATTGTGTGTAAACGCACGATTCAACAACGATAGTTGTTCAAGTTGGAGTTGACAGGAAATGCAGGAAAACCTGTCAATTTCAACTTAAACAACCTACGTCCGGCTTCGTTCGGTGTGACACTACAATAGCGATGTCATGGCTGATCCTGCGTATTCACTGCATTGCAGCAGATCGCTCGCTCGGCTGATAGCTGCGCAAACATCACACCACTGTCACCGGTAACATCTTGCCGTGTGACAGCTAGGCTGCGAAGTTGGAAGCGAGCGTGCACCCGCGGCATCACATACGACATAGCAGCCGATGTTGGAAGGTGTAACAGTACCTTAACGCCATAGCTAGGGATGAGCGAGTACTTTCCCACAGGTTCTCTACCAGAGATGTAGCAGAGATAAAGAAGAACCCTGGATTGGACTACGTTGGACGGAAGAGGATTTATAATAAAGATGGAGTTGATAAGCCCAGGGCAAGGGGTACTCGGATACCGGGCCTGGGTCTGATGGAATTAATTGGGTAAAAACGGGTGGTCGGGTTCCCGGTTCTGTGCCCTGGTTATCATTTGTTAGATGGCGGGGGAAGAAGGGAGTATTTACAGAGGAACGTGACTCCACCTGTAGTTCCCGGTAAAATGGTATCGGCGCTGGAAGCCGGCCGCTGAGGTGATGGTGGGTGCAGCAGAGAGTAGTCCAGCTCCCTACAGGTGGAGCTATTACCTCAGGGCAGCAGTGAAGGAAGATGTGGATGGTGAGGGAGATGAGGGGAGTAGTTGGTGTTGCAGTTCTTACCCATCTGCTGAGCTGCTGGTGGTGCTGAGCCCTCCGGGCAACGGCGGGAAGAGTAACGGAAACCAGTTCAACTTTTACTCCACTTTACTAAGTACTGGCAGATGATGAAACAGAACACGGTACAGTTTGGTTCAGTGTTCCCCTTAGGGTGCCTTTACACGCTGCAATGTTTGGCAGGGATCGGAGGCAACCTAACGTGTGCATGCACATTTTTCATGGTTGCCTCCGAACGCCGAAGGCGCTTTTACACGCCGCAATTTCGCCTTCAACCTAAGGCGATGTGTCGTCCTGGAAGTTCCCACACCAAAAGTGGGAAACATCCAGTTAACTCCCTACGCCGCTTCACACGCCGCAATCCCCAAAGGAAAGTGGGCGTACCTGTTCAGCGCGGCGAGAACATAGGCGTGCAAATATGATTTACACCGCGCCCCAAACACACTGATTAAACAACGCAATAGCGTTATGATTGTTCAGCCAACGCAGGAAGGCTGGCTAATACATGACCACATTGCCATTGTGTAGTGTGAATGGACAGATGTTCAAATATGGCGCCCTGTTAAGGGACAGCCAATGGAAACACAGTAACCACCACCAATAATCGCGGACGGGTCTCAGTGTCCGGTACTCTGTGGCACGCCTCCGGGAAATCAGTAGGCGACGCTGATTCCATCCCTATCGCCCCTTCACATGCCAAAAGCAGGGAATTTCCCCTTCATGGTTGCCTCTGGTTTTGGAGCAGTGCAGTGAAATCGGAACCAGGTGCAACTGTTTGGTTGCCGCCGGATTCCCCACGCCGCAATTTCGAGTCAATTTCACGGTGATGGTGACGGGACTACAGATTGCCTGTCAGATTTCTCACCGCGGTTGTGGCATGTAAAGGTACCCTAGTAGAGTCCCTAGGTGTTCTCTCTTTGTCCTTCAGGTATTACTTCTCTCTTCCTAGTTTCTACCACCTTCGCAGAGCTCTCCCGCCAGTCCCACGGTCTGTAGCTAGCAGGCAAGGTCTGTGCCCTACCGGTCCGGATGGGAAGCCCAAGTAAGCAAAGCCTCCTGCTGGCACCACAATTTTGGCCCTTGTCCTGTAGTGTTCTGAAGCGGTTCTAGGTCCTGAGGATCGAGGTACCTTGTGGCGCTGTCAGCAACCAGGTTCCTATGGGCCTGCAGCTCGTCGGTCAGTGGTCAGAGTTGAACTTCTGGCCGCCTCGGATTCCCGTGTTGCTGGTGTTTCCCTCAACGTGACCAGCTGGCTACAAACAGTCCTGGCCCGTTGCTTGCTACCCCGGGTTCCCCCCTTAAAGATGGGGCTCCCTCCTGTCGGCTGTGCTGTCAGGCCTGTCCTTCCTGACTGCCTTCCGAGCACCGTCTGACTGATCTAAATCGTCTCTCTCACTACATCAACCCTAGACTCCATCCCTTTTTGGGACCTACTAAATTACTGGTCCCCCCTACTCTAGTGGCCTAGTCCTAAGTGTGTGCAAGTACAGACTCTATAGGTTAAACCCTGAACCACCAACTTACAGGGATAACACATTTGTTGTCACAGTATAGTACTACCCTGTGGCGCCACAGAGTCTCTAAGTGTCTTTTTTTGTTTTATTTCTAATAAAATATTTTTTCTCTGTGTTGTGTCTTTTTGTAAAAAATTCACTAGAAATTCATGGCGGTTATGTCTAATATTGTCGTGACCCCATGAATTTTGGACTTAAGGCCAGCTGATAACACAAGGCTGGCCCCAACCCCTTTATTACCCAGTGAGCCACGGCACCAGGGCCCTGGATGAGCTGGATACAACGCCAGAAGATGGCAGTTCAATGAACGCGCCATCTTCTGGGGTAGCTGTGAGCTGCAATTTGCAGCGGGGAGAGCCCAGAAAGCTTGGGCCTCCCTGTGCTGCAAATTCCAGCCCCCAGCTGCATAGCTGTACCTGGCTCGACATAGAAAAAGTGCAAAGCCCCACACATTTTTTTTAATGATTTCGTGAAATTCATGAAATAATAAAAATAAAGGGGCTCCCCTATATTTCTGTTTCCAGGCAGGTACAAATTGGCACCTGGGGGTTGGGGGCAGCCCGTTCCTGCCTGCTGTACCCGACTGGATACAAAAATACGGCGAAGCCCACGTCAAATTTTGGGAAAAGTTCATTTAAAAAATACATTTAGGGACATGTATTAAATAATAAAAAAAAAATGCGTGGAGCTGCACGCTATTTCTATGTCCGGCCAGGTACAGCTAGGCAGCTGGGGGCTGAAATCTGCAGCGCAGGGAGGCCCAAGCTTTCCGGGCACCCCCCCGCTGCGAATGGCAGCCTGCAGCCGCCCCAGAAGATGGTGTTTCTTTAAAGCGCCATCTTCAGGAGCTGAACCCAACTCTTCCAAGGCCCTGATGCGGTGGATCACTGGGTAATAAAGGGGTTAGGGCCAGCTGTGTATTATCAGCTGGCCCTAAGCCTGAAAATTCATGGCGGTCACGCCAATAGTAGAAATGACCGCCATGAATTTCTAATAAATTCCGTTAAAAAAAACAACACAGAGAAAAAAAAAATAATTAGGAATAAAACAAAAAAGACATTTAGTGACTCCATCTTTATTAAATAAATCCACTTCCGTCCGACGTAGTCCACAAACGCAATCTCAGCACTGCTACATCGCTCTGCATAGACACACATGTCTATGCAGAGCGAGAGCAGGCTGAGAAATGACTACGACAGTCAGGTCAGGATTCACCTCAGGTCATAGCTCGGGCTATGACCGCGGGTGAACCCTGCTTTCACATCCGAAGACTGCCGCCGGAGATTGCCGAGTGCCGGCAGAGCATTGAATAAACCGGAAGTCATTAACTTCCGGTTTATTCACTGCTCTGCCGGCGCTCGGCAATCTCCAGTGGTCGGCAGCAGCAGTATGTGACAGCAGGGTTCACCCGTGGTAATAGCCTGAGCTATGATCTGAAGTGAACCCTGACTGTTGTAGTCATTTCTTAGCCTGCTCTCCCTCTGCATAGACATGTGTCTATAACAGGGAGCCACGACACCCACCAAGAGACTAACAACAGTTCCATAGCTAGGTCCAAGACGCCAAGAGATAATGGGAACTTAAGGTATAAGACATATGGACTGGCAACCAAAGTTAAGTGTGGGAGGACAGTGAGCCAAGAGCCTCTGGGAGTAGAGACCAGGGAAGATAGAATAAAGAAACCTCTGACAGACTCTGTAAAAAGCATCCCGAAATCTGCGGCTACCACCCTGGCAAGCTAGACTGTACCGTGCACCTTATCCACCTGGTGCCCAGTAAAGGACTGTTTGAGCTACTCTGGTTTCCCCTCATTCACTGCCCGAAGGGCTTGCACAGCATCACAGATATGAGGACTACGACTCCTCCCCGCCACCCTGCTGCTCTGAGGTAAAGCTCCGCCTGTGGGGAGTTGTACGAACCCTGCTGTACCACACCATCACCTCAGCGGGCAGCTGCAGCGCTGGCAGCCACATTATCAGGTACCACAGGTGGCATCACGTTTCATCCCCCCAAAACCATCATCTCCTACAGCCATTAAGTGCCCAGGGCACCGAACCGGGACCCGACATCCGTGATCCCCCACACCAAAACTACCGTCCCGGTATCCGAGTAACCACTTCCCTGCCGGCCCGACTCAAAATTGACGTCACAAACAGGATCCTGTGCCCGGCAAAACCGGGTACTGTGCACCTTAAATTGGTCTTTATTGACTGATCTTTATTGTACTGCATAGGCTCAAACTAGCGGCCTGGAGATGTGACTAAAATGTGTTGGCCCAGGGGCATGCCTCGGCCCCTCATCGAAGGAGGGCCATGCAAGAGGCGCCAAAATGTCTCCCCGCCCCCCTCGCCATCAAACAACCAAAGGGGCAGATTATGAACCGGACCGCACCAGCTCGGGACTATAAAAAGTGAACAGGGTGCGGCCGAATGGCAGAACAGAAGACATTGGCTATTATCAGACCTGCTACCCAAGCTTGGTCCGGTTAAGATTGCAGTTCCAAAACTGGGGGACCTGGTCCATGAAGTTGAGGAGAACCTGAGGGCAGACACCGGAGCCCCAGGGATACCGACACTTGAAGTTGAGAGTGACAATGTGGCCCTCTGAAGTGCAGCCCTTGAAGATTTGCGGGCCCAGGTGATAGAGGTTGTGGAGTGGCCGATCCGCAGGTGGAGTGCCAACATGCGGCTGGAGCTGAGTCAGTGTGCAAGACTACAGCAGAAGCAAGAGCTAGACACGGAACTGGGGGTATCGGTAGAATCAGAGACTGAGCACCCGGTGGCTGGTGAGGACTACGCCCCCACAGAGCCCGACTCAAGCACCACGGAAGAGACAAACCACCCGAGACCAGCAATCCACTACCAGGTCAGGAGAACCGTGGGCCTGATACCGTCAATGGTCAGGCTGACATGGAGCCGGACGAGGAAGAGCTTGCTAAATCGGAAAATCTGATCCGCTTCTCTGAGGAGCCTGACATGATCGTTGAGGAGTTTGTGGAAGGAGGATCTATCAGCCAGGCGGGTTCCGGGGAGGAAGACCGAGAGGAAGAACCAGCCTGAGGCGCAGAGGTGTCCGGGCCCCGCGAGTTATGGTGGGCCAATCGCCAGAAGCAAGCAGTTGACGGCGCAGAAGCTTCCGGGCCCCGCGAGTTATGGTGGGCCGATCGCCTGGAGCAACCAACATCCCGGGTTGGAATGGAGATGAGGCGATTTGGAAGACAACCTCCAACACTAACCCCTCACTCCTGGCAACCCGTCTAGAGGCTACAGTACGAAAAGGACGACGAGGCAGAGCGTCTGAAGCTGTGGGAGGCATGGTGGGCTAACAAGATGGAGACCCACCAGGCCCGCGTCTTTGCCCACACCACACCACCACTGGGAAGAAGAGACGTCGAGTTCCACCTCCCGCAAGGCCACCCGGACCGGGATTTGTATCGGGGTGATGTTATAACATACGAACGCTTTGCAGGACCCCAAGGCTGGAAGCGATCCGGATCAGTAAGTGCTGAACAATGATCCCTGTCTAGGTATAAACATGTAAATAGTTAATTGTGTATTTCCCCTGATTAACCCGTAAACGGACTCACATGGACTTGAATGTGAACTTTTAATGAAGAGTCTTATTGGACATTAAGTCAGAGACTCAATACCCGGTCCCATTGGGCCAATGTAGATTTTAATAGGTATATTATTTGCAACGTTTTAAGCATGGTGCCTCCCACAAGGGAAGAAGATGAAATAATCTTATTGTTTTTGATATGTTCGTGTTTGGCTATAATCCGCTTAATATAAAAATGAAAATTTAAGCTCATATCGGGTCTACTTGTTACACTCAAACACTCATGGATGAGTGTATTCAACCAAGGGGGAATATGGCGCTCTCCTGGCGGGACACTACAAGGAGGTACTGCACCCCAAAAAGAAGGTGTAATATCTCTGTAGTTGCAGGTAGAGGGAAACTTCAGAGTCTGCACACAAACCACACTCATCAGACACCCTAGCACAGGGGACTTGTATTTAGTAGGTCCCGGGGGGTGGAGCTTAGATGAGCAGGAGACTTGAGTGACAGTTAGTGACAAACAGTTAGCTAGACGGTGACAGAGCGAGAAGACGGTCAGTCGCAGGGGACCCTGCTGTCCGGAGGAGAGGGCATCTCAAGACGTGAAAAATAAGTCATCATACAGCCCCAGATCCTGAAAAATGAGAACACAACGGCCGGGTCACAGAAAATGGTGACAAAAGTGCTATTCTTTTGTTTTAAAAACGTCTGAATTTTTTTTTACTACTTAGATAAAAGTAAAAGTAATATGTTTGGTATCTATGAACTCGTATTGACCCGAGGCATCATTTTGACAAGTCAATTTTACCATATAGTGAACATGGTGAATAAAAAAAAAATAACAATTGTGTAATTGCAATTTTTTTTTGCAATTTCCCCCAACTAGGAAATTATTTCGCAAAATCCACTACACTGCATCGTAAAATAAATGATTACATATCTTCACTGTACCACAGCGAAACAACACGGCGGGGTTAGAAACACAAAATTAAGACTCAAGTTGCCCTACCATGAGAGGAGAGAAGGCCGGCAGCTTGGCTAAAGCGGCAGCAGGGCCACACACAAAGCGCAGGAGTAGAAAGCCAAGGACCTGGCCAGGGAGGGAGCAACCCGGCCCCGGTACAGACTCCGTGGATAATAACTACTGAACAAAGGGGCGGACTGGCCTAGGTGGCATGGGGGCAGGTGCCCCCCAGGCTGGTGGTATTTCCCTAATTTAGGGCCGCCCCCTTAATGATATGGGCCGGCCGGCGATGCTTTGCGGATGCAGCTAACACAATGATAGCGGGAGTCTGGAAGGAGAAGGCCAATAGCGGCCGGCAGACAGATTAATAAGTTGACATCAACCCCCCCCCCCCCATTCCTCGCTCCTCATCTGACAGCACTACCCCCCCCCCTGCTCCTCACCTGCTGGATCCGATAGCAGCCCCCCTCCCCTGCTCCTAAACTGGCCGGGGCTGGAAAATTCATGCTGCTCCCCAGGGCAAAGTCCACCAGCCAGCCCCAGACTGAACAACATCTGTAGTAAAGACTTGGAATACTACAAAACCGTGAGTCTGAGTGATCCTTGCAGACCCTGTTCTCCCTCACAAGCTGTCATCTCTACTACTACCCCTTCCCTGCATCCATCTATAGACTATTATCACCACTGCCCCGGGGAACCAGGTTCTGCCCACGGAGAGCCGTTACATCACCGGCTGCCAAACATCATCCCCGGAGGTTCTGCAGCAGCGGTGGTCACCCTGACCAAATCCACGGGTGGTGTCACGACTTTCTCCCCCGTAAATAGCCCCCATTACTTGTGGGCTCAGGACACGGTCCAGAACAAGACTACCGTGAAACCCCCTGTGATGTCCCGGTCCGGTAACGAGTACCCCGTCCCAGTGGGCTACACAACTTGGCATCTATGAACAGGATCTACCGTGCCCGGTAAACCGGGCATTATGTGCTGTGATTTATGAGAAAAACTGTTTTGGGGCTGCCGCCATTGCAGAGCGAGCGGCAAACAGAATTTAAACTGCGCCTCAAGGACTGTATTTTTGAGTTGCTGCCATTACAAAGTATGGAAGGAAAAGGGGGCGTGTCATTGTGGGCAGCACTCTGCAAAGTGCTCTGAAGTCATCCAGAGGGGAAGAGAATCCCGATTGCACAGCGAAACCTTTAGTAGACATCCGGACGGAAGCGGAAGACAGGAGAGTCGACCTTAACTAAGGGGGCACAGGATGTCACAACCAGGAGATGCTGCGCCATGAAGCAGCGGCAGAGCACCCGGCTGGTACTGCAGCACCGGATAACAAAGGAGCACCCGGTGGTGCTGCGGCGCAAGGAGCAGCATGCATCATGCAGCTCCTGATGCCATACATACAATACTCAGGTGAGCCCAATGCCCTCAAAGACTTTGTTACCGGAATCAAAGTGTACTACGTTATGTACTCTTTAACCGAAGCCCAGCGTGTGGTATGATTATTGGACAGTTAACCGGCAATGCACGGCGAGAAGTTATGTCCTGGCCGGACACAGACAAAGATACAGTAGAGCATCTTGTGGCTGGACTGAAAGCAGCATTTGAATCCAGTGCTGACACCCGGGCTAAAATGAGGTTCTTTGGGTGCTAACAGAAGCCTAAAGAGAGTGCAAGAGACTATGCCTTAAACTTACAGGAAGCGCTCAAAGCACTCAAACCAGCAGAACCTGCCTTAGCCCCAGGAGCTGACAAAATGCTAATAGATCAGTTCATAGAGGGTCTCCTATCCACTTCTCACAGAGGACAGTTGAGTATGATGATCATCCAGAATCCTGGAATTAATTTTGCCGAGTTAAAAGATAGAGCCATCCGTCTTCAGCAGATAGAAGAGCCCCGGGATATAAACTTTACTCAATGCCCTACAGCAGCACCTCAGCAGCCAGGAACATCAGTGACATCTGCCATGTTAGTGACTGCTGCTGAACACAAAGAGCCAAGCAAGGCAACCAGCAAGGAGGATGTCCCATAGATGAGGCCCAGGAAGGACCAAGAGACGAGAGCACGACCCAGCGACTGCTATCAGCCGGATGGACAGCCTATTTGCCGCCGTTGCAAGGAGCCAGGTCACTTTGCTCGGGAATAATGTGCTTTAAATGAGGATCTCCTGGGAAAGCGAGCCGCTCCTCAGGAATAAATTCTCAAGGTCCTTCAGCCAGGTATGACAAGTTCGTGGGAGGACGTCCAGTCATCCCTATCGTGTTGGAAGGCATTCCCTTCAGCGCTTTGTTGGATACCGGGCCCCAGATAACATCAATTCCACATGTTCTCTACAAAAGGTACTGGGATCATTCAGACATTAATAGTGGTCCATCTAAGGGCCCTTTCACATCAGCGTTTATTTGAAATCGCGGCAGATGCGGTGAAAAAACCGCATCTGCCGCGATTGCCGCATAACCGCTGCACTTGGGCGCGGGTGCGGTAATCCCCATAGAAAGTATAGGGGACTTGCGGCAGGTGCGGCAAGTGCGGTTTTGCACTTGCGGCAGGTGCGGCCGCGAAAAAATCGCGGCTGACCGCGGTTTTTTTTGCTGCCCGCAAGTGCAAAACCGCACTTGCCGCACCTGCCGCAAGTCCCCCTATAGTTTCTATGGGGATTACCGCAACCGCGCCGCAAGTGCAGCGGTTATGCGGCAATCGCGGCAGATGCGGTTTTTTCACCGCATCTGCCGCGATTTCAAATAAACGCTGATGTGAAAGGGCCCTTACATTGCATTGAACTTATGGGCTAGCAATGGTGAACTAATACCACAAGTTGGGTTCAGAGAAATGACCATTCAGATTGGGAAGGTAGAATTGCAGAACCAGGGTATTATTATTGCAGATGTTGACCGGCGAGATCGTGAACCAGTAATGTTACTAGGAGTGAATGTAATTGAAAATTGTTTTTCCGAGGTAATTACTGTGTCTTACAGCATATCACCGAGACTGCCAGAGCCAGGCAACAGAGACTTCTGCAAAAGGAAATAACAGCCCTGATGTTGAAACAACAGGTAAAAATATCAGGAGGTGAAATCAGCAGTGTACGAGTAAGTGATCCGATACCCATTGTAATACCTCCAAAAACTGAAATGTTGGTCTGGTGTAGAGCCACAATAGGCATTAAATGGCGAGACTATCAAGCCTTGGTAGAACCCGTGTACTCAGACAGTAGGCCCACTATACTAACAGCCAAAGGAGTAGTTGAGGTACACCGGGGAAGAGTGCCATTACGCCTTGTAAATTGTGGGGAAGATGAGGTCACTGTACCAAAGTATGCTACCATGGCTGAGTTATTCACTGTTGATAACAATGCCATCACAGCTGTCGAGTCCTTGAACCCGTCAAGTCAGGCAGATGACAATGGCTCAAGGGAAAAGCTGGAGAATTGTTGCCAAAAGCTACATGTGGGTACCAATTCTACACCTTCCCATCAAAAGCATGGAGTATACGGGGTAGTAAAAGAATATGAGCAGATATTCAGCAAACACCCGTTAGACTTTGGGCAAATTAACCCTATTACGACCAATGACGAGTTTAGCCGTCATGAAAATATGTCAGTTCCCGCATCATGACGGCTAAACTCGTCATGGCTTTGAACTGTCACTGCTTGTAAACAAACAGTGACAGCTCAAATCTAACAGCTGTCAGTGACAGCTAATGGTCAGGAGCAGAAGTGTGGGGACCCTTGTTAACCCCTTATCGACACATCTCACCTTTTGAGACATGAAAACCAGTGCGTTCCCGACATATGTCTCAGCGTCTGAGACATCTGGGGAACACACTCCTGCAGCTCAAGTGAGGGTGACCTGTCACTTGAGCTGCAGGTAGTTGGGAACTTGTACTAAACCCCAGGGGGTGTGGATTTGCCCCAGTCGCAGTAATTGGGGGTTAAAAATGAGACCGGCAATTACTGCGACTGTACACAGTGTGCGGTCTCCTGCCGCCTGATTCTCTGCCCGGCTCCTTCTGCTCATTTCCCTGTCCCTTCCTGTTCCTCCCCCCCGCTCATCCGCCCTATCCCCCACTGTGTCCGCCCCCCCGCCCTGCTCATCCCCCTTTTCCCCCGCTGTGTCCGCCCCCCCTGCTCATCCCCCTTGTCCCCCGCTGTGTCGGGCCCCCCCCGCTCATCCCCCCTGTCCCCTGCTGTGTGTTCACCCCCCCTCCCCCCCTGATCCCCATCCCCTGCAGGGGGATCCCTGGTTCCCCATCCCCCTGCATGGGGATTGCTGATCCCCCATTACCCTGCATGGGGATCCCTGATCCCCCATCCCCCTGCAAACTGCAGAAAGAGATCTGACAGCTTGGGTGCAGTGATCCAGTAGATCACTGTGCCCAAGTTGTCATATTGCTTTCCACATCTTGATCCCCATGCAGGGGGATTCCCCTGCATGGGGATTGGCTGCAGAAAGTGATTTGACAGCTCGGGCTTAGTGATCTAGTGGATCACTGTGCCCAAGTTGTCAGATCGCATTCTGCAGCTTGCTCTCCATGCAGGGGAATCCCCCTGCATGGGGATTGAGCTGCAGAAAGAAATCTGACAGCTTGGCTTTTAGACCACTGCGCCCGAGCTGTCAGATTGCTTTCTGCAGCTCAATCACCATGCAGGGGGATCAGGAGCAGTGATCCACTGTGCGGATGCAGGGGGATCATGCTGCAGTGAACTAATCTGACAGTCCTGGCACAGTGATCCACTATGGGGCTGTCAGATCACTTCACTGCAACGTCGGGTCACCTGACCCAAGCCTCTGAGATCATGTGATCTCTGAGACTTGGGTTTCTACAGTGATGCTGCACTGTATGGCAATGATCTGCCATACAGTGCATTATCACAATGCACCAGAGACTGCAACAAGAAGACACTTGATTCATTTGCTGCAGTCTCTGGATGTAGCAGAGGCAATTGAGCGTTGTGGGACCTTCGTTGTGGACTATGTCAGATCTTTTTATAATAAAGATGGAGTCCGAAATTTGTTTGTGTTTTTTTTCCAATAAAAAGATTTTTCTCTGTGTGGTGTATTTTTTGACTATTTACTAGAGATTCCTAATGGCCAGGTCTAACATTGGCCCGACATTATGAATCTCGGGCTTAGTGCCAGCTGCCAATAAAAAAGCTGGCATTAACCCCTTTAGTACCCAGTTTGCCACCGGCACCAGGGCAACTAGAAGAGTCTGGGTACAGCGCCAGAAAATGGCGCTTCAATGAATGCGCCATTTTCTGGGGCGGCTGCGGGCTGCAATTCGCAGCATGGAGGGCCCAGAACTCTTAGGCCTTTTCATGCTGAGGATTCCAGCCCCCAGCTGCCTAGTTGTACATGGCTGGGCCAAAAATATGGCGGAGCCCCACGTCATTTTTTTTTTCTAGAATTAGTTCTAGAAATAAATTTTAAAAAAGGCCTTCGATGTATTTTTGGTAGCCAGCCAGGTAAAACTTGGCAGCTGGCGGACTAGAATCCGCAGGGTGGAGAGACCCAAATGTTGTGGGCCCCCCACGCTGCAAATTACAACCCGCAGCCACCCAAGAAAATAGCGCATTCATTAGAGGCGGCATTTTTTGGTACTGTACCCCAACTCTTCCATTTGCCCTTGTGCTGGTGGCACAAGGGTTCTCCATATGGTGTCTGCTAACAATTTCAATGGAAAATTAGCTCCAATTGTTAACGGAAACCATGTCGCGTATGGAGAGCCCCTCCATGTGTGCCTGAACATTGGAGCTCCTCCACAAGTGACCCCGTTTTGGAAACTAGACATCCCCCCCCCAAGGAACTTATCTAGATGCATAGTGAGCACTTTGAACCTACATGTGATTCACAAATTAGTCTGTTAAAGGGAAAAAGAAGATTTTTTGTTAAAAGAAAAGTAATTTTTTCATTTTTACGGATTAATTTGTGAAGCACCTAGGGCAGTAATGGCGAACCTATGGCACGCGTGCCAGGGAGGGCACACTGAGCCATTTTCCCTGGCATGTGGCGTGGCCTCTCACTGCAGCTTTGAACTGCAGTGTCGGATCAAAGGATTCTCCTTCCTCCGCATCTCCGACACTTTCTCCAAGCTCCGCCAGGCTGACGTCACATGACCGCAGTCATGTGATGCCGGGACTGAAGACGCGAGAAGAGGAGCAGTGGTGAAGGCGGGAGTACTACTAGGTGAGTATGATTTTTTTTTCAGGGGCAGGATGGTGACAAATAAGAGGGGCAGGATGGTGACAAATAAGAGGGGCATGATGGTGGCAAATAAGAGGGGCATAATGGTGACATTAGGAGGGGGTAGGATGGTGACATTATTACAAGAAGGGGATGATGGTGGCTTTATTACAAGGATGGGGCATATTACATGATGGAAGCAGGATAGGGAAATTACCACAAGGGGACAGGGATCGAGCATACTACAAGGGGATAAAGCTGGAGACATTACTACAAGAAGGGGTTCATGATAGGGACATTACTGCCAGGAGAGGGTTAGGATGGAGCACATTACTACAAGGTGAAGGTCAGGAGGGAGCACATTACTACAAAGAGAGGGTCAGGATGGAGCACAAAGCTACGAAGAGAGGGTCAGGACCCCATTTTGAAAACTAGACCCCCCCAAGGAACATTTCTAGATACATAGTGAGCACTTTGAACACACATGTGCTTCACAAATTAGTCCGTAAAAGGGAAAAAGAAGATTTTTTGTGAAAAAAAAGAAACTTTGCATTTTTACAGATCAATTTGTGAAGCACTTGGGGCTTCAAAGTGCTCACTATGCTTCTAGATACGTTCCTTGGATGGTCTAGTTTCCAAAATGCGGTCACTTGTGTGGAAGCTCCAATGTTTAGGAAACTGGACCCCCCCAAGGAACGTATCTAGATGCATAGTGAACACTTTGAACCCCCAGGTGATTCACAAATTAATCCGCAAAATGAAAAAAATATTTTTTTGTGGAAAAAAAAAGAACTTTTTCGTTTTTACGGATCAATTTGTGTAGCACCTGGGGGATCAAAGTGCTCTCTATGCATCTAGATAAGGTCCTTGGGGGATCTAGTTTCCAAAATGGGGTCACTTTTGGGGGAGCTCCAATGTTTAGGCACACAGGAGCTCTCCAAACGCGACATGGTGCCGCTAACAATTTGTCTGAAAAATCAGCTCAAATTGTTAGCGGACACCATGTCGCGTTTGGAGAGCCCCGGTGTGCCTAAACATTGCAGCTCCCCCACAAGTGACCCCATTTTGGAAACTAGACCCCCCAGGTAACATATCTAGATGGGTTGTGAGCATTTTGAACCCCCAGCTGCTTCACATATTAATTCGTAAAAATGAAAAAAGAAACAATTTGTGGGGAAAAAAAGTAATTTTTCATATTTACAGATCAATTTGTGAAACATCTGGGGGTTCAAAATGCTCACCACCCATCTAAATATGTTCCTTGGGTGTCTAGTTTCCAAAATGGGGTCACATCTCCCCCAATCCTGCCCCCCCCCCCGCAACATCCCCACAACAACCTTCATCCCACGACCCACTGCCAACCCTCGCAACCTCACCACCACTAGCCCTCGCAACCCCACCAACATCAGACCCACTCCCCCAACCATGCCCCACCTACCGCTCTGCCCGGCGCACTCAATGTGCAACAAACTCCCTGACATCAATGATCTCTTTATTTCCAGAAAACTGTTGTTCCTTGGCCTCACCGAGACCTGGCTCACCCCCTTCGACACGGCCTCCCCTGCTGCACTATCCTACGGCGGCCTCAGCCTGTCCCACACCCCCGTCCCTCTGGCAAACACGGCGGTGGAGTCGGCATACTGCTGTCCAACTCCTGCACCTTCAGCCCTATCCCCCAGCCCCCATCCTTCACTGTCCCCTCCTTCGAAGCCCACTCAGTCCGAATCTTCTCCCCCTGCAACCTCCAAATAGTCATCATCTACCGCCCCCTCGGACCCACCGCCTCCTTCCTTGACCACTTCACCACCTGCTACTTCACTTCCTCTCCACTGACATCCCCTCCATCATCATGGGAGACTTCAATATCCCCGTTGACACTCCCTCCTCAGCCACCTCCAACCTTCTTTCCTTGACCACTTCCCTAGGGCTCTCCCAATGGTGTTCCTCTCCCACCCACGAACAAGGCCACACGCTTACCTCATCTTTACCTGCCTTTGCTCCCTCTCTAACCTCACAACCGCGGAACTCACACTGTCCAACCACCATCTCTTGACCTTCTCCGCCCTCTCCTCCCCTGCCACCTACCCCCTCTCCGCAAACTTGATCACCCTCGCCGAAACCTAAAAGACTTGATCTTCCTTTATTCACTGAATCCCTCCTCCCTCTCACCGACATTACCCAGCGCTGACGACATTGACATTGCCACCACCCTATACAACACCACCATAACAAACGCTCTCGACCTAGCCGCCCCCCTCACTCTCCATGCTCCACGCATTAACAGGCAACCCTGGCACACCACCCTCACTATAAACCTGAGACGGGCGTCCAGAGTCGCCGAGAGGAGATGGAAAAAGTCTCACACCCCCGAGCACTTTGCTCTGTTCAAGCAATCCATCACTGACTTCAAGACAGCACTTGCTACCGCCAAGCTAATGTTCTTCTCATCCCTTATAACCTCTCTGTCCCGCAACCCCTAACAGCTCTTCAAAACTTTCAACTCCTTACTTCGCCCGCCTGCTCCTCCCCTTCTCCCCTCATCTCTGCTGAAGACTTTGCGACCTTCTTCAAGGAGAAGATCAACAAGATCAGAAGCAGCTTCGGTCCACTATCCCCACAACTCCCCTTCCCACCTACACTGCCCTCCTCCTCCATCAGCCATTTACCCCCCATAACTGAAGACCAACTCTCCTCCCTCCTGTCAAAGTCACACCTCACCACCAGCGCCCACGACCCGCTACCATCCCACCTCATTCCGAGCCACACCTCCATTTTCATCCCAGCCCTCACCCACCTCTTTAACCTTTCACTTAGCACTGGTACCTTCCCCTCGGCCTTCAAACACGCCCTGATCACGCCCATTCTAAAAAAAACCCTCACTTGACCCTACCTCTGTCTCTAACTATTGCCCCATATCTCTTCTCCCATTCGCCTCTAAGCTACTTGAACAGCACGTCCACTCCGAACTGTCCTCTCACCTCTCCTCGTGCTCCCACTTCGACCGCCTACAGTCCGGCTTCCGACCCCTCTATTCCACCGAAACAGCCTTAACCAAAGTCACCAACGACCTACTGACCGCCAAGAACAAACACCACTACTCCATCCTGCTACTCCTTAACCTGTCTGCCGCCTTCGACACGGTTGACCACTCCCTTCTCCGGATCCTGGAATCTCTTGGCATCACCCACCTTGCCGTCTCCTGGATCTTCTCCTACCTAGCGCACCGGACCTTCAGTGTCTCGCACTCCCACACCTCCTCCTCACCCTACCCCCTTTCTGTCGGAGTCCCCCAAGGTTCGGTCCTGGGACCCCTACTTTTATCCACTTACACTCTCGGCCTAGGGCAACTCATTGAGTCCCATGGCCTCCAGTACCACCTCTACGCCGACGACACCCAAATCTACCTGTCCGGCCCTGACATCGCCTCCCTACTCTCGAAAATCCCACAATGCCTTTCCGCCATCTCATCCTTCATCTCTGCTCGCTTCCTTAAACTCAATATGGACAAAACTGAATTCATAATCTTCCCCCAAGAAATTCCACCCCACCTCCCAACCTATCCATCTGCATGAACGACTGCGCCCTCTCCCAAGTCCCCCAAGCCAAGTGCCTCGGGGTAATCCTTGACTCCTCCCTATCCTTCAAGCCCCACATTGAGGCCCTCACCACATCCCTCCGACTCCAGCTCAAGAAAATCTCACGGATCCGCTCCTTCCTCACCCACGACACCGCTAAAACACTCATCCATGCTCTTATCATCTCCTGCCTTGACTACTGCAACCTCCTTCTCAATGGCCTCCCGGCTAACTCCCTCACACCTCTCCAGTCTATCCTCAACTCCGCTGCCCGACTCATCTACATGTCCTCCTGCTACTCCCCTGTCTCCCCCCTCTGCCAAGCCCTTCACTGGCTCCCCGTCTCCAAGAGATCCCAATTCAAAACACTAACCATGGCGTACAAAGCCATACACAACCTGGCCCCACCATACATCTCCGACCTGGTCTCCCGATACCTTCCCTCACGCAACCTCCGCTCCTCCCAAGAACTCCTCCTCTGCTCCCCCTCATTACCTCTTCGCACAACCGAGTCCAGCACTTCTCCTGGGCATCTGCCTTACTCTGGAACTCCCTACCCGAACACGTCAGACACTCTCCTACCCTGAGTAGCTTCAAATGTCACCTGAAGACTCACTTGTTCCGTCAAGCCTACAACCTGCCATGAGACCCAGGCGACCACCCCATACCTGACATTCCCCCATCCTACTGTATCCTAACCCGCCCCTCTTAGACTGTGAACCCTCGTGGACAGGGTCCCTGCCCCTCCTGAACCTGTACGTCCTGATCGCCTAGACTTAGTGTACTTGTTCTTGTCTCCCTCATCCTCATGTAAAGCGCCATGGAACCTAATGGCGCTATATAAATAAATAATAATAAATAAATAAATAAAAAATGTTTAGGCACACAGGGGCTCTCCAAACGCGACATGGTGTCCGCTAATAATTTGACTGAAAAATCAGCTCAAACTTGGTCCTTAAGGGGTTAAAGGGGTAGAGCACACTATACCCACAGGTAACCATCAGCCTATAAAAGAGAGGTATAGACCATTACCACCCGCTCACTATCAAACCACCACAGACATGCTCAAAGAGTTGAAAACTGCACGGGTAATAAGAGACAGTTAAAGTCCCTGGGCAGCGCCTTTAGTGTTAGTTAAAAAAAAAGGACGGGACCATGAGAATGTGAGTAGACTTACCGGCAGATCAACCGTATTACACACAAGGATGCATACCGTTACCTAGGATTGAGAAGTCATTAGCCGCATTAAAATCTGCTAACTACTTTTCCACCCTAGATCTGAATAGTGGGTTTGGCAAGTTCCTGTGGCAGAGGCCGACAAGGAGAAGACAGCGTTTAATACACAGATAGGCCTCTGTGAGTTCAATTGTATGCCGTTTGGACTCTGCAACGCACCCTGGTACCTTCCAACGCCTGATGGAGAGCTGCCTAGAACATAAGAACTTTGAAACTGTCCTCCTGTACCTGGATGACATCATAGTCTACTCCAAGAACAACATCTACAAAATCTGGCAGAAGTGTTTGAAGCCTTGTCCGGATACAGCATTAAGATCAAGCCATCCAAGTGCCACCTTCTCAAACCAAAGGTGCAGTACCTAGGACATGTCGTGAGTTCAGAGGGAGTAGCACCGGATCCTGATAAAGTCACAGTGATAAGGGATTGGCCAAGACCCACCAATGTGAAAGAGGTGAGGCAATTCCTGGGACTGGTGAGCTATTATAGAAGATTTATCAGAGGGTTCATAAAGTTAGCAGCTCCCCTGCAAGACATCCTGGTAGGGCAGTCAAAAAGGTCTTCAACTCGTAATCCCCCTTTCGGGCGGGAGTTCAAAAAGCTAAAGTGGGTGCTTGACAGGAGAAGAGATCCTGGCATATCTGGATTACCATCAACCCTTAATTCTGTTCACGGATGCCAGCAACATGGGATTGCGAGCAGCTACTGTCACAGAAGCAAGGAGGCAAAAAGAGAGTTATTAACTTTGCGAGCAGGAAACTCCAACCTACGGAAAGAAACCCTGAGAATTACAGTTCTTTCAAGTTAGAACTACTGGCAGTAGTTTGGGCTGTAACCGAACATTTCAAGCATTACCTGGCAGCTGCAGAATTCACCATCTACAGTGATAACAACCCATTGACCCACCTAGACTCAGCAAAGATAGGTGCGTTGGAGCAGTGATGGATAGCTGTCTAACTACAATTTTTGTCATCAAATATAGGGCAGGCCATAATGAAGGGGAATGCAGATGCCTTATCCCAGATGCCATACCTGAAAGACGTGGAAGAGGAACCGGAGGAGCTGGAAGAAATTGAGCTACCGCCTTTTACCTAGTAAGGTAGAACAGTATCAACCCAGCATCTAAAAAACAGCAGCAGGCAAATTTCAACCCGTTAGCGCACCATGGATGGGCTGACACCCAAGATAGCGATCCAGCTGTGAAGCTAGTGAAAGAACTGCTTACACAACAAGGTGTGTACCCTAATACAGAACGCTCCAGCTGAGACCCAACAACTCTGGAAAGAAAGAAGCAAGTTGTTCCTTTATCAAGGGAAGTTCTGCAGAAGACACACCAACCCTAAAACACATGAGTTAGTCTTGCAGATTATCGTACCCAAGAGAGATGTCAAACTGGTCTTAGAAGGCTACCATGATGGTGCAGGTAATTTTGGATGGAAGAAGTTGGAAGTGCTCTTAAGAGAGAGATTCTACTGGGTTGGCAGGAGAAAATCAATTGAAGATTGGTGTAGAAAATGTGGCTCGTGCAACCTCAGAAGAAAGGATCAACGAGTCAGAGAGCCCCACTCCAGTCCATATAACCAGGCAACCACTTGAATTAGTTGCGTTAGAACACGTCAAGTTGTCACCAAGCCGGTCAGGCTATATCTATGCCTTAACCATCGTGGACCATTACTCCCTTCTTCTTAGTGGTGGTACCCGTCAAGGAACTGACAGTGAAGACGGATGCAAAAGCATTTCAGACACATTTCTGTAGCCTCATGCAGTGGCGTACCAACTGTTAAATTTGCCGCAGCTGCCGCCCCTAAGTATTGGGCCAAACGACCACTCATCTCCTGAACTCTCCATCCTTCTGCACTCCCCATCTTCCTGCACTCCCCATCCACCATCCTCCAGCACCCTCCATTCTCCTGCACGCTCCATCCTCCTGCGCTCTCCCTCATCCTCCTGCGCTCTCCATCCTCCATCCTCCTGCACTCTCCATGCTCCATCCTCCTGTGCTCTCCATCCCCTGGCTCTCCATCCTCTATCCTCCTGCACTCTCCATCCTTCTGCACTCTCCATCCTCTATCCCCCTTCAGTTTCCATCCTCTATCCCCTGCAGTTTCCATCCTCTATCCCCTGCAGTGTCCATCCTCCACCCTCCCTGTATCCTTCATCCCCGTGCACAGCCTGCCGCCCTCTGCACCCCTCTCTCACACACACCTCTTGATCCCTTGTTTATTTAGTCCCATTTTCTCTCAAGCTTCTTGCATGATATCTCCTTCACGCTGGGTATACTCCATGGCTCCGCCCACCCGGTTCACATGCCCGTGACATCATCGCAGGTCCTGCTGCTCCATGTTGTCTCTTCTGTTGGGCAGGCTAATACAGCCCTGACGCTGAGGTGAGTCACCTGCAGGCTGCTGCCCCCCCCCCCCCCCACACGTGCCACCTGGGGCGGATCGCCCCCCCGCCCCCCTTTACACTATGCCACTGCCTCATGGCTACCCAGAACAAGTCCTTGCAGATCAAGGTCCAGCTTTCAGTCAGAGATTTTCAAGGAATTCTGCAACATGTACGGCTGTAAGAAGATCCGCACGACAGCCTATCATCCCCAAACAGATGGCTTATGTGAAAAGATGAACCATATTGTAATTTACCTGTTGAAAACATTACCAGAGTCAGAGATAAATCAATGGCCAGAAAAATTACCAAATGTGGTAGACCTTTACAACTATGTCCCGGTGAGTTTTACAAACTGCACCCCAGCCTACCATATGCATTCAAGACCTGGTAGGCTGCCAATTGATTTAGATATGGGAATTCTAAAACCAGACGCAGAAGTTAAAGGATCCAATTGGGATACCCTATGTACACAGCAGTATCACAAAGTACAAGAGTGCATAGAAAAAATCTCCAGCAACCTAGAGAAAGACAAGAGAGAACCTTTAACCAACATGCTCCCCCTATTCCGTCAAGCCTACAACCTGCCATGAGACCCAAGCGACCGCCCCATAACTGACACTCCCCCAGCCTACTGTATCCCACCCCGCCCCTCGTAGACTGTGAGCCCAGTGTGGACAGGGTCCCCTCCCCTCCTGTACCTATATGTCCTGATTGTCTAGAGTTATTGTAATTGTGCTTGTCTCCCCTCCTATGTAAAGCGCCATGGAACCTAATGGCGCTATATAAATATAATAATAATAATAATAATAAATAATAATAATGCTCTAGCAACCCCATTACAACCTGGTGAACAAGTCCTCAAGAGAAAGAGATGCACCAACAAATTGGATAATCAGTGGGAAACCACCCCATTTACAGTCTTACCATCAAATTTAGACAATGCCAAAGTGTATCTAATCAGCATAGACGAAGGAACATCAGCAGTTGTGTCAAGAGATAATCCCAAACCGTGTCCTGAAACCCTGAAGACACCAGAAGTAACCAAAGCTGTACAGGTCCAACATGTCAAGAAAGAAGATAAAGTTTTCCATACAGTCTTAGGAGATTTCCCAAAACATGGCCAAATTACTACAGAGCAGTTGTAGTCCCCATGATTGCTTTCCCACCAATGGTAGAACCAACACCAGAACCCGTACCACAAGAAGTCCCAAGACATGAAGAACTGGAAGTTGAGCCTGAAGAGCAAGAACCAATTCCTGGCCCAGTGAGCTTGCCAGTCCTACTGTCAGATCTCCATCTTCAGTAGTAGCAGATACTCCAAACAGGTACACGTCCACCTGCACCAATATGCTAAGTACATCCAGTATACCAGTCTTAAGCGGCCGTCACACGCTTCCATATCTTAAACGATTCGTTTAAGCGATCTGCTTTTTGATCGCTTAAGCGATATCGTTTGTACATCGCTATGTGCGATCAAGCGATTTTACAATGTAAAATCGCTTGATCGTGACATCGCAGATATGGGAGCCGGAGCTCATATCTAGCGATGAACGATTTAACAATCTGCTTCATCGTGGTGTATGACACCACGATGAACATCTCCCAGCGGCAGAGCCTATGCTGGGAGATGGTAACTATGGTAAACGTCGGGTTACTAAGCGCCGCGCGGCGCCTAGTAACCCGATGTGTACCATAGTTACCAGCATCTCGCTGGCCAACATCGCTGGTGAGTCTGTCTGTGTGACTCTCACGAGCGATGTGACAATATTTTAAGCGATCGCGCGTGCACGTGATCGCTTACAATATCGTTCAAGATATGGAAGCGTCTGACGGCCGCCTAACGCAGATCACAGCGTAGTACCAAGGGTCAGTTACCAGCAAGGTACAGAGATTAAAGTGTGAAATCAAATGTGAAATGTATATGTTATAGTAGTATATAGTTAAATAAACCCATTAAAGTGAAGGTGTATAGAAAGGGTGAGAATATTTTGGTGTTAGGTGGCAGTCACGGAGAGTAAGAACTTGGCCTCTTATGCGGTGACCCGAGGGCTTAAGAGCCTACTGCACAGTGACGAAGAAATTTGTCATTTTCCATTTTCGTTTTTTCGCTCCTCGGCTTCCAAGAGCCATAACTTTTTTATTTTTCTGTCGACACAGACATATGATGGCTTGTTTTTTGCGGGACGAGTTGTACTTTCAGATGCAATAATTTGTTTTACCATATAGTGTACAGGGAAATTGCGAAAAAAATTCTAAATGCAGTGAAATTGCAAAAAAAGTGCAATAAGACGTTTGTTTTTTGGGTTTTGTAGTCGCCGTGTTCACTATATGGTAAAACCGACATGACCGTGTGATGCCTTGGGTCAGTACGAGTTTGTAGATACCAAACATGTATACCTTTATTGGTATCTATGTGGTGGAAAAAAATTCAAAAGCATGAAAAAAAAAAACCATTGCACTTGTTGCGCCATGTTCTGCGACCCGTAGCGTCCTATTTTTCGGGATCTGGGGCTGGTGATGGCTTATTTTTTGCATCTAGAGCTGATGTTTTATAATGATACCATACTTGGGTGGATGCGCTGTTTTGATCGCCCGTTATTTCATTTTTAAGCATTGTTGCAGTGACCAAAAAAACTTAATTTTGGCGTTTGAACCATTTTTTGCGCTACGCAGTTTAAGGATCTCATTATTTGATTATTTAAATTGATAGATTGGGCGATTCTGAACGCAGCGATACCAAATATGTGTATTTTTTTTTAATACTTTTATTGTGGTTGGGAGAAAAGGGGGGTGATTTGAACTTTTATGTTTTTTGTTTTTTTTTCAACTTTAAATATTTGCTTATTGATTCTTACTTTTACACAGCCCCTGTGAGAGGCATGCAGCTGCACAGTCCGATCGCTTCTGACAGATACAGAGGAGCTGCAGCTCCTCTGTATCTGTCAGAATAGCGGACCTGTTGTGGTTGGCAGCCCCTGCCAACCACAACCAGGAAATGCTCAGTGACAGGCTCCGGGGCCAAGCCAGGACCCCGGCCTGTCACGTCAGCACGGGAGATCCTGCGATACTATCGCGAGATCTCCCCTGGAGCCCGGTAAGCGTGCTGCCCGCTCCGGCTCCCTTATATCCCGCTCTCAGAGATTGAGGGCGGGATCTAAGGGGTTAACAGCACCGATCGGATGGCGGAACCGATTGGTGCTGTTACTCCCACATCTCAGCTAGTGAGATCAGCTGAGATGTGGGAGGTTTGAAGTGAGCTCCACGCTGGAGCTCACTTCAAACACAGGGTAACGACAGCCTGACGTCTAGAGACGCAAGGCTGTCGTTAGGGCGTTACCAGACACACCCTTATGTGTTTATAAGTGTTTGCAACGTTAAAAGACAGTACCTACAGAGACTATCCTGTAAGAACTCTTTGCATATTCTTGAGCATTTTCGTTTTATTTATTTATGAACAATATATACCACTGGACTGGTGTTGTGGCAAAGACTACTTTGTATATATTTACCAGCCCCGGAGGCAATAGACTAAAACCCCCGCAAGGACTGCTATTTTGAACTTTTTGGACTCTTTTTGAGCTTTTATTGTTTTTTGTATTTTTACTTTCGAGACTCTGTATATATAAATTGTTTTGTTATGTACTTGTTTGTTTTTCTACAATCCAGGAGTACTTTTCTTTACTAAGGGGGGATGTGGCACCCCAGGGGTTAATGTGCCACAGTAACACGACAAAAGGTTAACTCCCCACACAAACCCACATCACTACACAAGTGCATCCAGGCCAGAAGGGAGAGCTAAAGCGGCTTCCCTATACATTCTGGTGTGGGGAAGAAGTAGGGAAGAGCAGAGTGGGGAGGAGCTAATGTTGTTTACCTCAGAGTGGCAGTGACAGTTAGTCAGTTGGAGTTAGTTCAGTTCCTGAGAGGACTGAGAGAAAGGACCTGGGTGTAAAAGGACTGTGTCAGGCCCAACTCATGGTCCACTGTACACTTCCAGGCCGGCCAAGGTCTGAAGAAAGGAGTAGGAGAAGCAGAGGAACACACCTTGGACACGGAGTTACCCTAAACTGGACCCGGAGGAGCGCAAAGACTGGATACCAGATCTGACATTGTGCCTGTAGCACAGTAAACACCGGTTGAGTGAATATTACATATCTTCACTGTACCACAGCGAAGCAACACGGCGGGGTCAGAAACACAAAATTAAGACTCAAGTTGCCTAGCAAGCAGGTACCCGTGAGAGGAGAGAGGGCCGGCAGCTTAGGCTAAAGTGGCAGCAGGGCCACACACAAAGCGCAGGAGTAGGAAGCCAAGGACCCGGCCAGGGTGGAAGCAACCCGGTCCCCGTACAGACTGTCGACAATATCTACTGAACAACATCTGCAGTAATGACTTGGAAAACTACAAAACCGTGAGTCTGTGTGATCCTTGCAAGCTCTGTTTTCCCTCACAAACTGTCATCTCTACTACTACCCCAGCCCTGCATCCATCTATAGACTATTATCACCACTGCCCCGGGGAACCAGGCTCTGCCCGTTGAGAGCCGTTACATCACCGGCTGCCAAACATCATCCCCGGAGGTTCTGCAGCAGCGGTGGACACCCTGACCACAACCCGTGGGTGGCGTCACAACTTTCTTTCCTGTAAATACCCCCATTACTTGTGGGCTCGGGACACAGTCCGGACCAAGACTACCGTGATACCTTCTGTGATATCCCCGTCCGGTACCGAGTACCCCGTCCCACTGGGCTCCACAACTCTGAGCTTCCAGCCTGCTTGATTCCAGTATCAAGCACTTAAGCATGTTAGAGCTTCGTCATCATTAGTACACAGCAATAGATGGAGGGTATTGATCCACACCAGGGCTGTGGGTACTCGGTCCCGGGCGTTGTAGTTCACGGGGAATGTCATGTGGCCTGTTGCCCGGTCCCATGGCCCTAGTGGTTGCTGAAAAGGGGTTTAAAGTCAATGGAAAATAAAATAAAAAAATATTTGTGACTCCACCTACGGTTCCCAGTAAGATTACCGGCACTGCTTGTAGACCACCGGGGTGATGATGAGGCAGCCAGTTGGTTAATGCTCCCCGTAGGCGGAGTGGGGTCCCCGAGGCAGTTGCGGTGAATAGGAATTTACTTAGGGAAGCAGTTCATCCGGTGGCCCTGTCAGGGGCCCTTTACACGCCGCTACTGGAGGATGGATACAACCCGCTACAGGCTACAAATGTAGCTTGTAGCGTCAATATAGCCCGTAGTAGCGGCGTGTGAAGACGGCACGAGACAGCCGGCAACAGATACATCTGTTTCCGAGCACTGCTCGAAAACAGATGGCTACAAAGCCGATTGTAGCGAGCTGTATCGGCGTGTAAAGAAGGAACAGAAGGGTTGTTTCTACACCATGCTATGTAGCTGGGGCGTGACACAGGCTCCGGGTTTCCGCGCCCCCTTTAGCGATCATTGGAGGAAGCTCCTGCGTTGCGATTGGTTGTCGCTGCACAGGGCGGCATATTTAAGGAGCTGACGAGTCACACTTCACAATTGCTCAAGCGTCAAGTATTAATCAGCCTCCTGCGATGCCTGCCCAATCATGGTATTATTGCTTTGTCCTATCAGCGTACGGACGTCTCGTAATCCACAATTGTAGCACGCCTATGTGCTGTCCCTGCTGCACCAGGTACGCCCATAGTAGCTGGTTGTAGCGGTGTGTAAATGAGCTAAGATGAGCTACAGATGGCTACTTAAGACACCCGGCGATGTATCTAGCTATAGATGTTGCATAGCGTAGCGCACCTTGTGGCGGCGTGTAAAGGAGGTGCGTTTACCGTTTGTAACCGTTTGAGCGTGCTCGTGCACGTGAAGTAGCGGGTTGTATCCATCCTCCAGTAGCGGCGTGTAAAGGTACCCTCAGAGTCTTGATCAAGGAACAAGTGAGCAGCTCCTTAGGCACAGGCAAATAAAGATACGACACACAGTCATTAGCTCTGTACAGGTTTTACTGGCAGACTTAAGGCAGCTTACAGGTGTTACAGTCTCACGGGTTCTGCTGGCCTGAGTAGTCACCATAGGACCGGAATATCGAATTTGGGACCCTCAGTGGTGTGCCTGCCATTCCTTTCTTTTGTCCCTCACCGTGCTCCTGTGGAGCCCACTGGGAAGGGGTACTCGGTACTGGACCGGGGTACTGCTGGGGATGTCATGGCGGTTTTGGTCCGGAACGTGTCCCGGGTTCCGCAAATATATTGGGGACTATTTACAAGGGAGTTTATTGTGACGCCACCCACGGGTTGTGGTCAGTAAGGGGACCACCGCTGCAGTGTACTTCTGTCAGGAGGATGGATGCTGCAGCCAGGTGGATGAGCCCGCCGCGGGTCGGGACAGCTCCTGACAGGGTAAAAGGGTGGATTATCAGTTCTGTATACCTGAAATCAGACACGGACACTGAAGCAGGTTTCACCGGGTTTACTTGTCAGCTCTTCAGACAATTTGCAGCAGTTCTCAGTACAGTTCACAGTGCAGTTAACCCCGGGAACACTTGAACCCTCTGCAGCCAGGTTGTCACTCTAAGACCCCTCACTCTTTTTATATGTCCTTTCAGGCTGATTCTCCTTAGCTCCCGTTGCAACTACTACACACGCCAACCCAGCCGGGTTGCGCAGACACAGTCTGAAGATTCTGATGAATGTCTATTTGAATCCGGGTCCTTTGCTCCACTTGGGCCCGGGTTATCGCAGGGGTAGCAGCCACATTACACTCCTCCGGGTGTCTTGAATCTCCAGACGCTCTCTGCCGCCTTCCGCCATGCTGCTGAGCTCATCAAAGGTCTTTCCCTGGCCGGGTTCCTTCACACACTCTCTTGGCGGGCCCTCCGGGATCACTTGGTGTCTTTCTTCTGCAGTGTTGTCCTCAGCATCCTTCTCTTCCGTCCATGGTTACTGTAATGGTGACTGCTCCACATTCGGTTTCCTGCCCCGCCTTTCTTGGGCGTCTTTTTTCGTTCCCGCCATATCCTCATTGGCTGTTACAATTTGAGGCGGAGGTTCTTTCTTAGGATTGATGGTTGGCTCCCCCGTAGTTAAGGGGAGCCAGGGTGGACCTTTCTTTTCCAGCTTTTAGGCACGCTGAGTCCGGTTCTATTGGACTGGATCCATCTTGGATTCCGCAGCGCGACAGGGACTCTCTATTTCCACCTGATGACGTCAGAGCGATGAGCGTTTTTTCTTCCCGCGCGTCACACGCTCTGTAATGGTGGAATTTAAAAATTACAGTCTTTGTGGCGCAGTTCAAATTCAGCTTGCTGCGCCCAGCAATGGCGGCAGATTCAAAACGGTCACTAATCACGGAACACAATGCCCGGTTTACCGGGCATGGTAGATCCTGTTTGTGATGCCAGGTTGTTGAGCCCACTGGGACGGGGTACTGCTGGGGATGTCACGACAGTCTTGGTCCGGAACGTGTCCCGAGTTCCGCAAACAAATGGAGGACTATTTACAAGGGAGTTTGACGTGACACCACCCACGGGTTGTGGTCAGTAAGGGGACCACTGCTGCAGTGTACTTCTGTCAGAAGGATGGATGCTGCAGCTAGGTGGATGAGCCCGCCGCTGGTTGGGACAGCTCCTGACAGGGTAAAATGGTGGATTGACAGTTCTGTATACCTGGAATCAGACACGAACACTGAAGCAGGGTTCACCAGGTTTACTTGTCAGCTCTTCAGACAATTTACAGCAGTTCTCAGTACAGTTCAGCTCTTAGCAGTTCACAGTGCAGTTAACCCCGGGAACACTTGAACCCTCTGCAGCCAGGTTGTCACTCTAAGACCCCTCACTCTTTTTATATGTCTTTTCAGGCTGATTATCTCTCTCTTCTTTTGGGTGGATTGCAGAGTGGCAGCTCGGTCCCTCAATGTAGCTTCCTCCTAAGTGTATGGACGGTAAGCCATGTCCTCCTGGTTGGTTCTATGCCCCCAACCCTGTAATGGGAATACAGATCTAAAATTTGTGTTCCCCATCAGTTTGTCTGGGGAGCCAGAGTGAAACTTCAGTCCCCCTCAGAGCCGACACTCTGGTTCCAGCCTAGCCTTGAGTGTCTCTGTATTGCAAGGGATCACCAGGCTCTTTCCTACCCGTGTAAGTCAAAAGAGTCTGTCTTGTCAGTAATTTGTCAGTGCTACCGTCTTCCTCAGACCCGGTGGCACCGGTCCGGTCCTTGTTGTTCCTATCACTTCTGGTCACTCTGTCTTTGCTTCTCAGCCTACTCTTAGTCTTCTCTGCTCAGCTCTCACTGGCCCACTTGTCTTGACTGCTTGGCACTCACCTACTGACTAGCTACTTCCTGTTTCCCCTTTTTATACTGGTCTGTTACCATTACTACACCTCATCCACTTATAACTGGCCCTACTACCCCTTGCCTGCCTAAAGTCCCAGGCTCCGGGTAGCGTCTTATGTCAGTGGATGTGTGTTTTGGAGGTGTTTGATATACAAACTGTCACTCTTTCCTGTCTGCAGGTCCTACCTTTGGCCACCCTGGTCACAGGGGTGCCACATTCCCTTTCCTGTTTCCTAGTAGCGCTCCCGCCAGCAGAGCCCTCAGCGAGCTCCCATAGATCCTCTCTGGAGGGTTCCTCTCCCGGTCCTCCGGAACCTATACGGGGCTTTAGGGGATTACACCGGGCATTCAGCCATGACTTCCTACAGAAGCTTGTGCCACCGGTTTGGTGGCTTGGGAATGAACACCCGCACCGCTCTCAGAGCCGATCCTCTGTTCCGGGACTGAAACCATCCAGCCGGTAGTCGCACCTGGCCTGGATTCGGGCATACCCCAATACCTGGTGCCCCTAGGGTACCCTCCTGTCAGGAGGATCTCTCCTGAGACATCCTCCGCTGTGCTCCTCACAGCTTCAACTTCCCTCCGAATTCTCGCTAAAGGACCAGTTACATGGTACCAATGTAACCATAACTCTCTCAATGTACCATATCTCTCTTCCCGCTCATCCTCT